>JAJJWW010009045.1:0-124407 GCA_023531295.1 Papaver armeniacum
TTGGAAGATTGGTGGTTGTCTTTTGTTTTTTGCAGGTTCTCAAGTAATGTTCTTTGGTTAAAGTTAAAAGTTCTCAAAGAAAAGTTGCGGACATGGAACAAGGTGGTCTTTAAACACATTAATACAAGGTTAAGTGATATCTTATCTGAATTCAATACACTTGATAGTTTTGCTGAGGAGAACACTTTATCTGAAGAGGAGATTAATAACATCATCTGACTAAAGTCTGGATTTGAGAAGACAACACAAATGAAAGAAATTACGTGGAAGATTAAGTCCAAGACTCAATGTTTGCAAAAAGGGGATAGGAATACATCTTTCTTCATGAGCAAAGCATCGGCGCGAAGAAGACACAATAGGATAAAACAACTTTATATTAATGGGGAATTGGTGGATGACAAGAATATTCTACAACAACACATTGTGGATTACTACCGCACTTTGTTCACATGGGAAAAGGTACTCAGACCAGAACTTGAAGATATTGTATTTGACAAGATAAATGCTCAAGAATGTGAAATCTTGGAATCAACCTTCTCTGAAAAAGAAGTTGGGCAAGATATTCAAGACCTTGGATGTGACAAAGCGCCTGGTCCATATGTTTTCCCAATAATTTTTTTCAAATTTTTTTTGGGGCTTTCGTAAAGCGGACATAATGAGTACGTTGAATGAGTTTTGCTCTACTATATAAATCGATGTCAAGCATAACTCAACATTCATCACCCTGGTTCCAAAAAAAGATTATGTCGAAACCATAAAGGAATGTAGGCCAATCTGCCTGCTTACAAGTGTCTACAAAATCATCGCAAAAGTGTTGGCTACTAGACTCAAGTTAGTAATGGACAAACTGATCTCACCTGTACAGTGTGCACACATTGAAGGAAGGCAAACCATAGATGGCACCTTAATCGCAAATGAGTTGGTGGATTCAAGACCGAGATCGGGTAAAATTTGGAATTATTTGCAAAATAAACCTTGAAAAGGCTTTCGATATGATTAAATGGAAGTATTTGGAGTTTGTTTTAAACCAAATGTGTTTCGGCACAAAGCTTTGCAAATGGCTAAGGTTTTGTTACTCAACTTCAACATTCTCTGTGTTAATTAATGGCTCTCCATTCGGTTATTTTAATAGCTCTCGTGGCGTAAGACAAGGCAGTCCAAGATCACCACTTACATTCAATACATCCATGGAGGGCTTCTCAAGATACATGGATAGAGCGTCAAATCTTCACCTTTTTAGTGGTTTTTCAGTGTCTCCTTCCAATATTATTGTAAACCATTTGCACTATGCGGACGATATAATTTTCTTCATTGATCATAGCAAAGACAAACTTCACATCCTATTTTCTGCTCTGAAATGATTTGAATACATAGGCGGTTTGAAGGTTAACACGGCTAAGACTCGACTTATAGCTATTGCAGATGTGCCTGAGATCACAGTATGGGCTTCGGAATTTGGTTGTGCTACCGACAATCTACCATTCATGTACTTGGGCATGCCATTGGGAGCAAAAGCGAATTCCAAGAAAATATTAAACACCATTATCGAGCAATTTGAAGAGAGATTGTTTGCTTGGAGGAAAATTTCACTCTCTAAGGGAGGTAAACTCACTCTATTGAAATGCATCTTGAGTTTGCTGCCTATTTACTACTTTTCTTTAATCAAGGCTCCGGCTTCTATTATCAAAATCTGAGAGCGTAAGATGCGAAATTTCCTTTGGGAGTATAATAATGCTGCCACGATTTCTCATCTGGTAGGTTGGGAATTAGTATGTGCCTGTAAGGAGAAAGGTGGATTGGGAGTGTCTAATTTGAAGAAGATGAATCTATCCATGCTTGCAAAATGGTGTTGGAGGTTTGGCCAAGAGAAGAATAGGTTGTGGTACCAAATTATAGTGGACAAACACGGTGACAATTTCTCTTGCTGGATTCCAAATAAGGTCAAATCTGCTCATGGTGTTTCCTGGTGGAAAACATAAGCGGATACTGCCCATCTGGTGAGTATGAATTCAAGGTTAATAATCCACTGTGGTACATTGACTTCCTTTTAGAACGATATCCGGAGGGGTAATACTACTCTTGATATGACCTTCCCTTCTCTACACAAGCTTTCTACCAATAGAGATGCAAAGATTTCTCAGATGATCTCTACAGATGGAAGATGGATTTTTGGTTTTAAAAGAATTCTCTCGGGTTCAGAAATTGACTCATTTGCGGCTTTATTGCTTGTGATTGGAAGCAACCCTCCATCCCTAGATGACCTACCAGACACAAGGCGTTGGTCTTTGCACAGCTCGGGTATGTTCACGGTTAAATCTCTCTATACTACACTCACTGCAGATTATGGTGTTCTTGAATTTCCACACTCCTTTGTATGGAAGAAGCCCGCACCTCCTAAGATCAATTTCCTAATTAATATGGTGTTTAATACATGAGAAACTAAACACAATAGACATGATGCAGATAAAAGGTATTGACATATATAACTCATGTGTTCTTTGCGGAGACGATATTGAATCTCAGGATCACATCTTCCTGCATTGTAAAATAGCTCATACAGTTTGGTCTTCAGTTTTACAAGAGAGGGTTGGTCATGGGCAATTCCAAGAACCATGAAGATGCTTGCTCTTGGCTGGCACCAAGTTCACTTCTCGTCTATAGGAAACTTTCTATGGGGCCTAATTCCAGCCGCGGTGATTTATACCATTTGGACAGAACGTAACAGGAGAATATTCGAGCAAAACTACATCTTTAAGACAGATATTGATCTTGTTATAGAGGTCAAGTCCTTGATTCTTGCTTGGGAAAATGCATCGGGTCATAGAGTTCATCTGAACGTTTCTAGCTCTATTCTTAATATTTGGGATGCTCTCTTTATGTAGCTTTGCTATTTTCATGTTTTTTCTATTAATCTACCACTGGTAGAATACTGTTTAAATTCCTCACTTCTTAATATATCTTCTCTTCTTATCAGAAAAAATATATACAATGTGAGTTATGCTTTGCGTTCTAACATCTTGTGGCACGAGATGACAAAGAATACAGTAATGAAACAAAGTAATACGTGATAAAAATGCCAAGAATATATACGAATACTAACGTAATGAAAATACTCAACCTTAAAAGAATCCATCGAGGAACAAAGTTTCACTCAGTTATTTCTAGGTGCATTTCACCATTTTTCCACCTTCTAGCCTACTATGCATTTTATCGTCATAAAATAAATTTCATTGCCTTTCACATTTGACTTTGCTGCGCTTTAACTCTGCAACCTCCTCTGGGCCACACTCTCTAACCTCATCCTCATCCTCATCCTCTTTCTCGTCATCCATCTTACAAGTAACCTGGACTTCAATGACACAAGTATCATTCACCATATATCCTTTGCATTGGTCATGGAGTTCACTAAGAGGCATGAATTTTGCGAAACCCCAGGCGTGTCTACTGGCAAAATTGTATTTCATATCTGCACGTTAAGAAATTGACGTGCTTAATAAGTAACAAAAATAAAATAATTAAATAAAAAATCTAGACAATATATACCACATCTGACTCTGTTAATGGGATTGGTTTGATTAATAACTGCAAAACTATACTCCGTGTTCACCAACTTTGTCAAGTCGACAGGGCAAAGGAACAGTGATAAATGATCATACACTTTCCCTTCTCCCTTTGGGTAAATCGCTGCTTTCCTATGAATGAATTTTTTTTTAGGATTAATCAACTGCAGAAGAGAAAATAAACTGATTCAATATAAATTAAGTATAGGTTATTGTGCCATACCATTTATAACTACAACAGTGAAAACATCAGAGAATGATCCTTTTTGAGCATCCAGCTTTGAAAAGTTTTTGATCTTCCATTTGAATTTAACTGATATAGAGGAAGATATGTTTTCTATTTCAGTTGTCATCGATAACACTTAAAAAAAAAGCAGCTCTAGGAATTTCCTCACAAATTACTATGGCTTAAATAGCTTTTATTATCTTTCAAGTATAGAAAAAAAAATCTTGTTGAGAAATTTTAGCATAATGGTGATATTTTGATTGGATATGTAGGATTCTCACGGTTATTTATTATAGGGATTTCTTTCCATTGTTATTTTTTTTAGGCAAAATTGTTCAGATCTCATAAGATTTTCACGGTTATTTCGAGGATTTTCTATCGACTATGCCATAACAAGTTTTTCTAAATGGAGGTCTCATCAGTATCCTTGATTCACACACAGCGCGGTATCCTTGATTCACTCATTCACACAGGGCGCGGTATCAAATACTCTTGAGATTATTAGTCCCACATTGTTGGGCAATCTAAGATCCTGCGGTTTATAATCTCTTACGGCCTCTCCACTCATTGCCAATTGGTTTTAAGTTAGATGCATGTATTCTAACATGGTTAGGGGGCGTGTTGAGATTATTAGTCCCACATCTTAATCTAAGATCCTGCGGTTTATAATCTCTTAGGACCTCTCCACTCAACTCATTGCCAATTGGTTTTGAGTTGGATGTCTCATGCACACACCTAATATGCAAACGGTGTTTAAAAATGCAACTACTATTTAATCAGTAGGGTTATTTAATATATTTGAATTAATTTTAGTAAGCAAAAGCTTACTAGGATAGCCTCACATTGTCAAGGTGAAACAATTTTAGGGAAAATGTCTAATGTCATATCATCTTCCATTGATTGTGTTGGAGAACAATTTTAGGGAAATGAATTTATCCTATGTGGACTTAGACATTTACCTTCCATTGGAGAAGCTCTAAGAAGAACGAAATAAAAAAACATGGGGTGGCTGGTGTGTTGTGAGAGGGCGAGGCAAGGCAAGGCGCCAAGCCAGTCGCCTCATGCATAAGGCGCCTAATTCTAAATAAAAAAATAATAATAAAAAAAAAATAGAGGTCATGGCTCACAAATCACAAGTTAGCTAGATGTACGTCTTGGGCGCATATTCTTGAGGCGCCCACATTAACAAATCGTGCCCCTTGTGGGACTTTGGGAGCGCCTCGCTAGCCTTTGGGGTGGCTTCAGCCACCCCTATATATATCTAAAACTTGCCCAGTTTTTGTTTTTCAAGAATCTTTTTCAGGGAAAACAATTTTGGCGCCTTTGAGCAACTGTAGTGGTGCGAGTATAACCAAAGATCAAAGAGGGAAAAAAAGATCAAAATTTGGGTTTAGTCTGGTGTGTGACGCTACGGGTTGAAGACTAAATTTGGTGGGGCGTGGACTATACGTTCGCCTGGTGTGGGGCGTGGACTATACGTTTGCCCGATGGGAGAGATTCAAAAATGAAAAAAAAAAAAAATGGGTGTGCGTGGTGCTTCGCCTCACCCCGGGACAATGTATTTTTTATTTGGTGTGCGTGGTGCTTCGCCTCACCCAGGGACAATGTATTTTTTATTTGGTGTGCGTGATGCATTCAGTATCCTATTCAAATTCCCAAATGTAGAGATTTCATGTTTTTATTTCAGAATGGTAGCGGGGATCAAGATTATGGATAGACTAATTGATCACGTGACCCATCATGATCACCGGAAATTATGTGAATCATGAAATTATTTTTGAGAGATCCTAGTGGAATAAAGAAACTGGAGATCAAGATAAAGAAATTGGAGATCAAGATAAGAAGACGAACCGTTCAGTTTTTTGAAAAGAAGTTAATTAAATCTAAGTGGGATAGAAAAAATCCCCTTGGAAAGATAATAGCCTTTGCCGATATATGTTTAGCCTCAGGGGGTGATTAGATATATTTCATTTCAACAAATCAAAATAATTAATTAAGTTTTTTTCAGAAGCCAGAAGTCAATTATCTAAGATGTCTTCCCTGTTCTGCAAGTGCATATTAAGTTGCCTCCTATTAAGCCAGAAGACTGTTTTCGTGAAATTGATTACGGAGACGATCACCAATTAGTCAATTAGTCTTTCAAATTATGCATAAAAATCGTTTTGAAGTGGTTGAGAACAAAACTAGGATAATAATTGAAGGGTAGTAATGGAAAAATATATTTCACTGATATCGGAGGTTTTTCATCACAAAACTCTAGACGGTATTCAATGTAATAAGGCTTTCAATCTGAATTCAATGTAAAAAATAATTAAATAATAAGTCTTAACTTGTGCACGGGTGCACAAGTTAACAAGACCCAAATAAATGTTGCTGCCATCAAGTCAAAAGTAACAAATTTAGGAGATGAAAAAACGCTGCATCAGTCTTACCTATCTAATGAAGTTTTCACAGTTGTAAACAGAAGTAGTAAGACAAATTAAACTTTGCATTCTAAAAAATTCCATCAAGCACAAATTTTTCACCAATATCTAGATAAATTTCCATGTCTGATTCTGAGAGTAATCCGGATACATTCTCTAGCAAGTAAGCCTTCTTTGAAATTAGCTCAGCTTCTGCCTTCTTCAGCTCATTCGTTGCTGCCTCCACCCTTGATTTTGCAACACGTAAAGGCTGACCATGCTCCAACAATTCAGTCTTAGCTTTCTGGATCTCACCAAGACCTTTTTTTACACTCTCTAATCTTTCCCGAAGCCATCCGATGTTAAATTCAAACTTCTCAGCCATCTTAAACATCTCCTCCCACCCCTCAATCATTCCAGAAGACAATGCTACGTAACGGCACTGATGCATATCTATTATAGAATTCATCAATTCTTTGACCGCAATGACTTGGAGAGCATACGCCGAGATTGGCATAACTTTGTTTGTAGGGATATGACCATATTTCAACCATATCTGCTTGTATAGCGGCACTTGTGTTTTCAAAATACTGAAGCCTCCAACATCTTCGAATTCTTTATCATCACCAAAACAATTTTTGCAGTTATGCTGTAGTCCTTCGCAAAAGGGTTGTCCAGCACTTGGATACTCTGGAACCTTGTCCTTGTCTGAATCGCTCTCTTCACGATATATCCTTTAACAGGGTTGTCCAGTTACTGGTACAAGTATTATTCACGATATATCCTTTAACAGGGTTGTGGAGATCACTAAGACGCATGAATCTAACCCAACCCTGGCCGTTACTTTCTTTAGAGAACTCATGCTTTGTTTCTGCAGAATCCAAACATAATATTCCTTCATTTTAAGTTTTATAAATCGAAATATAAAACTACGAAAAAAGTATTAATTCAAATTGAAAATGTAGTTGAATCTTTAGATAATACCTAGTTTTTTAACCCTGTTAATGTTGCTGTCGGCTTGACTACCAATGGCAAAACTGAACTGCACATGGAGCGGGCCTGAGGGTGTGCAGGGTGTGCGACCGCACAGGGCCCGACTCTGGCCAGGGCCTTTTATCTTAAGAACAAATGCCCCCCTCCCCATCCCCATAAGTTGATAAAAATATTATGCCCAAAAATATATTAGGCCTATTTCAGTTTTATGTAAGCCCAATAACCAAGCCCCATATCATTCTCTCACACTTTCCTCTTCTAAAACAGACGGACAATCACCTTGTCACATTCTCGCTCTTTCCAGTTTCCCCTTCGTCCTAACTAGTCAATTGGTCATCTATACTGTTTCACAAGAACTTACAGAAATCCTCAAATTTACTCATAGAAGAGCTAAGGTATAATCGTGATTATACTAATATGGAAAAAAGGGAGCAAATCTTCATGTTTAACGTAAGTAAACTATCCAATTTTGGGATAATTTTTCAATTTAGGGATTTGATTTGTCTAATGAAACTAAATTTCTACTTCTTATATGTCATGACTGATCTAGGAAAATTGGGTTGTTGTTGTATATTTTAATTTGGGTTAGTGTTGATTTTGAAATTGAAATTTGGGGGATTTTGCTACTTGAAATTTGGGGGATTGCTTAATGTTCTAACTTGTAATTGTTTTTCCTTTTTTTTTTTTTTTTTTTTTTTTTTTTTTTTTTTACAGTAAGCTAAGGTGTTATTGGCTTGAGCCGGAATTCTTTCGCTTTTATTTGATTCTCGCTACGGCTAATCGGCTATAATCGGGTAACAAATAATTAACAATCATTACTTGCTGCTATTTGAAGTATGGTTAAGAGTTTAAGAAAAGAAACTCCTGGTCATGATAAGCGCTTAAAACAGAAAAAAGATCTAGCCTTTAAGGAGTCACAAAGAGGAGCATTGGATAGATTTGTTGTTAAGCTTCCACCTGCAATAGTTCCAAAGCTAACTGAACATGAAAATGTTGTTCCCAATTTGGACCATAATGAAATAGAAAATGATTTGGACCTCACTGAGAATGTTCATGAAGAAGTTCCTAATATAGTTGTCAATGAAAGTGAAGATGTTTCTGATAGGGAAGATATAGGTAGAGACGATATTGAATGTGAACCTCCACTTTCTCCCCCTCGAGTATATGTGGATATATATGATCCTAGATACTGGGGTAATCTTGACACAAACTCTAGAGATCTTTTAGTGGAAAAAGGCCCTCTTAGAGACCCAAATATAAAGAAAGGTCCCAAGGATAAACGATTAAGATACTTCTCTTCAACTTGTTATACTAGAATTTTACCTAATGGTGAAGAATATGACAGAAAATGGCTTGTGTATTCAAAAGAACTAGATAAAGTATTTTGTTTCTGTTGTAAGCTGTTTAAAAATAGTTCTCGGATATGTGGTTTATCAAATGAGGGGTATAATGACTGGGGTCATCTTAGTCAAATGGTTAGTAAGCATGAAAATAGTACAGAACACAATGTTAAAATGAAAGTTTGGCTTGAACTGCGTGATAGACTAAAGATAAATGATACAATTGATAAGCACCTTCAACGTCAGATTAATGAAGATAGGGAACATTGGAAGCAAGTATTGAAGAGAATTATTTCTGTTGTGAAATATCTTAGCATACATAACTTGGCTTTTCGTGGAACAAATGAGAAAGTGTATGAAATTAGTAATGGAAATTTTTTAGGTTTGATTGAAATGATTGCCGAGTGGGATCCGGTAATGAAAGAACATATGAGAAGAATTAAAAATAATGAAATTCAAGTACAATTATCTTAGTTGTAAGATCCAAAATGAGTTGATTGATTTGTTAGCTTCTAAAATCAAAAGTGCCATCATTCGAGAAAATTAAGGTGCCAAGTATTTTTCTATATTGCTTGATTGTACTCCGGATGCGAGCCACCAAGAGCAAATGTCTTTGATTATTCGGTGTGTAGATACTAGTGAAAGTCCAATAAAAATTCAAGAATACTTCATGGGATTCTTAAAAGTAGTTGACACAACTGCACAAGGACTATTTGATGTACTGAGAAGTGTTTTGGAAGATCTCGATCTTGACATTAACAACATTCGTGGTCAAGGATATGATAATGGGGCTAATATGAGTGGGTGCAAAAATGGTGTACAAAAGAAGTTGTTGGCTGTGAATCCAAGAGCAATGTATACACCTTGTGGGGCTCATTGTTTAAATCTAACACTTCTTGATATGGCACGTTCTTGTAAGGGAGCTACAGATTTTTTTGAAACATTAAATCGATTTACAAGATTTTTCTCGCATCTACAAAACGGTGGGATATTTTCAAAGAATATGTGAAAGGTTATACCGTCAAACCATTGTCGGATACGAGATGGGAAAGTCACAT
The DNA here is from genome assembly GCA_023531295.1 of Papaver armeniacum. Classification (NCBI taxonomy): domain Eukaryota; kingdom Viridiplantae; phylum Streptophyta; class Magnoliopsida; order Ranunculales; family Papaveraceae; genus Papaver; species Papaver armeniacum. The sequence continues at coordinate 9,580 of JAJJWW010009045.1, forward strand.
TGAAAGTGTGAAGGCAGTTAGGTTTCAAGTTTTTGATATAAGAAAAGCTTTGCTTAAAGTAGGAGATAATGGTGATGACAAGGATACTGCAGCTAAGTTTAAAGCGAAAAACTTAGCAAAACATAGTGTTGGAAATTTTGAGTTTCTATTAAGCATGGTGATTTGGTATGATATGTTAAATGCTGTAAACTTGGTTAGTAAATCATTGCAGTTTAAGGATATGCTTATCGACGATGCTATGCGTCAAGTGAAAGGACTTCTAAAATATTTTCAAAACTATAGAGATAAGGAATTTGGGAAGGCCTTAATCACTGCCAAAGATATTGCTAATCAATTGGGAGTTGAAGCTGATTTTCATGTGGGTCGTATAATTCATAAAACACAATTTTTTGATGATATTGGAAACTGTGAGGAAACAGTTCAATCAGCTGAAGAATCTTTTCGAACTAAGTTCTTCTTGCAGATTGTTGATCAAGCTATTAGTTCACTTGAAAGACGGTTTGAGCAATATAAAGCATGTGACGACATATTTGGTTTTTTGTTTAGTTCGGATACTTTAATCTCAATGGATGATGATCAGTTGAAAGCTCGTTGTGATAATCTTGAAGCTGCTCTAAGACACGAGGAAGTGTCGGATATTGATGCAAACGATTTGTTTGCGAGGTTGAAAGTTTTACGTGAACTATTACCAAGGGAAATAACCACAGCTCTTGGTATATTTAATTTCATAAAACGTCAAGATAGCTTTCCGATTACATCTATTGCATATAGAGTACTCTTAACAATTCCAGTTACAGTGGCATCGGCAGAAAGAAGCTTTCCAAAATTAAACATCCTGAAATCGTTTTTACGTACTACCATGGCCCAAGAAAGACTCAATGGGCTGGCTATGATATCGATTGAGCATAGTCTTCTTGACGACGTTGATATTGATTCATTAATCGATGATTTTGCAGCAGTGAATTCAAGACGGCTAAATTTCCGTTAATGATCTTCTGAATGGTATATATGCATGTCATAGTCCAATTTGATATTAATCTTCTAAAGTCTTCCATTTGTATTTTTGGTTTACTAACAACTTTAGTCTTTATGTCTTTCAGGTACATATATTTTGGTTAACTAACTCACAGATGGGAGAACTTGAAGTCACTTACATAGATACAGACGGTAAATACTAGAAAAACCAGTCGGACAATCTCTTTTTGGACCCTTTGTTTTTGTTGAACTAGACAATATGTATAAAACCAATACTTATATCGGTAAAGAACTTGTTATGTTTATGCTAATGCTAATGCTAGCTATATATATATATATATTAATCGTCTTAGTTTCATTTTATCATTGCTATTCGAAATTGTCGGGGAGAAAAAAAAATTGAACGTAGGAAGGCCCTGCGATTAAGTTCGCACAGGGCCCTAATATGCACAGGATCGGCTCTGCACATCTACTGTTTTGGTCAAGTCGACAGGTGTTAGGAACAGTGATAAGTAATCATACACATCGCCACATCCCTTTGGATAAATGCTTACTTTCCTGTAAGCGAAAGGGTTTGAGGATTATTCAAAAGAACAAGATATAAAAAGGATTAAAAAAAAAAACGACCCAATTAAGCAGATTACCATTTAAAACTACCAACAGAGAAAACATCAGAGTAAGATACTACTTCATAGTTCAAATCAGAAAAGTCTTCAATCTTCCAAATAATTTTAGAAGACGAAGTAAGCACTTGAACTTCGGTTGACATATTTTAGCAACAGGAAATAAAGAGAGAACACTTAGAAACTACTACTTTCTGGATACCATGGCCTGGATAGAGAGTAGAGGAAAAAAACCAGCACTTCTCCAATCTCATCTCTCATCTTACTAATATAAAGAAAAGAGCTCTTTTTGGTAGGAGACCCCCTAAATTACTTAGTTGTCCTCATTTTTTATATATTTACATAAATACCATTGTTTTAAAAATAGATCAAAAAATTTAAAAACTTAATATCTTTCAAAATATATACTGGACTTTTGTAAAATTTATATATTTGAAAAGCTCTTTCAATTATCTACGTAACGAGTACAAATAAGAATAGTAAATTTTTGTTTTAGGAAAAAAATCTCATGACTTTCAAATTTAGTATTGTTGGATGAGTAAAATTCAAGCATGTGCATCGCACATGTGTCCTTACTAGTTGTATAAAAAGGAAAGATGTTCTTCAGCGTACTCTAAAAATCCAAATATCGGCCGGAGCTTCTCTTTTATGAATGAAGCCGACGTCTAGAGAAGGAGCGGAAACCCTAGTAGGGTTTTCATGCTCCAACAACAACACTTTTTTTAAATTTTTTTGACGGGCTTTTAAATTTAAATTATCCTAGGACAAGTTAAGACCGTGGACCACTCCACTCCTTTTGTTGGGTTTTGCATTTAGGCCCAACCAAGTAAAAACTCCTATCAGTGAGTTACGCTTTTGCAAGATCATCAAAGTAATACGTGAACGTGAGACGCAAGTCGCGTAATAATATACAGAAACAAATTAGTAATGAAAACTGGCAACATTGTTTCTATCAGTGTACTTGCTTGTTTAGAAATGACAAAGGCAAGGAGATCAAAATAAACCCTGCATTCTACATGCAACTATTTCCAGAACCAGAAAAATAAAGAAAAGAAAAAATCAATACGATCACCAGATTAACGCCCTGCTTCTTTTCCGATTACGCTTCATATCCATCCACCACGTGGTCCTCATCTCAACTAAGCTCATTTATACATTGACTAGAGTCGTCACGTTGGAGCTTTTTTTTTTTTTTTTTTTTTTTTTTTAGAACGGATATGTATCATACGGGGACTTACACATTTATCCTCACTCACATTCAATCGTAAAAGCTCTAATAGATGAACTGTGTCAGATTTAACATCGATGGTTCTCTTCTTGAACGACGTATACATGAGCGGGATTTATAATCCTTAATTATTTTCTTAACTTTATAGTTTCTTCCATCCGATTTGTAGACTTTGTATATTTTGTAATTTTTTATGTCCTAAAACTTTCTCTTTCTACCAAAAACAAAAATGCACCATACCCGTACACTTCACCAAAAAAGATTCTGTAGCCGGAGTTAAATCCCTCGGTGGAAGTTAAGCCCCGTTTGGGATTTTTTTTTTTCCTACAAAAGCACTTTGTAACCAACTTGTGACAAACTTTTTAGGAAAATATCGTTTGGTAAACTTTTTTCAAAGCGCTTTTCTCCAAAAAGACTTCTGTTTTAGGCCAACTTTTAAAAGCTACCTTAAATAGCTTTTAAAAGCGAAGTGCGAAATTGTGGACCCACTCAATTTTATTTAATTGATTCTCTATGTTAACCTTGTGTTATTATATTAAAAAGACAAAATCTACCCTTACATATTTATTTTATGTACAATTATTTCATTAATCAAATTTTATCATTTTTTGTTATAAGAACGGGCCCCTAGCTCAGCTGGTCATCCCCGTTCCCCAAAGTTTAATGCGCTCCAGGAGGTCCCAGGTTCGAGTCCCCAATGGCGTAATATTGCAGGAATTAACATGGAAGATAGTGTTAATTTGCCCCCCTTGTGACACAATCTCGCCCCCCCTCCCGCCGTTTCGGCTCCCCTTGGCAAGGTTTCCCATGAGGCCCGCTGGTAGACTAGCACATCAACCTGTTCAATTAATGTAGTAGTATGTCGTTGGAGCTTAGCTTGTTAGGCTTCCAACTAGTTTCATGTAATAATAATGATCTATAATAAATAATAATACAACAACAATAATAATAATAGTATTTAAAGGTAAAAGTTGAATATTAAATGATTAAAATATGAATAAGAATTATTATTATTTTTTATCTTTATTTAAATAATATTCAAAATAAAAAAAATATATTATTATTAATAGATGTAATTTAAAAAGATTTTTTAAACCATGTCTATTTTCGTCATTAGTCATCTCAAAAACACTTCAACATGATAATTTACCAAACAGAATTTACAGTTTGTTGGTTCCACAACACTTTATATATTATAGTGTACCAAACATCTGAGTACTTTATTTTTAAAGCACACCACAGCACAACAAAAAAGGGCTTTTGAAAAATTCACAGCAATAACAAACTAGGCTTTAGTCTGTGAGCGGATTCAAAAAGCTATTGCTACCTGTTAAAAGTAGGGTTTGGAGTTGAAATGTCCCAATTTGGAGGTGTAGTTGGTCGACATACACCGATTTTTCAAAATTAGTGGCAATGGCCCATTCCGTCAACTTAGAAATTAGAAGTAGTTAAATGATAGATTTTGTACACATGTGAACTCCCATATCCAAAAAATAGTCCATTTTAGCCCAATTTTTAGTATATTGATATTTTTTCTTCAAAATAATCAATCCTTAATATTATGACACGTGTCATATTTTGACAACACCACCGTCGCCGCATCACTACCACTGCCGCTGCCACCCCCATCCCTGCCATCGTAACCACTACAACCAACATCCCCGTCGCCGCCACAACCGCCATCAAAACCATTGCCACCACCACCACTACTACGAGAACCACACCATCTCCGCTAACGCCACCACCGCCACCACCTCCACCTGAACCCTAAATCCTAAAATCTGAACCCTAAACCCTGACCTAAACTCTTAATCTTGAAGGGTTATTATTGTCTTTTTGTTACATGTCTAAAGTCATATATGTGCCAAATACTGTAATTAACTATTTTTAAAAACTCAGGAACTCGAGACATTTCTCCGACCATACGTCTAAAATTGAGGGATTTCGACAATCTTTCCTTAGAAGTACTTAGGCTGATTTTGGTAATGCTTATTTTTTTTCAAAAGCACTTTTAAAACCTAAATATGTCAATAAATTTTGAAGTTGGTGTTTGGTAAAAAAAAAACTTAAGTGTTTTTTATCCAAAGCACTTCCCAAATTCCTCAATTTTTAAAAGCTGGGGAGGAGGAGCTTTTAAAAACTACAAAAGCATATAATTTGTGGTCCCACATAAATTTAATGCTTGATTTATCTTTTTTATCCGTACTTTATTTTGTAAATGACAAAAGTTACCCTTAAATTTATATACAATCAATTTTTTACTATATCTTATTGCATTCTTTAATTATTATTATTTTTTATTATTTCGAACTATTTTATATACCATTTATTTAATTTGTCAACATTAGAAATAAAAACAAATATTAAGTAATTACTTAATTTTAACAAATCAAAATATTTAAATAATCATTTTTTGCTTGAGTAATTACTTAATTTGTCAACAGTAAAAATAAAAACAAATATTAAATAATTACTTAATTGTTAAGTAAAATAATTTCTTAACAATCATAATGATAGTGGTAATTAGTATGAACATTAATATTATATAGTAAAAAAAAAAAAATTATTTTTTAAACCCAATAAAATTGAATAAAACTACCATGAGTGATATGTATGTTTTTGTCATTTGTTACAACAACAATGGTTGAATCTGAAATTTTACCAAACACATTTTGATTGCTTTTTTAATCAGCTTCAACTTTAATTAATATTTTACCAAACGTCTAACTGCTTTTTTCTCACAGCACAGCACAACAACGCATGAGAAAAAGTGCTTTTACAAAAAGTCGCAGCAATACCAAACTGAGCCTTATACAAAGGCAATTTATAGAAAATATGAGCACTGCTTTGGATCATGTGCCATGAGATGGCAAGATACAGGTAAAATCGTCAATATTGCCAATGTTTTGCCAACAATAAAGTAATACACGGGGATATGTGTAATAAAATCTTGAAATGCATTATTGAAAATCAGCAAAACCGTTCTCCTTTACTCCCACTTGGTCGCCACACGGACAAGTCATCTCTCTTTATAACCTTCACCCTATTGTTGGAGATGAAAAATTGGTAGAAAAAATCTTAAATTTTATGTTAATACCATGACCCCTAATATTGGAGATACTCTAATAGGGGTCCGGACTGTTTTTAGGGTGTACCAAAATACAAACAACCATTACCTTTGGATTAGTACACCCCCTCAAGCAAATTGGTACACCTATTAGCGACCCTAGATTAGAGGTGTAAAGCGTCTTGGCACGCACACTGCAAGACACGGTCGCGTGCTTCACGTGCCATGTGCTTGAAATGTCTTTTGTGCCAACGATTTAAACGTGATGTCCGTCTTTGTGCTTTACTAGTCAAAAGCTAGGCACAAAGCAGCCCATGGGCACGAGACACGAATAAACGTGTCGTCTTTGTCCCGTCCGGCACTTTACGATGTTATAAACAATTTGAAATCACTTAATGTATACATTAAGTCGAGACATTATCACAAGAATTTAATTAGACAACATATCATTTGAAATTATTTCAAGTAAAATTAACAAGTTTATTCAATAAAAAAAAATAGCCCATCAAATATAAAATTGGATTATTGTCATGTACATTAATGTTCTAGTTAAATATAGGTGACGACATTATTACAACGATATTGAAATATGTTTTCCAAATATTAAGGTATTATATGTGTTGTTATAAATAAGCCAACATAACATGTTGAAAACTAGCTAGAATAGTGACTCTTTTGTGAAATATACAAAAAATGTGATGTATTATGCCTTGTTATATGGTGTATTTGTACATGTTATGATGTGCTCTCTTAACGTGTTGTCTTTGGCTGAGGCCACGTGCTTATCCGTCTTGCGTCTTTGTCTTTGCTACTGTGCCAATTAGTCAAACCCAGCACGTCCCATTTAACTAACGTGTTGTGCCGTGCTTGGACTAAGTCACGTGATGGGTCATCTTTGTGCTCAAATTTTAGCGTCTTTGTCCGGGCTGTGCTCGTCTTTGGCACAATGACCCAATTTACACCTCTAGCCTAGATTTAATCCTTGCACACAGCCAGTAATGCTGCACCAAAAATATGTGATCTCCGAACGTACACTTGAGTCAATTGCTGACGCGAAGGCCCGTTGTGCAAGTGTTGTTCCTTGAGTGGATAGAAAAGGCTATTGCAACCAAATAAAATTAATCATAGAAAGGCAATACTGAAATTGTAAGTTATGCCTTGGATGTGCCATGAGATATACAAACCATCAAATATTGCAGAAAATTTGCCAAAATCAAGTAATGCGCGGATGTAAAAATTATGCAGCAATGAATATTTGCAAAAATTAATGTTGCTAGTTTAGTGATAACAAAGTAAAAAGATTTTAGAAAAATAACTGCACAGTACGTGTAACTATGAAGAGTTCTGCAGAAATAAAAAATATTTTACAAAAATCAATCGGCTTCATATCCGTCCTCTAAATTAAGCCAGCTAACATGAACATGGAGTAGATAGGGATTATCCACGAAAAAGCCACCGGACCAGCCAAGGCTATGCTTAGCATCCATATGGGACAGAGTATACACACCATTAGGTGCGGATCTTCAAGAGTACTTATTAGAAGTGAATTTTTCTCCTGTCTTTGTAGTTTCACATATTCCTCTTGTTTTTTAATTAACCTTGAATTACTTACAGCAGTTTTTCCTTCCCCGTTAGGGTTTCCATGACTGCTAAAGAACCTCCTATATACAAAGTTAGGAATACTTGTCATCGGCGTTGTTATCGTGTTTATGGTTGTGGAGGCGGTGAACCTGGTGGTGCTTGCAAGGGTTGTTCTCTCATTATCACCAGCTTTCCCTGGTTTAGAAAAGGAAGAGAAACTATGAAGAGTTGGAATTGAAGGACTTGGGAATACTACTTCTCTGGAGAAGTGATTACCACTACAACTTCTTCTGATGATACTATTCTTCAAAGGGACAGTGAAGATTGCAGAGCTGTAATTTCTGTGTGTTGGTTTTGCAAGAGGGATTACTGAAGATGAAGCTTTGCTGATGATTCTTCTCAAGGTCGCCATACTTGTGCACAAGACGGAAAACAAACCAAACAATAAAATTACTTGTTTTTGTTTCCAAGATGGAATTCTACCCGTTTAAATAGACCAAAAGACCACGGGGGCAGTTGCCTCTAGAACGAGTACTAGTATAATTCTAAATTCTTACACATTCCTTTTCTATTTTTTAACGTGAATAAATAAGTTAGTACCATATTTTTTGGTTTCCTAATTCATATGCAACTATGACAAGTAAATACTATTCGATTTTTTTTTTGTTTCCTAATTCATATGCGAAGTAAATATTCACTATGAGAAGTAATTATTCAAAAATTTAGCAATGTACGAGACAAATTAAACCTTGCATTCTATGCTAAAACAATCCATCAAACAGTAAATTTTCACCAATATCTAGATACATTTCCTTGTCTGATTCTGAGAGTAACCCCGATACATTCACATTCTCTCGCAAGTACTCTTCTGCCTTCTTCAACTCATCCGTTGCTGCCTTCACCCTTGAATTTGCAGCACGTAAGGGCTGACCAGGCTCCGATAATTCATTCTTAACTTTCTGCATCCCACCAAGACCCTTTTTCACAATCTCTAGTCTTTCACGAAGCCATCCGATGTTAAATTTATTTGCCTCCGCCATATTTATCTTGTTTTCCCAACATTCAATCATTTCAGGAGATAATTCCACATAACGACACTGATGCATATCCATGATAGAAGTCATCAAGTCTTTGACCACCATAACCAGGATACCATAGAACGAGGTTGGCATAACTTCGTTTGATGGGATATGACCATATTTCAACCATATCTGCTTGTATAATGGCACTTGCGTTTTCAAAATACTGAAGCCTCCAACATCTTCTAATTCTTTGTCCTCCATTGCCAAATGGTTGTCCAACATTTGGATGCTCTCCTTCCTGTGTACCACTTTCTCCATGTTTTAGTTTTTTCTTCTTCTTAGCTTATTCTTTTTATGGTATCTTTATCAGATGTTAAAGTTCCATTCACATTGAGTTGCGAGAAAGAATTACCTCTTTGATGAGAAGAAGCCCGTTTGTGGAAGAATTTTGTATTTCTCTCATGCTTCTCAAACCATTCAATTCTGGATTGATGCGTCCAGTAAATGCTCTTCAACTTCGCAAGTCTATGGAAAACACCTTTAGCTTCAACTATTAAAGCAGTCAACTCCTCTGAAACACCATTAGATCGCTCCTCCGTATCAAGTCGTTGAATTTCAAGTAGATTCTCCTATATCTTCCTTTCAAAATTCCCAAACACATGAGTATTCCAGTGTTTAAGATAAGCTTTTGGTACCTGCATCTTCTTTGCGAAAACAAAACCGGGGTTCCCTTGAAAGTTAGCTGACTCCCACCACAACTTCATTAAGATGATGATATTAGGATCTTCAAACCAAATCTCCTGGAACCGAAATGGACTTTCACCCCATCCCTCTCCTTCAAACGTCAACGAGAGCGGCCAATGGTATGAAAATGGTCTCACCAAAATCTGTTGTTCAAGTCTAAGGAAATGATCTTCCCACTCATTAGAAACTATACATCTGTGTATTCTACTTCTACTCTCATTTCTGCTCCAAGTGTAGGCAGACCCAATAAGAGGTAAGTCAATTAAACCAAAACTATCAAAGAAGGAATTAAAATTTCTCATCGCATTGGTAATAATTGTCCCACCAGATCTTTCAAAACTGAAACGAAGACATTCCAATATCCACACAGACACCAAGGTTTCCTCCAATACATTCCAACATCATTCAATTCCAACCAAAAATTTTCATTAAAAATGTCCAAACAAGGACCGTACACTGTCGTAAGTACCCACCAGAAGTCCTCCCCTCTTAATTTACACCGAACAGAAACTGAGAAAGCCCCGACCAGAGAATCATCCACCTCCATTGTCCGAGTATTCCAAACCAAAAGAATGCTACCAGACCTGCCAATAAAACTCAACGAAACCCAATCAAAGTTGTTATTACCCCACACTTCTTGAACTTTTCTTCTATCCCTCTGCAAAACTTGTCTCTTGAAAACACCCTACATCAGGCTTCCACAACCTAACGAGAGTTTTTAGTTCAGCTCTTCTATCCGGGTTACATAAGCCACAGACATTCCATGAAATAATTTTTATCTTCATTAAGAAACTAAATATTTCCTTCAGACAGAGCAAACAACAAACACTAAGAGGTCGTCTAACCCCACAGCACCCTCCAAATCCGTCAAATTGAAGTCTTTATCCTTCACTGCATTATCCATCAACCTTTGCAAATCCATCTCAGTTTGTCTTAAAGAAACCCCCACCTCTGGACCAGCACTTTCGAAATCATTAATCAATAATTGTAACCTTCTAAGAGCATCTCCAACTGGTTGTGATGTGCTTCCTACGTGGTTGATATAGGAAGACATCATTTGGAAACTTCAAGTAATATTTCCATAAGTTTAGGAATATCAGAAAATTGATCTCCAACCATAAATATCTTTACATTGGTTAGAAACTTTTAAGTCTTTGATTTTAAAGTAAAATATTTAATCTAACTGTTAATAACCGTAGATACTAGTGACTAGGATGTTTACATGCTCTACAAGAACCTGTAAAACTAGAGGATGAGTTTAAGGATGTGTTAGTAACTACCTTACACATCATCCTTACATTTAATCTTCACATTCCCGTTGGAAAATGATTTTCGTTAAAAACTTGAAAAATCCTATGTGGCCCTATTACTAGGAAATTGATGATGTCCCATTGGAGATGCATCTCCAATGGATTGTGGTGTGCGTCCTACGTGGTTGGTGCATATAGACATCCTTAACAAATGTAAACTCCAAAATTCACAGTATTCTAGGAATTTGAGATAAGTTATCTCCAATGGTAGAGGTTTTGAAATCTATTTGGATTTATCTAATTAGACAAAAAAATTCTTTATTTTAATTTTTTATTTTCGGTTAGTTTAACTTTATTTTGATTGGTTAAGATATATGACTAGGATTTATCACATCCTCTACAAGAACCTTTGAAACTAGAGGATGGAGGATGGAGTAGAGGATGTTTTAATAAATAACCCACCACGACATCTTCATACTCTCATGCACATCTCCGTTGGAGAAGTTTTTCTCAAAAAAAAATGTAAAAATCCTAGGTGGCCTAGAATTTAGGAATTTGAGAGACCCCCATTGGAGATGCTCTAAGACCTTCTATTTCAGTCATCGGACCACTACCCATGCTCTTTCCATGGCACCCACTTGATGTAGATTGGGAGAATGAATCTCCCTCCAAAATTGGGTCGGAAACATGCGTAATAGACTGTTGGCTGTCAACTGCATCAGAAATCTTAGCATGGGCTCAAAAAAAACAACAAGAATATTCGGCGGCTCTACAGTCCCTACCTCCGGTCCTACCGGGAGACTCACCGATACTCAACCACTCAAGAAGGGCCAAAAAGATTTCAACAATCTTGGTAGGATGGTCCACTCCGAACATGAACTGGATTAAGATTAACACTGATGGAGCGGCCAGAGGTCATCCGGGTTTTGCGGGTGCAGGTTTCATTTGCAGGGACTCCGACGCAAGAACGATAATGGCTCTAGCTCAACCTTTGGGAATTACAACTGCCTTAACTGCAGAAACTTGGGCTCTTCTTTTGGCTTCAAGAACAGCAGCTGAAAGGCAATGGCCAAAAGTTATCTTCGAGACAGACTTAGAGAATCTATTGCGCTTTATTACTTCCCCTACTCCCCCTCCTTGGCATATCTCAGGGATGATTGAAGAAATAAAGAATCAATTACAACAGATTTCGCAGGCTGCTATACGACACAACTACAGAGAAGGAAATCAAGCAGCAGATGGATTGGCCAATCATGCAGCAGATGGAAGCCAAATGGGGAATTTGTCAACCAAAATTTGGGACCAGACAATCCCGGTTTTTATTAGTCAAATTATTCATCATGACTCTGTGGGTACCACTTATCCGCGCCAAATTGTAACTTAATCTTTGTATAATATAAAATACATGCTTCAAAAAAAAAAAAAAAAAAAAAAAAAAAAAAAAAAAAAAACTGCATCATGATAAGAAATTTCAGTCTCATTTTCACTCTCTGTCCCAAAATCACCATCTATTTCATCTTTATGTATTAGGCAGCATTCACGTGCTTGCTTTCGTGCCTTCGCCCATTGAGATCTTCTTCTTTTACGAGACGATTTTGAGTTTACTGGCCCAGGCACCAAAGAGTATTTAAACACGTGCAACCCGGGTCAAGCATGCCTGACGTAAAATTCACTCAGGCCAAACTCATATATCCTAGTAATAGAAGGGAAATTGAATCTTCATGGACTTTAATGAACCCTCCCCATAAATCTCCAATGTACTTGAAAGTCTTTAAATTCTATAAATGTAAAGGAATACCCTTAATTGCTAACCATACAGGATCAGGAGCCTTGATTTTTAAAGATTTTAGACTATTACTCTCAGCCTTCCATAAAGAGAATTGGAGTCTCATGTCATTAAAATTCCACCACTTCTTCGTTATTAGAGTTTGGCTACTTTGAATATTCTCTGCAAAATACAGAGCTTTTGATTTATCAAAGGGAGACAGAGAAAATCCCTCCTTTAATCCTAGTGCCTTTCCCAAAAAATCCCCAATTTCTTTCCAGCACAACACCGGTTTGTCACATTCACAAATCAATGCTCGGTTCCAACTTCCAACGATCTGATTCCTTATCATTAAGACTCGGAAACATTTCTCCATTCACGATATCGACATCATCTTTCTTACCCTTCAGACATACATTAAGCATATGAGCAACATCCTTCCATCCCTGCCTATCGGGACCAGCAGGGAAAAAGCAAACTTTGGCCGGATTAGCCCCTCTACCCACAAAATTCACCATCGTTATTCCGCAACCGATCTACAAAGATCCATTTGTGTTTGCTTTTAAACCTCCAGAAGCTTCTCTTGGATCCTTCCCATCGTGCCTCTCTCTCCAAAGCAGAAATTAACCATGTCACAGATTCCCGACAAATGGTTACATCAAGATAGCTTTTGTTTCTTTCTTTAATCACCACTTTCTCAATTTTGTCTTCCACTATCTTCAAAAATTCGAAACTTACACCTTGAATTGATAGTACTTGAGCCCCTGTCTTCTTCTTACCCTTTCCTTTGTTTCGATCTACCAAAGTCCACTCGGTAGATGGTTGCGCTGCTGAAAGATAAATCCATCCTTCTCTCTCCTTCTCTCTCCTTCTCTTTACGAGGATAATATATGTCAAGGGGGATATTCTACTGTCTAGCTATCAATTGGCTAATGGAAGTAAATACTACAAGTGTGAGTTATGCTTCTGATTGTAACATACTGTGGCACGTAATGCCAGGATATAGTTAAAAGTAAACATACGTCCAATAGAAGTACTAGATAGATCATGTAAGCCCCGTTTGGGATTGTTTTTTTTCAACCAAAAGCACTTTGTAACCAACTTGTAACAAACTTTTACCAAAAATTGTGTTTGGTAAATTTTTTTCAAAGTGCTTTTGCAGAGAAGCACTTTCATTTTAAGCCTGCTTTTAAAAGCTACTCAGCACTTGCTTTTAAAAGTTGGAAAAGCAGAAGTTATGGACCCACATAATTTAAATTAATTGATTCTCAATTTTAACCTTATTATTTTATTATAAAGACAAGTTTTACCCTAGAATATTGTATACTTATCGTTATTTCTAAATTATATTTTATTTCTCTATTTTTTTTACTTTTAATTTTAATATAATAAATAATAATTACAATAATAATAATTTTTAAGCAAACCAGATCATAAAATTCTTTATTAAATAATAAGAATAATTATAAAAAATAAAAGAAAATAAAAAAAATAAAAAATACTAAGTTTTATAAAAATTAGTTTTTCTAATATTACTTATATTTTATTAATTATATTTTTTTTTCTGGAATATAATTATATTATATAATTAAAGGGTATTCAAAACTAATTACATTAGAATTAAAAATATAATTTATTATAATTAAAGTGTATTCAAAACTAATTTTGAAATATCTCTATTTTAGTCATTAACAATATCACCAGCACATTAAAATACTGGTTTACCAAACAGAATTTACAGTTTGTTAATTTCACAGTACTTTTTAAATCATAGTTTACCAAACGTCATGCTAATTTATTTCTACAACACAGCACAGCAACGCACAGCACAACCCAACAGAAAAGCACGTTTCTAAAACTCACAACAATACCAAACTAGCTTGTAATTATGTAAATCAAAATGCAGTAATGAAGACTGACAACAATATTTATGGTTTTTGTTAGAGGGAGAACAAAAATGGATCCGAGGACAGCAAAAATCGTACTCGACTCGGTAATTAGAACCTATTCGATGTATATTTTTGACTCGGACCAAAATACCATTACTGACACACATCTCCTTCACATGCCCAAGACACAAAACATCTGTTAACCTAATCTAGAGAAGTATCGCAATTCAACTGCACCACCACAACTGTCGTCTCCACCACCAACATGACTAAAACGTAAAAGAAATTTTAATTTCGTGAGTTTTACCAATACGATAACGACGTAATATCCCGTGTCTTTGATAATTAATCTTCTCATTTAGCATAGCTAAGTAGGTAATAGAGATTAAAAAAAAAATTAGGTGGACATGTCTGATCTAGCATAAAACATTAAAGTTGCCAGATAGCTCCATCACTGTCAAGGCCGTAAACAGTCCCATAATTAATCAACCATTCCTTCCTCTCTCAAAAGTATTGCTTTATCACCTTCGCTTCGCAAATTATATTTGCTATGGAATCTGTATACCTAAGTCCCCTCTTTCTCCTTTATGTATATGCTTTCTGGCTCTGTAGATAATTTTTATGGGTGATAATGGAGTTGGCACTGGTGGTGGAGGTTTCTGAGAACGTGGTGAGTTTTTGAAGTTGTTTATGGGGTGTATAAAGTAGGTTTAATTTATTCTGAGTTAGAAAAGGTCTGACTCAGTGAGTTGAATAGGATTTTCGCTCTCCTCAATCCGTTTTTGCTCTCCCTCTAACAAAAATCCTCAAAACAGTCTCTCTAGATTCAGTGTACTCGGAGTTTAGTTTGTCAAACAGATCTCTTATCGATGTAGTATGTATCCTACGCTCCAGGTTTATAAATATTATATTCGTCTGTTGGTAACTGGGGTTGGTATTCTTCTGTACATTTTTCGGACCTGCACGACCCTGAATGATACATGTATTATTACAATTGAGGTTTCTGTTGATGATGATGATAGCGTGGAATAAAGCGATCTAGACAAGGATTCAGAGACACGATTTGAAAATGAAGAAAGTAGAAGAGATGATAAAGGCGCTGGCCAACCCGTTTTTTCTTTTTATCGGTAAATAGGCGCTAGCCAATCCTTTGATGAAGGGCAAAACAACTGCAAAGTTGGCTTTGGCAAAGACAATGGATTTCAAGATGTTGGAGGCTTCAGTATTTTAAAATCACAAGCGCCTCTTTACAAGCAGATATGGTTGAATTGTGGTCATACTCCTTCAACCAAAGTTATGCCAATCTTGTCGTCTCATATTTTAGTCTATGTTGTAAAAGGCGATGGGCGTGGCGAGGCGCCAAGCCCATTGCCTAAAAAAAAAAAAAAAAAATCTGGTCTTGTCACCTCGCCTTGGCTCCTTTTTATGCTGGGTGGTGGTCCTACACTTAGTGGGCCTTTTGAGCTTAAGCGACAAAGGCGCTCACCTTTTACTTAGTTATGGTCGTCAAAGATTTGGTGACTTTGATTATAGAGATGCATCAGCGCCATTATGCGAATGTCTTCTGAAATGATTTAGAGGTGGTAAGAGATGTAACATCCTATGGAAGACTAAAGAGTGTTGAAAAATGGTCTTGGAGGGATACAGAAAGTTAAGACTGAATTCTTGGAGCATGGTCAGCCTTTACATGCTGCAAAGTCAACGGTGAAGGCAGCAGGAGATGAGTTGAAGAAGGCAAAAAGCTTACTTACAAGAGAATGTTTCTGGGTTAACCTCGGAATCAGACATCCAAAGGCATTTCTGCATTTCTTTTATGGATTGTGGACATTTCTGTATAAGTATTCATGTGATAGATACGTTTTAAGATGTAAAATTCCAGCAAAAATAAAAGAGAGGGTATAATCCACAAAACAAGAAAGGCATGCATTTCACGGGCATAAAAAAAAAAAACAATCAAAGGGGGAAGTCTACTTTGTGATACAGAAAGAAATCAAGTGAGAGAATTGGTTACAAAAAATAGGTATGAGTGAAAACAAAATTCGTAGGAAAAGCTTAGAAGATTTATAAGTAGACAAAAGGGGTTTTCTTCAGCCTCTTTCCCGACCTCTTTTCAGGCTGGGGTTGCTGGGACATTTCTGCATCAAAATTGGGAACCATGTATTAGTACTAATGTTAAAAAGGAACATATAATATATTCATGGGAAAATAAACTCATTCTTGTGAGATCCAACCTTGAAAAAAACTTAAAAACCCGAATATATAATGTGATTTATGTTTTAATTTAGCTATCAATGTATTTAGTTAACGCGGTTTGAATGAACTTTGCCATAGAGTTTGTATTATGTTGCTGAACTCTTCTTAAGACTAATCTAAATTAGATGCTATCACCAATGCAATGTTAAAGAGAATTATCTTAGTCACTTAACAGATATGAAATATGTCTCTTTATCGCATATCACTAGTGAGTAATTGCTATCTTCCTAAATTTTAAAGACATTGATGTTTCGTTTAATTAGTCATCAATTTTAAAGACATTGTTGTAAGTTATCTAATATATCTTACAACTTTAAACATATCCTTGATAACTTATATAATTAGGTTGAAGAGGAAAATTGGTAGTTGTACAAGAAGCAAAAACAAGCAGAAGCTGTTTTATTTGAGAAACAGAAACCAGCGGAGGCTCAAAAACTTGCTGCTGATGGAAAATCTTACGAAAGAAAAAGAAAGAGTCCGAAGGAATGGTTGGTGCAGCAGAAGCACAAGGAGTTTAAATTCAGTGTTTGTGATGTATTGTGGATGTCCCATATCGATATTGAAGCACCATTTATAGTCCATCCTAGAATTACTTTGAATATGCCAAGTATGCCCATGGTTCTAGTATAAATTAGAACACATAAGGCTAAAAAGTTTTTGAGTTTTAGAACATTTGTGTGAAGAATGAGAGGTTCTCTTCTTTCAAACCTAATTGTTATCTCTAGGGGGAATTAGATTATCTAATTCTAGAGTATCAACTAGATGCCTCTCATAATCTTATAGTTTCCAATTTAATTGGGTAGAAATTGTAAGTTATTTGAGAAGAATCTCCATTATTAGGTTCTTCCTTTATTCAAAGGGTAGAAGAAACTAAATTGGTTGATTA
Organism: Papaver armeniacum; assembly: GCA_023531295.1. Lineage (NCBI taxonomy): Eukaryota > Viridiplantae > Streptophyta > Magnoliopsida > Ranunculales > Papaveraceae > Papaver > Papaver armeniacum. The sequence goes on from JAJJWW010009045.1 coordinate 26,863, forward strand.
TTTATCCATTTCAAGTTATCAATTTCAATTTATTTTCAGTGTAAGCTTCCGCTTCTCATCATTTGGTATCAGAGCTTTGGTTTGATTCTCAAGGGGAAGTTTGGTTTTGTTTAGAAAAGTGGTGTAAGAACCCTAAATGCTTCATAAGAGAAGAGCCTCCAACACTTTGTTATTTCCAATTTGTAATTGGGTAGAAATTTCAATTTGTAAATGATGCATATATTATCTTCTAGTTTCCAATCTTAGAATTGGGTAGAAATTTGAAGATTATTAGAGAAGAACCTCAAATCTTTGTATCTTCCTTGTTCCAAGGGTAGAAGAAGCATCATTTGAAGGTTGGTTATTTTTATTTCATGGTGTTTTGTTATAATTTAACATCCAAACTCAATTATAAGTGTTACTTTACATTAGTTGGTATCAGAGCTTTGGTTTGATTCTCAAGGGGAAAAGGTGTAATTGGTGAAGATATTTTTTTTTGAGGTGAACACTACTAATCTCTTTCTCAAGTATTTTTGGGTTGATTTATATGTTCTTTGATAGTGTTTTCAAATCGACTTGTTGAATCTTATATTGATTTCACCATGGTTTACATAAGAGGAGTTAATTTGGATAGGATTCATTCAAATGATGTGTTAATGAATATTGTACATGAAGTGTTTGATGATATGTATCTAAGAATGGGAGAAATTTGTGAAGAATATTATTGGAAACTTGTAAGTCTCCATAACCAAGAAACGAATCTACCTAATGATTGTGATGATGTAAGTGAACTAGATGTATCAATTTTGGTTGGTGGATATGAGGATGAACAAATTGCCCACAAGATGTTTGATGAAATGTCTCCACCAAAATTTGATAGCTATTTGAGTCATGAGGAATATGAAATAGTGGGTGTTCTTCCAATCTATCAAGATGGCATGAATGTGGATCAAATATTTGATTATTTTACTATCATGGACCAAGTGCTATCACGTAAGAATCAAGATAAAGAAGAGTACAATCCTTTGTGTTCAATTTTTGATGAGGTAGTTAATGGTAGTGAAGTAAAAGATTTTGGTGTACAAAGGTATGATATTGAATTGGAAAATGCTATGTTTGAAGCATCTCGAGAACAATTTCAAGTATGTGAACCGACTACCGGAAGCAAGCCTTCACTCAAGCTACAACAAAATGGAGAGACAATATATATGAATCCAATTTGGGCTTTCATTGAAGATAAGTTTCATGGTTGTAGTCTTCGCGCAACGTTGAGAGAAATGCTCGGTGTTTCTTTACTACTTGGGGATGCTCTTAACTATGAACACAAGATGCTACATTTGGTGAGTCACTACAATGGAAGGTGTAGAGGTAAAATTGTATTCAAACAAGGAAGAAGTTCAAGCACTAATGGAGAATATGCTTTGGAGAATTCGTGGACGAATTTGTTCAAACAAGGGGAGGATGGTGTATTTAAAAACGAAGAAATACTTGGTGTGTGATTACTACTTGGGGATGCTCTCCACGATGACCACAAAATTCTACATTTGGTGAGTAACCACAATGGAAGGTGTCGAGGTAGAATTGTCTTCAAACAAGGAAGAAGTTCAAGCAAAAATGGAGAATACGCTTTGAAGAATTCGAGGACGAATTTGTTTAAAGAAGGGGAGGATGATGTATTGTGGATTCCCATATCGATATTGAAGCACCATTTATAGTCCATCCTAGAATTACTTTGAATATGCCAAGTATGCCCATGGTTCTAGTATAAATTAGAACACATAAGGCTAAAAGAAAAAAGTTTTTGAGTTTTAGAACATTTGTGTGAAGAATGAGAGGTTCTCTTCTTTCAAACCTAATTGTTATCTCTAGGGGGAATTAGATTATCTAATTCTAGAGTATCAACTAGATGCCTCTCATAATCTTATAGTTTCCAATTTAATTGGGTAGAAATTGTAAGTTATTTGAGAAGAATCTCCATTATTAGGTTCTTCCTTTATTCAAAGGGTAGAAGAAACTAAATTGGTTGATTATTTATCAATTTCAAGTTATCAATTTCAATTTATTTTCACTGTAAGCTTCCGCTTCTCATCAGTTTGTAGAAAATATTTGATGGGAACTATGCGTCGTTGAGATATTATCTGATGATTAATGGTGGAATGTTTCAAGAAGTTTCTAAGATTAATGCAAGCGTTGTTCATGGTATTAGCAGATAAAAATCGGTATATGTACCAATGGAGATGGTTCCTCTGCTGGAAATGGTAGCCGTAGTGTAGGTGGATTAGCTACAAGAGCCATGAAAGAAATTGCACAAGTATACAAGACGCTGCCGCCATTATTTCAAACTGTGGAGGAACAGACTGGAATGACTTCATCTGTGTGGTTGGATGGACGTACTCCTAACATTCAAAAGCGAGATTGATCGTGGGTTTTACGTTGGGCTAAATAGCATTTTGTTCTCGAAACAGTGATTTTAATTAGCCTTAAGGATGTGCTGAACATTTAAACAGGTTATTCCTCTTCAGAAATATGAGATATACATAAACATAAAAACAATAGGAGAAATTCATAGCAACGAAGAAACTGTAAATTGAATACTGTTTTTCCATAAAATATTTTGGACTGCACCCAAGTAACTTCTGGGCTACCTACATACTCCGATTGAGGGGGACCAAACCAGAAACCTCAATTTATGTTTGTTGGAGATCAAGTCCATGTAGTTCTCCTACATTGCATTACATATAAACTAAAAAAATAAAAAATCTCATCAATATTCTTCTAAGCCAACAAATCGTCTATTGAAAAACTCCACTCTTGATCATCTAATTGATTTAGCAGATCCTTGTTGTTCTCTAGCATCATATCCACGTAATTCTCTTGTTGATGCTGTACCGGAAGATACTCCTCTTGTTGATATTGTACTGGAAGATACTCGTCTTGTTGATATTGTACTGGAAGATACTCGTATTGTTGATCTTGTACTGGAACATACTCGTGTTGTTGATCTTGTATTGGAACATACTCGAGTTGTTGATCTTGTACTGGAAGATACTCGTATTGTTGATCTTGTACTGGGAGATACTCCTCTTGTTGATATTGTACTGGAAGATACTCGTCTTGTTGATATTGTACTGGAAGATACTCGTTTTGTTGATATTGTACTGGAGCTGCTTCTACTTCCGGTTGGTGTGTTGTTGGAGATGAGAATTTTGGAGGGGATGAGGTGGTCATGGGTGCTGATGGTGCAGGTGTCTTACGTTTGTTATGAATTTGACACAAAACCAGTTCATGCCTCTTCTTACTTCTAACATCACCACCTTCATGTTCTTGAACACCTTCGTCGCATAAGAACACGTACTCATACATTATCCAGTCTGTTTTGACACCAGCATCTTTCTTACTACTTGTTCTTCTGCTATCTGGTTTATTCTTTTTGTTGAAGTAGTAAACCAACGTTTTTTTGTATCCGATAATATCATCATCCGCCTTTGTCTTCCTTTTTTTAGGGTTTTCTTGATTATCAACTGGCGCTGCTCTTCCACGTGTAAGAGTGATTTCTCTGTCACCTTGACTCGCTAACCAATATCCGTCTGGGGTTGTCCGGCTAGTTCTTCCGGTGGTTTGAGATGTTCGAGTAGTTGTGGTAAAAAAGTACCATTCATCATCATCCTCTCGCTTTTCAAATGTTTCTGAATTGATATGAAAATAAGAAGAAGAAGAAAGAAAACTAGATCAGGAAACATCCTTGATTAAAGAAAGAGCAGCGGAAAGATTTGAACAAGGAGATGTGTAAAACTGAATATTCGATATCCTTGCTAACATTGTAAGATGCATGTACGTGGAGTTTCAGAAATTCATGCATGTATAAAAACATATAAAGAACAAAAAAAAAAAACATGCATGCACAAATAAAGATCGAAACGAGAAAGGAAGTGTTTTAAGAAGTGATCAAGGAAACGTACCCGTCAGAGTAATCGGATTGTATTTATAAAGATCAACAGAGTTGATCATATTTGGTGGCAACTTCTGGTTCATCACCTTGGGCTTTAAATAATCCAATAATAGTTCTTCATCTGTAGGCTTAAACCTAAAACCCGGTGGTAGCATCATATTCAGATTAACTTCATCTTCAACGCCGCTACTCATTGTTTTCTTAATCTTCTTCTTGTTCCTTAATCCGATTGATTCGATTCTTTGACTTCTTTTTAGGAAAACCTGTGACTGCAATTATATCTATCAACCGAATCTGTATATATAAGAATAAGAAAACCTCTTGTTTCGCCTTATTCTCTTCTGATCAATATAAGGACCGGACCTCAGATATTTATAGACACCGGACCGACATCAATATATAGATACATACAAAGTTTTTGGAACTTCTAAATTCGAGACCTCGCCGTTATAACCTGTTTTTCCAGATCCACCAATGAAACCTTCTGAAAAACTACGGACATGAGTTTTGCTCTCCGAAAGAAGATGATGTTTTGACGATAAACAGTATAATATTAAGGAAAATATAGTTGAAGATTTCACTACGAGGTATTACGGATTTAAAACAATGAAAGATTATAACTCCTTTACATCCAATGGAGACATTCTTAGATGATCCATTACGAGTACTTCGTGCTATTTGGTTTTCTGCGAGGTTCGGTTTTGAACTTGACGAGGGGTTGAAGGAAGCAGATGCAAGTGATCAAGTCAGAGATGCTATGAAAAATAAAATTAGCAAGGAGCGAATTCGTGACGAAATCAATCTCATCATGTCTGGCAATCGACCGGTTCAAGCAATGATGGATGTATGCAGGTTCCAGCTATTTCGGGTTGTATTTCCTCGTCCTAAGGAGCCAAACGTATCTGACAAGCTTTGTGTTGCTTATCTAGATGCTGCATGCAATCTCTTAAACCATATTGGATCATCGAGTATTCATGATACGCAAAGAGGGCTTTACTTGCATTCAGCACTTCTTATTCCAATTAGACGAAAAGGCAGTGGTTCTGCAAATGTTGGAAGATTACACAGAGCATCAGAAGGATTAAAATACTAATAAATATAGTTCATCATACTTGGTAGGTTGATTAATGTCTCTCTCTTTGGGGGCTTTTGGTGGATGTCTTTGGCTCTAGAGGGGAGGTTGGTGGCTTAGTGCAATACTATTAGAAATAGTGTTAATCGCCTAACAACGCACCGCCGCTCATCAAAGTTTATGGAAATGAAGATTTCATTTACTGGAATTTTGAGCATCAAAGCTGAGGAAAATCCTAGCTTACACCTGGATCATTTTTCTATGGCAGACGCACAATTACATTTCATTTATTGGGCCGACCAAGGAAGATCCCGAAGGGAAGGACTTCTTTATGGACACTTTTTGGTAAAATGAAACATACCGTAGATGTACAATTTGATAACAAAAATTGGAAATTGTTAATATTAAAAAATCTAAAATGTCCCTCCTTGATTTTAATGTTTTTAGTTATATTCCTTTTTCTATTGATTCCTACAGGTTGGATACAAAAAAATAATTGAATGAGGTATTCAACTCCAGGATGAATCGAAAAAGAAATCTTTCTTGGTTTTACCTACTATTTATGATGAAGAGAATGAATCTTTTTCAGAAAAAATCGATCGGATCTCTGCGAGGGAATGACTTGGAAGATCCAAAACCAAAAAGAGTGGTATTTGCTAGCAACAACATAATGGAGGCAGTCAATCAATATAAATTGATCGAAATCTGATTAAAATCCAATATAGCACCTATGGGTACATAAGAAATGTATCGAATCGATTCTTTTATGGAATTCAAAGGGGTCAAATAAGAAATGATACGCTGAATCATATAACTATAATGAAATATACGATTGTTTGTAGGTGAAAATGGTTTCTGCTGATTTCGGTAATTGCGGGTGTGCAGGTGAGAAACAATTTAAACCCTAAACAATGTCTTTGCAAGGGAGTACTTTAGATTCGAGAGATCAATGTTGTACAAGTCCGGCCTAAACCAAGAAATGGACGTTCCAGACTTGCTTCGGTCACAATGTAGAGGAGAATGGGTTGGTTTTGGGGAGAGAAGCAAGGAAAGTGGTGAGACCAGAATAGTTGATTCTGAAAGAGTAGTTGGGTTACTACGAATTGTTATCAGAAAAGTGAGAGAGCTCCCAAGGTGAGCTAGAAAGTAAGTATTTCTGAGTGTTGTATCTCCGTATGAACTTGTTGTTCAATGGAAATAGGTAAGACCTATTTATAAAAGTCGGAGTAAAAACATACCCTGGTCTCATTAAGGAGTGGGGAAGTAAATGGGAGGAGGTGGTAACCGTTTGCATGTAATTGATGTTCCATAAAGTGGTTAACGCATGAAACTGGTTTTCATGAAAGCTGCTAACGTTATGGAATTGATGTCCCATAAAGTTGTTAACGCATGTGCTTTATGTCCCATGAACGTTTCACACATAACTTCCGTATTTACTAACCGCCTCACCCTTATGACACTTCGTTATGACGGGCGTAGTGTATGCCGCATGCCGTAAACCGCCAAACCAATACCCAAAGAGGATCCCCGATTTGTGTTGATGTCTCGAATGTTTTGGAAAACATGTAGCACGTTGTTGTAGCTTGGCAAGTCAAGCTCGGAAACTTTGCCATCCGGTGACCTTCGACGGTCGAGATTTTTTGCATCTTGAGAGGAGGGGCAACTGTTGATCGTTGCACGCCTTCGTTTTGGTAGCCGTGTAGTAAGGGCCAACATGGTGGCGCGGCTAGGTTGGCATGTCATTGGTATGGAAAGGTTTGGCGTGGCCAAAGGTTACCATGTGTCGTCTGGTAACCTTGGATGGCTAGGATTTTCTCATGGGATTGAAGGGAAACCGTTGATTGTTGCATACCTTCATCTTGGTAGCCGCGTAGTGAGGGCCATTGTGGTGGCGCGGCTAGGTTTTGCGTGGCCAAACTTAGGTCTTCGAGCCAAAGGTTACCATGTGTCGTCTGGTAACCTTGGATGGCTAGGATTTGCTCCTGGGTTTGACGGGTAACCGTTGATTGTTGCACGCCTTTGTTTTGGTGGCCGCATAGGGAAGGCCAACAGGGTGGCGCGGCTAGGGTGTAGTTAGGCTTGGCATGTGGGGGCCATGGGTTCTCCTTGGGAGTGGCTAGCTTAGGCTAGGTGCGATTTTGGCTTGGCATGTGGGGCCAAGGGTTTTCCATGGGCGTATGGCGTGGCTAGGGCCAAGGCAAGGGCGTTTGGCTTGGCATGATGTAACTAACATGGCTAGGGCCAAGGAAAAGTGCGTTTGGCGTGGCGCGGCTAGCTTGGCTAGGTTTGGTTTTGCTTGGCATGTTGGGCCAAGGGTTTGCCAAGGGCGTATGGCGTGGCTAGGGCATTTGGCTTGGCATGATGTGACTAGCATGGCTAGGGCTAAGGAAAAGTGGGTTTGGCATGACGCGACTAGCTTGGATAGGTTTGGTTTGGCTTGGCATGTGGGGCCAAGGGTTCGCCTTGGGCGTGGCTAGCTTTGGCTAGGTGCGGTTTAGGCTTGGCATGTGGGGCCAAGGGTTTTCCATAGGCGCATGTCGTGACTAGCTTGGGCTAGGTGCGTGACCAAGCTATGGTTTTGGGGAAAAGGTCGTTTGTTAACCTTAGACGTCCAGGATTTTCTCCTGAGATTGAAGGGCAACCGTTGATTATTGCACGCCTTCGTTTTGGTGGCCGCGTAGGGAAGGCCAACAGGGTGGAGCGGGTAGGGTGTAGTTAGGCTTGGCATGTGGGGACAAGGGTTCTCCTTAGGCGTGGCTAGCTTTGGCTAGGTGCGATTTTGGATTGGCATGTGGGGCCAAGGGTTTGCCATGGGCGTATGGCGTGGTTAGGGCCAAGGCAAGGGCGTTTGGCTTGGCATGATGTAATTAACATGGCTAGGGCCAAGGCAAAGTGCGTTTGGCGTGGCGCGGCTAGCTTGGCTAGTTTTGGTTTGGCTTGGCATGTAGGGCCAAGGGTTTTCCATGGGCGTATGGCGTGGCTAGGGCCAAGGCAAGGGCGTTTGGCTTGGCATGATATGACTAGCATGGCTAGGGCCAAGGAAAAGTGTGTTTGGCATGGCGCGGCTAGCTTGGATAGGTTTGGTTTGGCTTGGCATGTGGGGCCAAGGGTTCGCCTTGGGCGTGGCTAGCTTTGTCTAGGTGCGGTTTTGGCTTGGCATGTGGGGCCAAGGGTTTGCCATAGGCGCATGGCGTGACTAGATTGGTCTAGGTGCGTGACCAAGCTATGGTTTTGGGGCAAAGGTCATTTGGTAACCTTAGACGGCCAGGATTTGCTCCTGAGATTGAAGGGCAACCGTTGATTGTTGCAAGCCATCGTTTTGATAGCCGCGTAGTGAAGTCCAGTATGGTGGCGCGGCATTGGATCATGGCGAGGTGTGTTTGGCATGGCGCAGTAGGTGTGGCTGGAATGATTTGCCATTGGCACAGAGGTGCGACTAGCATGGCTGGCATGCTTTGGCGCGGTTGGTGTGGCTGGCATGATTTTCCATTGGCAAAGAGGTGCGGCTAGCATGGTTGGCATGCTTTGGCGCGGTCGATGTGGCTGGCATGATTTTCCATTGGCACAGAGGTGCGGATAGCATGGTTGGCATGCTTTGGCGCGGTCGGTGTGGCTGGCATGACTTCCCATTGGCATAGGTGGTAATTAGGGTTTGGCTTGTCGTAACCTTGATTTGAAAAAGATACCCCGATAATTATTTAGGGACACATTAAAGGTTTCAGTAAATGTGCCTAGTAAATGCTTATTACTTTAAATGTTGTGACATCATTGTCTGCTAGGGTTTAGTGTTTTACGATTTTAACCCTAAGCTAAAAACCACCATCAACATTAAGTCCCCTGCTTAGCTCGAACGGGTGCCTTGTTGCGAGGTAAGCATATGATGGTGACAAACAAGGACGGAATCAAGATGTAAATCATTGCGAGAGATGGTCAGGAGAATCTGAATAACCTTTTTGAGTGGTAAAGAGAGTTTTGGCTTCCCGTGTTGGCGGCCCTGTGTAAGTTGTACTGGGAATGCAGACCTTGGAGTGGTGAGATGAAAGTTACCGGCTTGGTCTGGTCGTACATCTCCAAGGCAAAGAGGGCGCGGTCTTGGAAGGCGACGCAAGTGGACGGCTTGGCTCGAGGGTCCAAGAGGTGGCGTGGTCTTGGTGAGGAAAACGCGCGTGGATGATAGGGTCTCTAATGTGGAGCGGGCGGCTTGGCATAGTGTGGCCTTGGAAATACGAGACGTACACGGACGGCTAGGCGTGGTGGGGCCGCGTCAATGGAGCGAATGGCTTGGCAGGGGGCCGCGACAATGGCATGGTGGAACGTATAAGGACGGCTAGGCGTGGTGGGGTCGTGGTGTGGCCTGAGTAGTCTTGGACGTGGAAATTGGTCTTTGCGGGACCGGTTTCCTCTTTTCCTTCCTTGGCTCAAAATTGGAAATCCTTTTCTTGTTCGAACTCCCAAGTGTCACGCCTATAAAAAGGATGGCTGGCCTCTCCCTTTGATTCACGTCCTTATTGTTTCTTGTTTTGTTGCTTGGTAGCGGTGAAGCGGGCGAGTGGATTAGGTATGTCTTCCAGTACTCCCTCTGTGACTTGCTTTTTCTTTTGTTTTCTTGTGTTGGTGAAAAAAACCCTAGTTGTAGGTGTACCTTTCCATGACCGTAGTAATGTTGACCGCCTCAACTCGATGTGCAAAGTAAGCACGCGATAGTAATTGCTATCCCTTTTCCATGAAAACCTAGTTTTTTAGGGTTTACTCCTTGTCTTGGTGTAGCCGTTTGCATGGTCCCCTCCTTTTTGGGCGCGTCTATCCTGGCCGAGCGAGTTTCCATTGCATGTAGTGGTGATGTAGAGTCTGCCAGTCCCCACTTTCGCGTATGCACGAAAGGACTTTGAAACCAATTAGTTTGTGCCAGAGGCGGGTCCCTTGCATCAAATAGAATAATTTCTACATGCTTTATGTAATAATTCCTTATCTTCTTGTTCCATTGTAGTTATCGCAGAAGTGAAAAAAGTGTAGAGAATATTGGTTAAGATGTCAACAGTTTCTGCGGTACCGAGGGATGGGAGTAATTCCAAGCCAAACATAGATGACGATTTCTTCACGGCATCAGCCACGATTAGGAGATACCATCCCCAATACGTGCCGATCCTTCTGACCGGAACGGAAAGCAAAGGAGAGGATCGATTGGTTCGGCCAGGAGGCGTAATAAGGTTTTTCCTTCAGAGGAAAGAATATCGTGCCTCTTCTATCGACTTTAAAATACCTGCAGGTCCGTTGCATTCCTTTGAGAAATGGACGCAATTTATGATGGACCAGGAACCCTGTAAAGACCAATTTCACCGGGCGCAGTTGTCGACGTTGTTGCGGCTTCCGCAGATGCTTCGGGGATTAGGAAAGACATTCCAGGGTTGGTTGCTTTTGTTTCCGGATGGTGTCCCGAGACACCCATACGGCCATATGCGGGTGGGGGCGAAATGACCATTTCTTTGGAGAGCGCGTGGCTGTCTTGTTAAATCTTCTTGTAATTGGAAACCTCGATGTCGGTCGTCTGCAGAGGCAGAAGAAGAAATTCGCGCCACCCAGGTTGCGAAGTCAAACGGATTCGTTCGGAAGGAAAACGAGACGAAGTGCTTTTATGACTGGTGGGTGTCTCAGTGGTTTCCTGACGAGTTGGAGTCAAACCATAAGAATAGCGTACTTCATGTCGCGGCGTTCTTGGCTCTTTGGCTATCCAGGGATATTTTTGACGACTGCTCGGGCAAGAAAGAGATAAGACAGGAACTTATCACATTTGGCATAAAATTAGAAAAGGACGTCGCGCTCCCCCTCGGTGGTTTGTTTCTTGGTTCTCTGTATGCACACCTGGATCAGCTGGTTTCAGACATGTGCGCCTCGAACGGCCATATGAAAGTGGATTCGTTTGTTCATGCCGCCTTTCTCCAGGCATGGTTGTGGGAGCATTTCGAGAAGTATGCCCCGAAACCGTTGGCTATACTTCCTGAGTCTTGGGGTGGCTCCAGAATCTTTGCGTTGGTCGAACAGGCGCGAAAAACTGGTCCGAGCCTGATTAAGTTTCTTGACAACTCGTATGCGGTTAATTTCGTCCATGGGCTCCGGTGCATGCGTCCATAACTCAGATTAGTACCTTTCATCCTGCTTCGAATATGTCTTTGTCTTCTGATGAGAAGGGCCTGAGCATTGGGGAGATGATGTTCATGCGTAACTGCACGCCTGGCCACGTGCCATCTTTTTTTTCGAGGAGCTTGCAAAGCGATCTCTTACAATGTTGATAGGGCTGATCGACATATGAGTTTTGACCAAGGGGTCCCACTTGTTCGTCAGTAGGTTGTCCAAGAAATCCCGTTATCAAGCTGTTCTCGATGCTAGTGCTCTTGTGTCGGGTAAAAGTCTGCCTTTCCTCGCGGAACGAAATCCATCAACGACCTCCAAATACAACATATTTTGGCAGGAATAGTTTCTTCCTATTCATGGATTCGTGAATGATGTGGTAGAGAATCGTCAGGATAAGCCTTCTCTTGCGGTTTTAGCGGAACATCCACTGCTGAGGGATCCCAAGAGAAAATCCGTTAGTCCAAATGCATATAGTCCCCAGGTGATGGAACGGAGATCCAAAGATCGTGCGGGCGGATTTTAGTCAGACTCCACGGTTCTTCCGACTTTTAGTTCATCCAATATGCGGGTATGTACGGCCCCCCTCTTGACCTTATCCTGGATCGTTTATTTCCTTGTTCCTTTTCTGAGAATGTGCCCTTGTATTCGTCCGGGGTCTCGATGAGTACGAACGCGTTTGCCAAACTTGCGAAAGTCTGGAAAACATCATTTTTCGAGACAGAGAGCGGCGTTGCAGAGCCTACCCATGATGACGCGGAATTCGAAAAGGATGAGAGTTCAGGGTCTAGCGGTAGCGAGAGCAATTCTTCCGATAGCAGTGTTGAATCTTCGTCTAGTAAGTCTGAAACTGAATCGGTGAGTCCCCTCCATGTTTTTCTTCGTCCCCCTCATTTTTATTTTTTTTACAGTAAAACTAAATTTTGATTTTTAGGAGGAAACCGTTCCTGGGGACGATCCTGAAGTGGAAGACCACCAGAGTAAAGACGTAGCCGTACTTCCCACTGCGGAAACTGCGCCAGTTAGCGGCTTGACATGGAAATTCATCGTCTCGAGGGTGCTTCCGTGACTCAGGTGGAGGAGAGCACTTCGGGGGGTGAAATCGTAGTTAGGGATCTCCTGCCAGTTGCTGATTCAGTTGCAGGTGCCACCTTCAATCCTCCGTATCTGGCCCCTTTCCCAGGTCATGTGTTGATTGGTGGATTTAGCGTTCCAACTAAACATGCGACATTGTACACCAAGATTTGGGAAAGATATGGTCACATTGACACGACTAAGAAGATCACTAGTCGACATGCGTTGGTCAAGCGTGTGGAGGAAGCCTTGTCTTCGATTGATGTGATGTGCAACGTGACTGGTCATATAATTTATGATGATGTAATCTCGAGCTGGAAGTTCCATCGTGACATGTGCGTGGGCTTCGAATTCAACATTCCTTGGTTCGTTGAAGGCCTCTCTGATGTTGAAAGGTCGTTGGATGGAGCAGTTGAAGGTCCTTCCGCGGACATGATGAAGAAGCAGGAAGTGGAATTCAAGAAGTTGTGCAGGAAGCTGAAACTTAAGAGGGAGGCTCTCCAAAGCACGAGGGAGGCCTTTGCCAAAAGGAGCTAGCCGTTGTTGGAAAACTTCCCTTGAATATATATCTGTCTTTTGGACCTCTTATCTTTAGTTATTTTTTTTTGAAAGGAAAATGAGACGCCTAGTTTTGGTTTTTGATTTTACGATTTTCTCGGGTTAATAGATAAATGCTACCTTGACGGTTTTGGATTATATATATATATATTTTTTTTGAATGAAATGTTTAGAATTGAATTGTCTTTAGATATGAATGAAAGTGACACATACATCCCAGAAAAACCATGGAACCGTGTTGGTAGATGACATGGGATGAAACATGGCTATTGGTTTTATCAGAACTTGAAAAAGCAAACCACTTATTTTTGTCTAGATATAAGACTTACTCGGTTTCTCAGGTCTTCTGATGAGAATAAACTTTCCGGGTGTAGGACCAAGTTTTTTTTTTTTTTTTTCGAGAAACATGGTCATGGGATGTCCCCGATCTTCCGAGTCGTTCTTTGAGTTGTCGATAATCTGCCGTTAATCCCCGAGCGGATAGTTTTGCTTCCGACCTCCGAGAAGTCCCCGATCATCCCTTGTCGTGTCATGAATGATAATCCGGTCGTCGAGTAATCGAGTCGGAGTGGATCGCCTTCCTCTACCATCTTGACGTCTGGGTCGAAAAATGAGATCGCTGGTTGAAAATTGACATTCTAACCGAAAGATCGAACCTCCCGCTGTGGTCGCCAATTCTTTGTAGGTAAAAATGGTTTCTGCTGATTTCGGTAATTGCGGGTTTGCAGGTGAGAAACAATTTAAACCATAAACAATGTACTGCAAGGGAGTACTTTAGATTCGAGAGATCAATCTGTATAAGTCCGGCCTAAACCAAGAAATGGCCGTTCTAGACTTGCTTCGGTCAAAAAGTGAAGGAGAATGGGTTGGTTTTGGGGAGGGAAGCAAGGAAAGTGGTGAGACCAGAATAGTTTATTCTGGAAGAGTAGTTGGGTTACTACGACTTGTTATCATAAAAGTGAGAGAGCTCCCAAGGTGTGCTAGCAAGTAAGTATTTCTGAGTGTTGTATCTCCCGTATGAACTTGTTGTTCAATGGAAATAAGTAAGACATATTTATACAAGTCGGAGTAAAAACGTACCCTGGTCTCATTAAGGAGTGGGGAAGTAAATGAGAGGAGGTGGTAACCGTATGCATGGAATTGATGTTCCTGTTGATGGTGGTTTTTAGCTTAGGGTTAAAATCGTAAAACACGAAACCCTAGCAGACAGTGATATCATAGAATTTAAAGTAACAAGCATTTACTAGGCACATTTACTGAAACCTTTAATGTGTCCCTAAATAATTACCAGGGTATCTTTTTCAAATTAGGGTTACGATAAGCCAAACCCTAATTCCCACGTGTGCCAATGGCAAATCAATCCAGCCACACCGACCGTGCCATAGAATGCCAACCATGCTAGCCGCACCTCTGTGCCAATGGCAAATCATGCCAGCCACACCGACCGCACCAAAGCATGCGAACCATTCTAGTCGCACCTCTATGCCAATGGCAAATCATGCCAGCCACACCGACCGCGCCAAAGCATACCAACAATGTTAGGCGCACCTCTGTGCCAATGGCAAATCATGCCAGCCACACCGACCGCGCCAAAGCATGCCAACCATGCTAGCCGCACATCTGTGCCAATGGAAAATCATGCCAGCCATACCGACCGCGCCAAAGCATGCCAACCATGCTAGCCGCACCTCTGTACCAATGGCAAATCATGTCAGCCACGCCGACCGCGCCAAAGCATGCCAACCATGCTAGCCGCAGCTCTGTGCCAATGGAAAATCATGCCAACCACACCTAACCCAAGCTAGCCACGCCATGCCAATGGAAAATCATGCTAGGTTTGGTTTAGCTTGGCATGTAGGGCCTAGGGTTTTCCATGGACGTATGGCGTGCTAGGGCCAAGGCAAGGGCGTTTGGCTTGGCATGATGTGACTAGCATGGCTAGGGCCAAGTGTGTTTGGCATGGCGCGGCTAGCTTGGCTAGGTTTGGTTTGGCTTGGCATGTGGGGCCAAGGGTTCGCCTTGGGCGTGGCTAGCTTTGGCTAGGTGCGGTTTTGGCATGGCATATGGGGCCAAGGGTTCGCCATAGGCACATGACGTGACTATCTTGGGCTAAGTGCAGTTTTGGCTTGGCATGTGGGGCCAAGGGTTTGCCATAGGCGCATGGCGTGGCTAGGGCCAAGGCAAGGTCGTTTGTCTTGGCATGTGGGGCCAAGGGTTTGCCTTAGGCACATGGCATGACTAGCTTGGGCTTGGTGCGTGACCAAGCTAGGGTTTTGGGGAAAAGGTCATTTGGTAACCTTAGACGACCAGGATTTGCTCCTGAGATTGAAGGGAAACCGTTGATTGTTGCACGTCTTCGTTTTGATAGCCGCGTAGTGAAGGCCAGTATGGTGGCGCGACATGGGACCATGGCGAGGTGCGTTTGGCATGGCGCATTAGGTGTGGATGACATGATTTGCCATTGGAACGGAGGTACGGCTAGCATGGATGGCATGCTTTGGCGTGGTCGGTGTGGCTGGCATGATTTGCCATTGGCACAGAGGTGCGACTAGCATGGTTGGCATGCTTTGGCGTGGTCGGTGTGGCTGGCATGATTTGCCATTAGCACAGAGGTGCGGCTAGCATGGTTGGCATCCTTTGGCGCGGTCGGTGTGGCTGACATGATTTGTCATTGGCACAGAGGTGCGGCTAGCGTGGTTGGCATGCTTTGGCGCGGTCGGTGTGGCTGGCATGATTTTCCATTGGCACAGGTGGGAATTAGGGTTTGGCTTGTCGTAACCCTAATTTGAAAAAGATACCCCGGTAATTATTTACGGAAACATTAAAGGTTTCAGTAAATGTGCCTAGTAAATGCTTGTTACTTTAAATGTTGTGACATCACTGTCTGCTAGGGTTTAGTGTTTTACGATTTAACCCTAAGCTAAAAACCACCATCAACAATGATCAAGCAACATTTATCGAATTTGAAAAAGAGTCGGAAGAAATGGTTTGATCCTCTTATTTATCGAACCGAGAGATCCATGAATCGGGATCCTAATGCATATAGATACAAATGGCCCAACGGGAGCAAGAATTTCCAGGAACATTTAGAACATTTCGTTTCTGAGCAGAGGAGCCGTTTTCAAGTAGTGTTCGGTCGATTACATATTAATCATCTTCTGGAAACCCTAGCTATTCTTAGCATGATATTTGGGAATCTCATTGTTATTCCTAAAACAAGCATGAAGTGTATGCTTGCATATTCATCCATAGGTCAAATCGGATATGCAATTATTGGAATAATTATTGGAGAGTCAAATGATGGATCTGCAAGCATGATAACTTATATGCTATTCTATATCTCCATGAATCTAGGAACTTTTGCTTGCGTTGTATCATTTGGTCTACGTACCGAAACTGATAACATTCGAGATTATGCAGGATTATACACGAAAGATCCTTTTTTTGCCATCTCTTTAGCCCTATGTCTCTTATGCCCGGGGAGGTATTCCTCCACTAGCAGGTTTTTTTCGGAAAACTCCATCTATTCTGGTGTGGATGGCAGGCGGGCCTATATTTCTTGGTTTCAATAGGACTTCTTCCGAGCGTTGTTTCTATCTAGCTCAGCTGGTCATCCCCGTTCCCCAAAGTTTCATGCGTTCCAGGAGGTCCCAGGTTCGAGCCCCCAATGGCATAATATTGCAAAAATTAACATGGAAGGTAGAGTTAGTTTGCCCCCCTTGTGACACAATCTCAGCCCCCCATCCGCTTCGGCTTCCTTGGCTAGGTTACCCATGAGGCTCGCTGGTAGGCTAGCACAGCAACCTGTTCAATTAATGTAGTAGTATGTTGTTGGAGCTTAGCTTGTTAGGCTTCCAACTAGTTCATGTAATACTCTTTATCTAATAATAAAAAAAAAACTTATATAAATAAGAAAAAATGGTACTTTCACCTTGTTAGAAAAATGATACTTTCACCCTGTGTCAGGAAAAATGATACATACATTCCCTCCGTGTAGAGAAAAATGATACCTTCGGGTTGTGTCTGGAACAGTGATACTTTTGTGCCGTGTCAAGAAAAATGATACTTCCGTGCCATGTTCGGAAATGATATTTTTGTCTAGTTTTTGGAAAAATGATACTTCTCCCAATTTCAGGAAAAATGGTACTTTCACTCCCTCCGTGTAGGGGGAAAATGACACTTTCGCGCCGTGTATACAAAAATGATACTTTCGCTCCGTGTCAGGAAAAATAACACTTCCACGCCATGTCAGGAAATGATACTATCGCCCAGTTTTTGTAAAAGTGATATTTTCTTCCCGTTTCAGGAAAAATGATGATTTCGCCCCGTGTATGATGATTTCACCGCGTATCAGGAAAAATGATACATAGTTTCACCCGTGTCAGGAAATGTGATAATACTTTCATTCCAGGCGAGAGCCTTTTTGTAACATAGTCGTCAATATATGAGCCTTTTGCAACATAGTCTATACTCTGCAGCAGTATTATAATTTATAGATATATGGCAACCAATCTTGTTGCAAGACTGTTATGTTTGTTTTACCGGACATGTTTCCACTATTATTGAACAAAACTACGGCATTAAGGTCACCATCCAAAATCTTGATGGTACCTTGTTTGTTTCTCTTTAAGGTTACAAGAGTCTTAAGATATTTATCGTTGTAAAATCTTTCTCTTACTGTAATTTGCACAGCTTTCTCTTACTGTCACTTACACAAAACTAAGTTTCAGAGGTTAACATGTGATTAGGACTGAATTGTGTAGCTTCTAACTTATGTTCCTAATAATATATAGTTGAAGTCCATCTTACCGTTATTGACATTACTTGCATTCCAAAACGATTATTCTGGACATCACATATACACACTCGGTTCAATATCTTGCTAAAATGGTGCATAAGTTGAATCATGCCGTTAAATTAATCAATAGTGTGTGACCCATGCTACACACTGGGTCCGGAGGGATTGTATATTTGGCGTGACGTATTACACCCAAATCCCCAATTTACCACGTTTATTTCTGTTGCGAATAATTTAAGAAACGCCTATGTCACGGCGTCACAAATTTTATGAAACGTTAACAAATGTTACTTAATAATTTAATAATGACAACGTTTCTTTTGTTGCTTCACCATTTTCTTAAACTTTTCAACCACACCATTATTTCAACATGTTTGAGCTTAAACTCCAACATGTCATCTTCCTCCCTTGAGCTCAAACATAATCACCAAACATTCCTTGTCATTTTAATTTCTGAATTTTCTTTCAACTTCATCAAACTGTACCAGTCCTTTCGGACTGCAATACCGCATGTTCGATCTTCTATTTTGTTTGATTACAAATCCATAACTTAACCCTTCAAACACGATTACTCACCCAAAGCCTCTTCACACTTCTTTATCAAACACGCCGTACTTCAAACCTTTCTCCAACTGACAACAACACACGTCCTTTTTTTTTAGACGTTCCAAGTTGTTAAAAAACATAAACTTAAACCTTTTTTTTTAATTGTTGATCTCACCAGAATCACGCCACCAACACACACGTCTTTGGATAGTTATCATCAGATCATCAATGGTTACGAACAACACCACTGTCAAACTCCTTCTTTCTTTGTTTTACAAAACCAACTTAACCACTCCTATCCATGCCAACTTCAATTCAAACTGCACCTTGAAGTTTCTATAGCAGCTTCCTTCCGGATTCTGTTTTCTCCTCTGCTAGTCAAGCCCTCTTCTCGTCACCACTACAAACACCTATTTCCAATAATGATACCAATAGTCCATCACCAACTCCGTTTCATTAACTTCATTCATCTTCACGAATGTTAGCTCAAATCTCTTACTAGATCTCTTCCGTCTAACACAAACACAACGGCGTCAGTTCAGCACTTTTCTCACAAATTCACAAGCATAGAAACTTCCAAAAACACCACAAACAAACCTCGTACCGCTGCCGATGATAACACTCATCATATTCTTCTTCAATCTTGATCTTAAAATTTTTCAGTCTCAAACCCTCAAAAAAAATCTCATACCCATGAATATCAGCAACATCTCTTCTTCCAATTAATAATTGATGCAGCAACCTCTTGTACGTTCAATTTTTTCGGCTTCAAATCTCACTTAAACAACCATGGAAGTTTCATATCCCGTTTCTTCTGTTCTTAATTCACCAACAGCAACAAATTCTTCATCTCAACTCCCTGGTAATCACAGATTCGAACAAACCCAACTTTAACATAGTTTTTTTTTTTTGGGGATTTTTTATAAAATGCCCATGTGGGGAAATGCATTTAATAAAATGCCCACGTTTTTTTCATAATTTATTTAATGCACATACTGTTAGCAATTCCGTCTGGTCCCACCGATGCAGTAAAATATCGTCGGCTTTGTCAATTTCTCATTTGATGAAAAAAACGTGGGCATTTTATTAATTGTTTCCAGCACACGCGTGCTCCCTTTCTCGATGGTGAAATTCATTAATAATTGGGCTAAGAGCTGAAATGCCCCAATTTAGGGGTGTCCTTAGTGGA
Source organism: Papaver armeniacum (assembly GCA_023531295.1). Classification (NCBI taxonomy): domain Eukaryota; kingdom Viridiplantae; phylum Streptophyta; class Magnoliopsida; order Ranunculales; family Papaveraceae; genus Papaver; species Papaver armeniacum. Next base: position 46,154 of record JAJJWW010009045.1, read on the forward strand.
AATGCCCCGAAATTTGGAAAAAAGTTAAAATGCCCCGTTCCCCTAAGTTTGCCGTTAGCAGCTGTTAAAAGGTCAATTTGCATCACATGTGAAGTCGCACGTGTGGGAAAAAGACAGCTTTAACCCCAAATTCAAGATTAAATCTGATGGCGCCGTGTATAGTTTGATGAACGGCCAGATATTCAAGAGCGAGCATGTGACAAATACGTGTGAGCTCTCGTTTACTGAAATGACCTTCCTATCTTAGGAAATGACCCCATGACCTGTGCTCTGAGAGTGTGACACGTGGCATATTGTCAAAATGGACGGCTACAAGTTCCCCTGGTTGTACTCAAAAGGACATTATCTTTTGAAGATTCCCAACGTGTCCCATGAATATTACTGAATATGCATAAAACAAAAGTTATAACATGCTCTCATTACTCTTGAAATCATTTCATATTCGACGAGTAGTAGGAAAACAAACCACTAGCTAGCTACAGTATAACTTCTTTAATATAATACTCGATAATATAATATTCTCGCTAAAATGATAAAATTTCTCGGTCCCGACTCGGGCCCTTAGTGGTAAAATAATAAATTCGATAAAATCATAAAATAATACATTTTAAAAATTCCCCTTAAAGATTAACATGTCCCAAATAATATATAAAATAATAATGGTACTAAAAAACTAAAAAAATAATTTTCATACATATCAAGTTTTCTTAAAATACGATTGAATATTGGTTTGTTTTTCTTAGAAATTCAAATCAAGTTGTATTTAATCCCTAATAGTTTGTAATGCACTTAAGGGGCCTAGAGTCGCATTGTTGTATTGCAATAAGAAGTGTTGTAGTGTGATTGATACTTGCAAGAAGGATTATCCCTTTTATATTCACATAGCTCTTTCCATATTGCATTGTTAATTGGTTAGTGAGATACACCTTTGAGATGAGAATACATCTTGGTGATTTAGAATGTTGTACGTGACCTATCTATATGTTAATTACTTTTAAGTTTAAGGTTTGTGAATGCAATATATATAGAAATTATTTTTTAAAATAATAATTTATTATTTAATTATAAAGTAATAATTTATTATATTATCGATAATATAATATCTCTTTTAAATAATAATTTTCCTTGGTCCCAAGTGTATTATTTTATAGAAGTTATACTGTAATATACAATCTTGTGTAGTTTAAACAGTATTGTTCAAAGCAATAAAAGTTTTTTAGCTCAGCAACATTCAGATTTTGGCGTATAATGAACATTTTCGTGCCTGAATACCGAAATCATATGGTAACTCAGAATCTGATGAACTGGCTGATGCTTTATGTCTGTTAGAGTGGTAGGGGCTTGCTATACTTCGATTGTTTAGATTATGACGCCAAATAATTAAGGGCATAGATCTTGTTCTCACTCTTGGACTTGGTGCACCTGTCGCATAACATCAGTTTCACGGTTAACAATCTAGATAAAAGCTCTGCATTGTTAGTTTCAAAAACATTATAAAGGTCAGCTTCTATATTTATGGCTTCCACAATTTTTTGGGCTTTACATACACCCAACTGATCATTCGGAAAGTGATAGCTTAAACTATCTTAACGGCATGGGTTACACTTTGGTGGAGATGCAAAGAATTTGTCGGTTGCAAATGAGCGTACTTTGCTGCATCACAACAAATGCTAAGATGGAAACAAATGGGAGTTGGGGACAATACAACTGACCTAGTATGCTAATTCCTCCAAAGTGATATATTTGGAAGAACCTATGAAGTGGACAGACAACTCATGCCATCCAAAAAAGAATAATACCACCCCAACTTAGCAGCATCTCTGCACAACACAGTCGACGAAACAGAGTTATTCACAATCAACACTGAGAACTAAATAGATAGTTGTATTTACAAGTCAGGATCCATCCACTGTGAAACCAACCCTTTCATTCATACCCAATTGCATAAACCCAATTTCATAAATCCCCAATTCACCAATTGCTACCACAGGAGAAAGGGTCTCCAGCAACTCGCTCCCAGAAGTGATGTTCTCTTCAGCACGAGTAACCACATCATTTCCACCACCACCGGACTTCTCCGTTCGCTTCGGATCCTCTTCACCACCATTAACCTCATCTTCTCCATCAAAAAGATCCTCATCATCATCACCATCATATTCAAGATATACAACACCGTCAGCAAGAACAATCCCTCTACCAGCTGGCTACTGGGGCACAGTTTTTTCCGGGGCAGATAAGTCGCCCTTGGTCTCCTTGCCCTACCAACTGAGCTTCCCACCTACAAGGGTAGACGAAACATCAGAAGTTTTCTGAGGCGACTTCCTCATGAAATGCGATAAAGGTATCCGATCCTCGAGATCCTCACCATCCCTCGCCGAAGCACCTCCAGCTTTGTCGACCCTCAGCTTCTGCGCATGAGCCGATGTCAGAACCATTCAAGGCAACAAATAGGGGCAAGTACATGTACTGCAAAGAGGGAGTAGTATATTTGTTACCTTCCCCGTCTCCTCCTCGGCTCCTGCGCTAGAACCTCTATCCCTCTTCCGAAGAACGAGAGACTCAGAAGGAACGCTCTGGGACTTAGGCTGTAAAACACAAAAATTAAAACATCACCTTACAAGTCGCCCGAGCCGATCAACTAATACAAAAACCGGGAAACACACTTACTCGATCAACATTGACCACCCAGAAGGGATAAGACTCGGCCGGAGAAGGAAACTTGCCGCTCAAAAGAGGACCAGAAATAGCCAAAGGAACTCGGTCCCAAGCCGTGTCGCTAGTATGACGGGCATGCCTGTTGGAACTCTTCCCCACGGGATCTTCGTCCAATAAAAGTTTCTTGACATCTTCAGGAAGAGTCTTACGGCGATGAGGGCTAGCAGCAAAACCGGCGAGATCACCATTAGTAGCAGTCCCGCTTCGATAATTATCAGCAAAACTGGCAGGAGTATAGTCACCCGCCTGGGAAGGATCGTAAGTAGACCAAGTAGTAGGAGTACATTCTCCTCGACTGCGTCTCTCCCACTCGGACAAGATACGAAAGGTGTTGCCATTCCACTGTGCCAAAGCACGGGACGGGCGGATCTTAGAAAGAGCCTCATACCAAAATGAACGGTTAGGATCGTACAAAGGAAAATGCAACCCGATCTCTAGTTGACCCCTGGTGACAATGGTCGCCTCGGCCGAGTGCAGGAACTTTAGAACATCATCCTTCTTCAAGACGCTTCTTTGGCCCGACAAGAGCCTGACGTCATAACCATGGAGGTTGAACTCATCTTTCAACTATTGGATGAATTGCTCATCCGACAAATCTTTAGCAGTTCTCTTGTCGGCCTTACATGAAAACGAAGAAGGATTATCAGAAAAGATGGAATCCAAAGCGCGATAATCATGTTTAGAAGGGCTCTCTACAACAAACAGGGAATCAAGCGGTACACCTTCTTCGTTAGAAAAGACATAACTCACACACCTCTTTTCCGTCATGGAAGGAGTTGAAGACGCCATGGAAGTTAGTGGAGGAAATGGCAGGAGAAGTGAAGATGCGACCGAAATCGGAAGTTACAGCGGCGACGAAAATGAAGAAAACTCGAGATAGTGTAGAAAGAAGGGAGGAAACCTGTTGAAAGAATAACCAATGACGATGAAGAAGAAGTGGAGAAAAACAGAAAAAGGACAGAAGAAAAGCTGCTAAGGAAAGAATAAAAGAAAAACCAAGGTTTAAGGGTCGGACTTATAAACCTCATCCGCGGTAACCGGCGAGGAAGGTAAACCGGTTGCAATAACTGAAGAGAGTGGGGAGCAGCATGGCGTGAAACCCGGCATGACCGAGGATGTGGGAAGACGAGGCGGATTCTTCCCCTCGTGCCGATCACACGAGCGGAAGAAGGGGCATAAATGTAGGCGTAAATAATCCACAGGGACAGGTGGAACCATCCTGGACGAGGGTGTACCAAGAGATACAAGCACTAGAAGCATTGAATCGTCTCACCAGATCTGGGCGCGAGAAAAGAGGAATGGAGGCAGCCCGTGAGGTCGACATAAAGGAAGAGAAAAGTTGTGATGTGATGCTCATCGGGTTCGAGGATAATAAATGCACTGACAGAGTTGGTGAAGAGATAAGAAAAGCTCGGTCAAAATAAGACTCGGCCAGGGACCTAAAGGGCGACGTCGGTCATCTCCACCAAACAAACGACATCGGATGAGGACACCACTCGGCTCGGCTAGATATCTCGGCTTGAGCAAAAGAGAAGATCGGCTGAAGCATCAGCTTTACGCCCGAGAAGAACATCAAGAAAGCTACACCAGGCCCAACATCGTAGTATGGATATATCATCATTTGTGACTATAAATAGAGACCATGTAGAGAGGAAAAAGGGGGATAGAAAGGGAGCACACCTAGAGTATTGAGAGAGGCATCCATCTTGTAATCGTGAACCAAGTAATAAGATCATCCTTTTACCCCGTGGACGTAGGTAATCATACCGAACCACATATATCTTGTGTTCTTCTATTTCTCTTGCTTATTTACTTCTTTGTGTATGTTTGAAATCCTTTGGATGTAGTAGTAGGATTTTCTACATCTACATGCATAAAAGAAAAAAATACGTCTAAGGATTGAGTTCACATGAAAAGAATCAAAAAGAATACGTATAGGCCACTAATAATCAGTTATCAGTGACAGCTTCCTATGTTGGTTTAGTTTACAGGAGAAAAACTGATACGGTGGTGGCGTTCTTCTGGTCTTCAATAAAGTTTGGGAGCTTGGGAGAAATTTCTAGGGTTTCCCTTTTTGTGCGACATAAAAGTGGACTACCTTCCTCAATAAAGAAAGGTTCTTTTCTTGAGTCCAATTTTGTGCACACTACTTTAAAAAGTGTGCACAAAACAAATTAATCCTTTTGGCTGTTCAAACCTAACCGTTAACTAATTATTAAAATTAGTTTATCCTTTTTTCTTTTGCTTTTTATTTTAGTATTAAATCTATAAAAAGCAAGGCGTATATATTTCGTATCTAATCAAGCCTAAAATATAGTGTTTTAAAAAAGGAAATAATTGACTAGTTCTAACTTAGTTTTAATTAAAAAAAAAATTACTTTTAATAAAAACGGATAATCAAATTAGCATAATGAAATTGTTATCAATTTCAACTGATCGTATAGTCTTTGTAAATTTTGTTTGGGCAAACCTCGTGTTGACGTATAAGAATTAGTATCAACAATTAATCGACCTTATTAGTTCCAATTGAGAACTAACAACAGCGTAAAAATACCGAAGATCGGAAGAAAATAATCGTACACTTGTATATGTTATCCAATTGAGGAATGATCTGTTTCATGTAATTGTAAAATTTTCGAGTTCTTCTGAAATTTTTTTCCTCAAATGGATTGAAGGTATTGTGATTCAGAGCTTACCTCCTCAATATTACTTGAAAAGATGCCTGAACAATTAGGGGAAAATGTTACAGGAGTTCAAAGTAGAAGTAAATCTTTATATGCACAAAATGTTGACGCAAAAATTACATAAAATGGTCGATGAATGCATAGTTCTAACACAAAGAAGACAGGGTGATTCGAAAATGGAGTCGAAAGCTCATCATCCATTTCCTTTTTTAAAAAGGCTATAATTGTTATAGATTAGATTAGATTAAGCATGCAATATATTCCATACCTATTTTAGGTTTCTAATAAATTTAAAATAAATAAAAACATGCATGTGTTGACCTCACGGGTGTTTCTCCATTAGTTGGTATTGGGCAGGGTGTTTTACGGTTGGCAAAGGCAAGACCGAGAGCTGCCTCGGGTAAGATAGCAAAGCATGAAAAAGCGTGTGTTGATAATGGACATGCTTTTATCCCCTTTGCTTTTGACACTTTCGGTTATTTGGCTCCGGAGGCGGTTGGACTCCTCAAGAGAGTTCAGAAAGTCATGCACAGTAATGTCATGACTCCCCGTTCGGTGGAGTTTGTTTTTAAAAGGATAGGTTTTGATATCCAAAAAGGGCTTGCGGCGCAGCTTGTTGTTCGCTTGCCTTCTATGTAAAAGGTTTTTTTAATAAGATGAAAGGAAAATAAAAACTAATTTTAATTAATGATTAACTGTGGGGATTGAACGACCAATAAGATTCATTTGTTTTGTGCGCACTCTTTAAAGGAGCGTGCACAAAATTGGACTCTCTTTTCTTTTGCTTTTTTTTGGTAAATAAAGAAGGTTATTTTTGGAGCTGCACCTTTATATTTGGAGCGTGCACAAAATGTTGCCATCCAGGGTGAAGCTTGGGAGAGGAGAAACAAAACAAAAAAAAAAATACTGGAGGCTTTGAATGACTAAGTTATCCCTTGCGTTTCAAAATTACTCTATTAATTCTACGTTGTACAAAATTTGAATTACTTTCGATTCTAAACATCAAAGTTCGTAGATTTTAACTAACCTATTAGTTTTGTCTTCGAGTTTTGATTGATAAAATTTGGTTGTCTAAAAATTGCGTGTAATTTTGAAACACAACTATCTGAGATGTCCACTTTGATCGACCTAGCCGATTGTGAATGGTGTTCCTCATTTCTGATTAAAGCATCACAAGCTAAGTTCCTATTGCGAATGTTAGAAGAAAAAAGAATCAAACTTCTCGCCACATGTAATTGCCTAAGTTGATTCTCATAGCCTATTTTGAAGGACAATTTGGGCCTTACCTCCCCAAAAGGAGAGACTATTGATAGAATAAGTTCAAAAAAACTAAGGGGCAGTTGCCAAACTAGTTTATCCACATTTTCACTATCGAGAATTTCTGGTTGACAAACACCATTAAAAACTTTCCTTTTGAGTAAGCTGTTATCACGTACTGTAATAAAATGGTAGTCATTGGGTGATGATGCTAGAGACCTTGTTCGAAACTCCTTAACACCAAATTCCATTTAAAAAAAAGAAAAAGAAAGAGAGAGATATATTTACAGGACTAATCAAACACAATCACTGGGAACTAGCACACCAGATGCATACGAGGGACGGTATTATGTAAAATGGAGAACATTATATAGAAAACAAAACCGCTAAACATGATCGATTATAAAAGAAAAGTTGCGTGTCCAGAATTTCTTTGAACATTCAAAACATAATAATGAGAAAAATAGTACGTTAATAGCAAAGCAAAAACATTCTCAAACACACACAAAATCTCAAGATTTAAATCCTTGGCCATCATTCACTTTACTTACACTTATACTGTAGTCTTCTCCTGCAGTTTTTGACACCAAGAGCTTTCAGTGAAATGAAACTGTTAATATGAGGAGTTACTTCATAAGAATTCAAAGAGCCTTCATAATCATCTTCACCCTTACTAAGTTTTTGAAGTAATGCAGTTTTGGGTTCGTAACAAGAGAAAAATTCACGATCCTGCCAAAATAAAACCTTGCCTTTCGTGGTAAAAGCAAGTGGAGTAAGACTGATGCTAGTTTTAGCTTGCACAGTAAATTCCTTGATCCAATTACAAGTTCCATGTTGCAAGCTTACTTCATTGTTCTTTTTAAGTAACCATATGTCGACATGTGTATTTCTCTTCATTGTGTCTGATTTGTGATGAACAAAACATAACCAGTCTCCAAGCACAGAAAGACTCTTACCATAAGTACTTCCTTCTACAAGAGGTGGTGAAGGTATATAGTGGAATTCTTCATCAGCTAAGCCGAAGGCAACAATCTTTGATGCATTATCCAGCCAATGTATTTCTCCGTTTACAAGAACACCATTTGAATACCGACAACCATCATGAAACAACGGGTAGGGGATTTCTTTTTCCTCCGTCCATTTATTACTCTCACTCCCAAGAATATAGACCTGAAAACACCATCTATCATTACCTTTATAGAATATTCTAACAACTTTGTACTCATCAGTCGAAGGACTGTAACCGAACCCACCGACCATCCAATATATACCACCTTTCTCTTCACTCGTGTATCTAGGAAGATAAACATATTCTCTGGTGACCGGGTTACATATGTGAATAGGGTCATTCAGTCGATGGTGACGAATAGTAGAACAAATCAAACCATTGCACGAATTAATCAAGGAGACATCCCGATCAAAGTTAATAATGGGAGGAATGTTGACCGTTTTACATTTAATTTCATACGCTTTCTTTTGAGTATCCATATTGCATTCAACATAGTGAAGTCTAGAGTCACACGATTTATTGCAAAGAAACCCCAATTGAGCAGTATCACATGCATTAGTTGAAAGATCCTGAATATCATCCTCGTCGAGTTTCTGCAGCATTAACTTACGACGAGCAAGGTGCATTCGAGCAAAGGATGGATTCTTAATGAGATTGCGCCATGGTTTGCAAACGAGTTTGCACTCTAAAACTGAATCAACATGCAAACGAGAAAATATATTCCATGAAATATCGGATGGAAGATCGTTCATACCCGCCATATTGCACCAATTAAAACTTCCAACTTTTAATTTCAGATTCAGTGAGCGAGGGAGCCAAGAATCCGAATCTGGATAGACAAAATACAAAAAGAGAATACGATGTCAGAGGCAAAATATGCATAAATGATTACGCCAAAAGGATAATTAATGGTCGTACGAAAAAAGAAAATAAAAACTTACAATCACTTACAACTTAGAATCGGAAACCCTTTGTTTCAGTTTGCAAAAGAGAGAACTTATATGGTGTTGGTGGTCTTTTAGTCTTCCACAGAGTGTTGGAACTTGGGAGAAATTAAATGGATTTATACATTCATATTCTTCACATTCATAGTGCACCAATCTCAAAAACAATACTCTTCACACTCTGCATTAATATTTTTTTTATTCCATTTCTCTGACCCCTTTTTCTATCCTCGTCTGACTATTGTTTTCCTTCGTAATCATCGAAGCTTAATATTTTTGTGCCGGACTCCTTAAATATGAATGAGCTATACTTTGACGAGAACTCCAACAGCCAAAATACGCTCTAAACACTTTCATCTTTAACGTGATATCTACACGCCTTGATATGTACAGCATGTGATTTTGATGTTAATCTTTGACACTTGTCTCAGATTCCCCAATACAGCATGTTTCACTCCCACGAATAGAGATGACCATACTACATTTGTCTCAAAAACATGGTGCATGCAATGAACGAGAAACATGTCAAACACATGTAGTCGCCAAAAATAACATCGAACACATCGATGGTGGGCTAATACCACTTCTTTTTTTTTTGTGGACAAAGCACCACCCACATTAATAATAAAATATCCAAAAACAAAAAACAAGACTAATACATCATCGTCTGCCCTCTTCATTAATAGAAAATATGGGAACTTGGGTTCTCCATTCTCCAATCTCAAAAACAAACCTCTTGTACTTCTGGATTTGTCTTTATCATTCTTTGCCTAAACACTTTCTCCGAGCAACCGTTTCGTGTTCCAATATGGCAGAGTAAATAAATACAACTAAGCGTACGCCTCTATTTATTTTGATTGTTTATTTACAGTCATGTCTCTTTGTTGAACACATCATAATCTATATGCCTTTGTTTGACAACCAACGACTATAGATAACGATCTTGCAATGCGATGTGATGTCCGTAAATATGCATAAATGGGGTACTGCAAACCAACAAAGTATACTGGATATTGATATCGATAAACACACATTGCCAGAAACTGGAATCTTAAGAGCTTTGATATCCATATCTGGTAATTGATTAGCATTAAAAAAAAAAATTTTGATCGATCAAAGAAGAAACTCAATGAAATCTGATTAGCACTAGATGACCGCTGCCACAGTGGGACGGCCGATCGAAATAATTGACACAAAACTAAATTTTATACTCAAAATTTAATTCTTCATAATGACACGGAATTGGACTTGTAAATTGTGAAATGGTAAAGTTCGACTGATTTACTGTTTTAACTCGCCGTACTCCGATCCCGATCAAATTTTACCCATAATTTGATTGTTCCCGGCCGATTCTAGGCCATTTCCATTTCTAAATCCTCTACGACGCGCGTCATTTTCTTTTATGCTCGCGAGAATGCCCGCATAATAAAAAAAAATTGTAAATGAAATATCAACAATTCGGTAATTTAGCAGGGTGTCCCGTATAAAGAACAGTTGGTGCCTCTCACCACATACAACTAGTCACTCCACGTATTCTTGACGCATGGTGGCAGGTGTTCAAAAAACATTTAAAGAAAAAAAAAAAAAGTAAGGATACTCATAGGCTGCTAAGTATGATTACGCACGTGTCATTAAATTTGTTAAAATAGTTTTACTCGGCTTGGCTGCTTTACAAACGTCCAAATTCAAGGCTGCGACTTCTGTTGCCCCATCTTCCTCTCTCATTATCTCAAATAGCAGCAACCATCACCACCGTTTCTTCCAATCTCCGACGGTCTCTCTTTCTACCACGATTGATGATTTAATGAACTTGGGTTGTCTGGAAAACGTCATACTCGATCTTCTGCTTCTTCTTAGTAATTTTATTAATAATCAAAATCTTAGATGTTTGTGATGAGTTTGATTATAATTGTTTGTTATCAGTGTTTGTATGATTGATTGAAGTAGAATTAGTTAAAGCCTATTATCAGTTTGTGTACGATTTATTGAATGAAAATTGTATTGTTATGGTGGTGTTGATGTTTTCACTGGTTACGGTGGTGGTTGGTGGTGGGGTTATGGTGGTGTTGCTGGTGTGGCAGTGGTGGTGGAGATTCTGATTATTATTGTGATTAGGGTAGAGATTTTGGCTATGAACGATAAGTTTGGAGAATTTGGTGGTGGTGTTGGTGTTGGTTACGGTGATGGTTAAAGAGTGGAGAATCTGTTGGTGTTGGTGGTAGTGATGGTGGCGGTGGTATTTTTGGTTGTGCTAATGTTGGTAGTGTTACTGGTGGTGGTGGTGGTGGTGGTGGTGGTGCTGGTGCTGGAGATGTGCAATGGCGGTGGTTGTAATCATGTTGGCGAGAGAGATTTCTGCAAAGAATAGAAGATTAGAGATAGGAGGAAGAAGAAGAAGAAAAAGGGAGGAAAGAATGAAAATTTTGGAGGTGGCCGGGATTCGACCCCAGGACCTCTAAAACTATTCCCGTGTTTTTGTGTTTATTATTTTACAAAAATTTCCTCGACATTTCAGTTATTGACATCTGTTCAAAGAAGGAACAAAATTAAGGAGGGATTATGTCGTCCTTTCATCGTTGAACCAAATTCAATCTTTTGTGTCTAATTGGAAAAATATGGGAATGTTAACAAACTGCCAAACTTCTAATTTTCGGTTTAAGAAAGTGCCACCGTTTCTTTAAAAATTTATAAAATGCCACGCACGTTAAGTATTCTGTTAAGCCCCACTTGATCAGTCAATTGCTATTGAAAAAGTCAAAAAAATGTAGCATGTTACCTAACTAACCTTGTGAATTTCCTTATACTTTGGTTTTATCCAAACCCGGCCGAGATTTTATCTTCTCTTCTTCGTCCTCTCTCTTCTCCTCCTCTCCCGTGTTCTTCATTCCTAGCGATTCTGAGAGATGGTTTTGAGGTTTTGAGATCGGAAAATATTAGACGAACATTAAAGAATGATTATTGGTGGTGAGGATTTTGTACAGTTGATTCAAACTCAAACGAAAAGTAAATCAAAGACTAAGTTAGGGTTTCTGGATTTAAAAATGAAAATTGTATAAAGGGAATTAGTTGGTAAACTACATGAATGGTGAAGGAGATGGAATTGTGGAGTTATGAATTAATTAAGTTTTTATTCTGATTGAAGAGAAGTGAAATCAGTGAGATTCAAAGGGTATCAAACACTAATTTTGGATTTGGGAGAAATTTATGACAGAATCGATCAATTGATGATGGGTTTTTACTGTTACGAGCAAGAGAGAATGATTTAGTGATCGAATCTCTGTTTGCAGTGAAAATATAGGGTTTCATGAGAAGAACTCAGGGAAGGATTTGAGATGGGTATTTGGTGTTGGTTGAAGCTGAACTGAGCTAGCAGTGAAGATTGGTTAATTATAAGAGGTTAGAGATTGGGTTTGAGGTAATTTTCTTCAATCAATTGTATTGAATTTCTGTTACTGTGATGAGTTATAGAGATGAAATTTTTATTTCTGTTTCTGTTGTGCTAAGTGGTTTGTCTTGGATTACAAGGAGATTCATAACTACAGCTATGATTCTGAGATGAAATTGGAATTACAGGAACTGCTGCAGTTGATTAGCTTGTCTTGGTACCGTGCTTTGAACTAAAGTTGAGTTTGCAAGTCGATGTTGGCGGCGTTGCAACTGTATGATGCTATTACAGGGTGTATGGAACTGTTTAGATGAATGTCTAGGGCAGGTGCAAACTACAAGAGCAAAGATTTTTAAATGGTGTTGGTTATTGCAGTGAATACTGATGTTACTGCTATGGGTGTAATGATACTATAATGATAAGGAAATCTTTGGTAGCTAGGTGACAGCTTGTAGTTGGATCTTGTTTTTTAAAGATGGGTGGTGCTAGATCAAATGATTTTAGCAAGAGAAGAATGGATCTTGAAGCTGAGAAGATACAAGTATTGCAGCTGAAGTGCAGGCTAAGGATTGAGGTGGTATTGAGATGAAGATATTTGTTTGTACCCAAAATTACTTTTGGGAACGAAACACGATGAATGGATAGTTTGGTGTGTATTTTGGGTTAGGAGACGAAATGAAGAACAAAATGAAAGACAGAAGTTTAACGTGGTTCGGCATAGGTTGCCTACGTCCACGGGCGAATCCCCTTGGGGAGAAATGTTTTACTGACTTTTGTATTACAAAGTATGTTTTTCTCTCCTCTTGGCCCCCTCTTCCTGATTTCTGCCCTCCCCTATTTATACAGTTCCACATCTAAATATAAACATAAATTACATTAACTGCTCATTCATGTCTCCATCATCAATTACGTATGAAACATTTGGAGTTAACCCTGCATGTATGAAATCGTCGTAATTAGTACCGCATGGCGTAAACCGTTGCATTTAACACCGCATAGTGGCTTCTTGCATTTAGCACCTTTGCATGGCTGAAACTACTTGGACTTCACCGCATGGTGAACCGCCGGAATTCAGTCGCATGAAACCGCACATTTATGCTTCCATGATAAATTTCGCACAAATGATGGTCGGCAGATTAGTGGACATTTTGCTGTGAACAACCGACCGCATGGGTAGGGGACCGGCTTGATGGTTGACGGGCATGATGGCCGGCGGTGTGGATGGAGGCCGGCCGGGCAAGCATGGTTGGAGACCGGTTGGCGCATGGAAGAGTTTTTGGCTTGGGAATTGGTTTTGCGGCATTGCTCTGAGCTACAAGACCGAAAATTGGCTAGCGGTCGGCCCGACTTCGATAGTTGACCGACGGTTGACCTTGATTGTTGACCGACCGTTGACCCTGACCTTGACCGGAAGTTGACTTTGATAGTTGACCGACTTTGACCATCGACCTTGACCGGAAGTTGACTTTGATAGTTGACCGACTTTGACCATTGACCAGTCCGTGCAGACTGGTGGGCTGCCTTGGTTGACTGGTTAGTGGGCTTGGATGAGGACCAAAACATGATTCAAGTATCATTTCTGGAACTGTGATCTTTGCCTTCGGAGCTTTGGTGACAGGTTTCATTGACTTGTGGTGTTTTCCTTGAAAACTTCTCGTAACATCCTATGGATTTTAGCAACGGTTGTGTGAATATTGTTGTCGTTTCTCCTAGGATTTTCACCATGATTTTCCTTCACTTTTGTGGCCCTTTTCTGGAATTTTCTGAGATGCTTTTCTGGAGGTTTTCCCTTGGGTATTCAAGCACCTTGAGATGTAGACAAGTTGACAACTTTGCGATCATGACAATATCGATTTTGTCATACAACAAACTTGAACAGGTGGATAATGCGTTATTTGAGAAGCAATTTTTTCGGACTTAGGACTTGCATCATGTCATGGATCGTAACATCCCCGACAACAAACAACCTTGGTGATTTTCGCAGTGGAGTCGCCTTTGGTGGCTACCGAATGTGATCTTGGGCTATAGTAATTGTGATTAAGCGAATCTAAAGAGTTGCGATCACCGGACGGCGAGTGATAGAAATCGAAACTGGATCCAGCCATGTTGTGGATCGAATATCCTACAACAATTTTGATGGTATTTCACTACATCTTTTTCCGCGAAACGAGCGTTCCAAAGAACACTATCATCGATTTTGTAGTGATGCGATTTTTGCAGTATCCGCAACTAATAGCTTCAAACAAATCAAACGGCGAATCTTGGTTGCAAAGTAGATTGCGATCAATTGGACCGTAGTATGTGCGATTATACGGTCGGCAGCTGCGATTAGGCTGGATCGCGATCGTTATGATCAAACTCGACTGCGGCGATTGCGGTCAAGCGGATCGTAGCAGAGTGATTTTCAAAACGCTCGATCGCTTTTGCGGACACGATTTTGAAGCATTTTCTACAACTTTTCTCAATGGGAAAACACGATTTCTTTTCTCGTATGTCCCCTTAGTCGGCGCCAATGTTTGTACCCAAAATTACTTTTGGGCACGAAACACGATGAATGGATAGTGTGGTGTGTATTTTGGGTTAGGAGACGAAATGAAGAACAAAATGAAAGACAGAGGTTTAACGTGGTTCGGCATAGGTTGCCTACGTCCACGGGCGAATCCCCTTGGGGAGAAATGTTTTATTGACTTTTGTATTACAAAGTATGTTTTTCTCTCCTCTTGGCCCCCTCTTCCTGATTTCTGTCCTCCCCTATTTATACAGTTCCACATCTAAATATAAACATAAATTACATTAACTGCTCATTCATGTCTCCATCATCAATTCTGTATGAAACAGCTGGAGTTAATTCTGCATGTATGAAGCTCTTGGAAATTAGTACCACATGGCAGAAACTCTTTGCATTTAATGTTGCATGGCTGAAATCGCTGCATTTAGCACCGCATGGCCGAAAGCGGGCTGGACTTCAATTCGCATGGCCGGCGCCGGAATTCAGTGCATGAAACCGCACATTTATGCTTCCATGATAAATTCTCGCATAAATGATGGTCAAGCGGTATAGTGGACATTTTTGGCGTAACAACCGACCGCATGGGTAGGGACCGGCTTGATGGTTGACATGCATGATGGCCGGCCGGTGTGGATGGAGGCTGGCCGGGCGGCATGGTTGGAGAGCGGTTGGCGGCGTGGAAGAGTTTTTGGTGGGAATTGGTTTGCGGCATTGCTGCTACAAGACCGAAAATTGGCTAGGGGGTGCGATTAACTTCGATAGTTGACCGAGCGGTTGACCTTGATTGTTGACCGACCGTTGACCATGACCTTAAGGAAGTTGACTTTGATAGTTGACCGACTTTGACCATCGACCTTGACCAGGAAGTTGACTTTGATAGTTGTGAGCTTTGACCATTGACCGGTCCGTGCATTGGTGGGCTGCCTTGGTTGACTGGTTAGTGGGCTTGGATGAGGACCAAAACATGATTCAAGTATCATATCTGGAACTGTGATCTTTGCCTTCGGAGCTTTGGTGACTAGTTTCATTGACTTGTGGTGTTTTCCTTGAAAACTTCTCGTAACATCCTATGGATTTTTAGCAACGGTTGTGTGGACTGTTGTCGTTTCTCCTAGGATTTTCACCATGATTTTCCTTCACTTTTGTGGCCCTTTTCTGGAATTTTCTGAGATGCTTTTCTGGAGGTCTTCCCCTTGGGTATTCAAGCACCTTGAGATGTAGACAACTTGACAACTTTGCGATCATGACAATATCGATTTTGTCATACAACAAACTTGAACAGGTGGATAATGCGTTATTTGAGAAACAATTTTTTTCGGACTTAGGACTTGAACTTGCTGCGGATCGAACATCCTGACAACAACCTTGGTGATTTTTGCAGTGAGTCAGCTTTGGTGGCTTCGAATGCGATCTCGGGCTATAGTAATTGTGATTAATCGAATCAGAAAATTGCGATCACCGGACGGCGATGATAGAAATCGAAACCGGATCCGACCATGTTGTGGATCGAATATCCTACAACGGTTTGATGGTATTTCACTACATCTTTTCCGCGAAATGAGCGTTCAAAGAACACTATCATCAGATTTTTGTAGTGATGCGATTTTCAACCGGTATCCGCGACTAATAGCTTCAAAGAAATCGAAACGCGAATCTTGGTTGTAGATTAGGATCAATCGACCGTAGTATGTGCGATTATACGGTCGCCAGACTTGCGATCAGCTGGATCTGCGATCGTTATGATCTAATCGGGATGCGTAGAGTGATTTTTCAAAACGCTCGAGGGCCCGATTTTTCGGACACGATTTTGAAGCATTTTCTACAACTTTTCTCAATGGGAAAACACGATTTCTTTTCTCGTATGTCCCCTTATTCGGCGCCAATGTTTGTATCCAAAATTACTTTTGGGCACGAAACACGATGAATGGATAGTTTGGTGTGTATTTTGGGTTAGGAGACGAAATGAAGAACAAAATGAAAGACGAGAGGTTTAACGTGGTTCGGCATAGGTTGCCTACGTCCACGGGCGAATCCCCTTGGGGAGAAATGTTTTACCGACTTTTGTATTACAAAGTATGTTTTTCTCTCCTCTTGGCCCCCTCTTCCCCGATTTACGCCCTCCCCTATTTATACAGGTTCCACATCTAAATATAAACATAAATTACATTAATCGCTCATTCATGTCTCCATCATCAAGTGTATTGAAACAAGCCTAGAGTTAATTCTGCATGTATGAAATCGTTGCAATTAGTACCGCATGGCGTAAACCGCCGCATTTAGTCGCATGGCCGAAACGGCTGGACTTCAATTCGCATGGTCGAAATCATTTGAAATTCAGTGCATGAAATCGCACATTTATGCTTCCATGATAAATTTTGCATAAATGATGGTGGCGGTATTGAGTGGACATTCTTTGTGGCGAACAACTGAACGCATGGGTAGGGACGGGCTTGATGGTTGAAAGGCATGATGGCCGGGCGGTGTGGATGGAGGTTGGGCTGGCAAAGATGGTTGGAGACCGGTTGGCGGCGTGGAAGAGTTTTTTTGGTGGGAATTGGTTTTGCGGATTCTTTGCCTACAAGACCGAAAATTGGCTAGGGGTGCACCCGACTTCGATAGTTGACCTTGATTGTTGACCGACCGTTGACCATGACCTTGACCGGAAGTTGACTTTGATAGTTGACCGACTTTGACCATC
Organism: Papaver armeniacum; assembly: GCA_023531295.1. Taxonomy (NCBI): domain Eukaryota; kingdom Viridiplantae; phylum Streptophyta; class Magnoliopsida; order Ranunculales; family Papaveraceae; genus Papaver; species Papaver armeniacum. The sequence continues at coordinate 63,355 of JAJJWW010009045.1, forward strand.
GACCTTGACCAGGAAGTTGACTTTGATAGTTGACCGGGCTTTGACCATTGACCATCCGTGCACCGGTGGGCCGCCTTGGTTGGTTGGTTAGTGGGCTTAGATGAGGACCAAAACATGATTCAAGTATCATTTCTGAAACTGTGATCTTTGCCTTCGGAGCTTTGGTGACAGGTTTCATTGACTTGTGGTGTTTTACTTGAAAACTTCTCGTAACATCCTATGGATTTTTAGCAACGGTTGTGTGGAATTTGTTGTCGTTTCTCTAGGATTTTCACCATGATGTTCCTTCACTTTTGTGGCCCTTTTCTGGAATTTTCTGAGATGCTTTTCTGGAGGTTTTCCCTTGGGTATTCAAGCACCTTGAGATGTAGACAACTTGACAACTTTGCGATCATGATAGCATCGATTTTGTCATACAACAAACTTGACAGGTGGATAATGCGTTATTTGAGAAGCAATTTTTTCGGACTTAGGACTTGAATCATGCTGCGGATCGAACATCTTGACAACAACCTTGGTGATTTTCGCAGTGAGTCGGCTTTGGTGGCTTCCGGCTGCGATCTTTGGGCTATAGTAATTGTGATTAAGCGAATCTAAAGATACATCACTGGACGCACGATAGAAATCGAAATCGGATCCATCCATGTTGTGGATCCAATATCCTACAACGATTTTGATGGTATTTCACTACATCTTTTGCCGCGAAACGAGCGTTCAAAGCAACACTATCATCGGATTTTGTAGTGATGCGATTTTCAACGGTATCCGGCGCTAATAGCTTCAAAGAAATCAAACGGCGAATCTTGGTTGTAGCGGTTGCGATCAACTCGGATGTAGTATGTGTGATTATACGGTCAAAGAAGAATCGCGATCGTTTGGATCATTGATCGTTATGATCAAACCGGATCGCAGCGGTTGCGGTCAATCTGGATCGCAAAGTGAGTGATTTTTCAAAACGCTCGATCGCTTTTTCGCGGACACGATTTTGAAGCATTTTCTACAACTTTTCTCAATGGGAAAACACGATTTCTTTTTCTCGTATGTCCCCTTAGTCAGGCGCCAATGTTTGTACCCAAAATTACTTTTGGGCACGAAACACGATGAATGGATAGTTTGGTGTGTATTTTGGGTTAGGAGACGAAATGAAGAACAAAATGAAAGACAGAGGTTTAACGTGGTTCTAAGCATAGGTTGCCTACGTCCACGGGCGAATCCCCTTGGGGAGAAATGTTTTCTTGACTTTTGTATTACAAAGTATGTTTTTCTCCTCTTGGCCCCCTCTTCCCGATTTCTCGCCCTCCCTATTTATACGATTCCACATCTAAATATAAACATAAATTACATTAATTGCTCATTCATGTCTCCATCATCAATTCTCGTATGAAACAGCCTAGAGTTAATTTCGCATGTATGAAATCGTTGCAATTAGTACCGCATGGCGTAAACCGCCGCATTTAGCACCGCATGGCTGAAACTATTTGGACTTCACTCCGCATGGCCGAAATCATTGGAATTCAGTTCGCATGAAACCGCACATTTATGCTTCCATGATAAATTTTGCATAAATGATGGTCGGCATGATTGGTGGACATTTTCATGAACAACTGACCGCATGGGTAGGGGACAGCTTGATGGTTGAAAGGCATGATGGCCGGCGGTGTGGATGGAGGTTGGCCGCGGCATGGTTGGAGACTGGTTGGCTGGCGTGGAAGAGTTTTTGGCTGGGAATTGGTTTGCAGCATTGCTGGCTACAAGACTGAAAATTGGCTAGGGGTGCGACTAACTTCGATAGTTGACCTTGATTGTTGACCGACCGTTGACCATGACCTTGACCAGGAAGTTGACTTTGATAGTTGACCGACTTTGACCATCGACCTTGACCTAAGTTGACTTTGATAGTTGACCGACTTTGACCATTGACTCACCCGTGCATCGGTGGGCTGCCTTGGCCGATCGGTTAGTGGGCTTGGATGAGGACCAAAACATGATTCAAGTATCATTTCCGAACCGTGATCTTTGCCTTCTGAGCTTGGGTGACGAGGTTTCATTGACTTGTGGTGTTTTCTTGAAAACTTCTCGTAACATCCTATGGATTTTAGAAACGGTTGTATGGACTAGTGTCGTTTCTCCTAGGATTTTCACCATGATTTTCCTTCACTTTTGTGGCCCTTTTCTGGAATTTTCTGAGATGCTTTTCTGGAGGTTTTCCCTTGGGTATTCAAGCACCTTGAGATATAGACAACTTGACAACTTTGCGATCCTTGATCGATTTTGTCATACAACAAACTTGAACAAGTGGATAATGCGTTATTTCGAAGCAATTTTTTGGACTTAGGACTTGAATCATGCCGGATCGAACATCCCGACAACAACCTTGTGATTTTGCAGTGAGTCGGCTTTGGTGGCTTCCGATCGCGATGCCGGTCTATAGTAATTGTGATTAATCGAATCGCTAAAGAGTTGCGATCAGCTGGACGGCAGTGATAGAAATCGAAACTGGATCCAGCCATGTTGTGGATCGAATAATCTACAACAGTTTTGATGGTATTTCACTACATCTTTTGCCGCGAAACGAGCGTTCTAGCAACACTATCATCAGATTTTGTAGTGATGCGATTTTCAACCGTATCATAGCTAATAGCTTTCAAAGCAAATCAAACGCGAATCTTGGTTGCTGGTAGTTAGATCAATCGAGGTTGTAGTATGTGCGATTATACGGTCGCAAAGCATTGCGATCATCTCGGATCAAATGTTATGATCAAAGCGGGCTCGCAGCGCTGCGGTCAAGCGGGGCTGAAGCGGTGATTTTTCAAAACGCCTGCATCGCTTTTTTCGCGGACACGATTTTGAAGCATTTTCTACAACTTTTTCAATGGGAAAACACGATTTCTTTTCGTATGTCCCCTTAGTCGGGCGCCAATATTTGTACCCAAAATTACTTTTGGGCACGAAACACGATGAATGGATAGTTTGGTGTGTATTTGGGTTAGGAGACGAAATGAAGAACAAAATGAAAGACAGAGGTTTAACGTGGTTCGACATAGGTTGCCTACGTCCAAGGGAGAATCCCCTTGGGGAGAAATGTTTTATTTTCTTTTGTATTACAATGTATGTTTTTCTCTCCTCTTGGCCCCCTCTTCCTGATTTCTGCCCTCCCCTATTTATACAGTTCCACATCTAAATATAAACATAAATTACATTAACTGCTCATTCATGTCTCCATCATCAATTCTGTATGAAAACAGTGGACTTAATTCTCGCATGTATGAAACCGCCGCAATTAGTACCGCATGGCGTAAACCGCCGCATTTAGCACCGCATGGTCGAAATCGCCGCATTTAGTACCGCATGGTCGAAATCGCATGGAATTCAATTCTCGCATGAAACCGCACATTTATGCTTCCATGATAAGCCCCGCATAAATGATGGCCGGCATATTGTTGGACATTTGTGGCGGAACAAGTGACCGCATGGGTAGGGACCGGCTTGATGGTTGACGATGGCATGATGGTGGCAAAGTGTGGATGGAGGAGGTCGGGCGCATGGTTGGAGACAGTTGGCGTGGAAGAGTTTTCAATGGGAATTGGTTTAGATTGCGCGCTACAAGACCGAAAATTTGCTATGGTTGCGATCGACTTCGAGAAGTTGACCGACGGTTGACCTTGATTGTTGACCGACCGTTGACCATGACCTTGACCGGAAGTTGACTTTGATAGTTGACCAACTTTGACCATCGACCTTGACCGGAAGTTGACTTTGATAGTTGACCGAGTTTGACCATTGACCAGTCCGTGCAGACTGGTGGGATACCTTGGTTGACTGGTTAGTAGGCTTGGATGAGGACCAAAACATGATTCAAGTATCATTTCTGGAACTGTGATCTTTGCCTTCGGAGCTTTGGTGACAAGTTTCATTGACTTGTGGTGTTTTCCTTGAAAACTTCTCGTAACATCCTATGGATTTTTAGCAACGGTTGTGTGGACTGTTGTCGTTTCTCCTAGGATTTTCACCATGATTTTCCTTCACTTTTGTGGCCCTTTTCTGGAATTTTCTGAGATGCTTTTCTGGAGGTTTTCCCCTTGGGTATTCAAGCACCTTGAGATGTAGACAACTTGACAACTTTGCGATCATGATAGTATCGATTTTGTCATACAACAAACTTGACAGGTGGATAATGCGTTATTTGAGAAGCAATTTTTTCGGACTTAGGACTTGAATCATGCTGCGGATCGAACATCCTGACAACAACCTTAGTGATTTTCACTGAGTCGGCCTTTGGTGGCTTCCGATCGCGATCTTTGGGCTATAGTAATTGTGATTAATCGAATCGCAAAGAATGCGATTAGCCGGACGGCACGATAGAAATCGAAACTGGATCCAGCCATGTTGTGGATCCAATATCCTACAACAGTTTTGATGGTATTTCACTACATCTTTTGCCGCGAAACGAGCATTCCAGCAACACTATCATCAGATTTTGTAGTGATGCGATTTTCAAAGGTATCCGCAGTTAATAGCTTCAGCAAATCTGAAACGGCGAATCTTGGTTGTAGCAGTTGCGATCAACGGACCGTAGTATGTGCGATTATACGGTCGAAGCAAATGCGATCATCTGGATCTGCGATCGTTATGATCAAACCGGATGGCAAATAGCTTGCGGTCAACGGACCGCAAGAAGTGATTTTTCAAAACGCGATCGATCGCTTTTCGCATAACACGATTTTGAAGCATTTTCTACAACTTTTCTCAATGGGAAAACACGATTTCTTTTCTCGTATGTTCCCTTAGTCGGCGCTAATGTTTGTACCCAAAATTACTTTTGGGCATTAAAACACGATGAATGGATAGTTTGGTGTGTATTTTGGGTTAGGAGACGAAATGAAGAACAAAATGAAAGACGAGGTTTAACGTGGTTCGGCATAGGTTGCCTACGTCCACGGGGCGAATCCCCCTTGGGGAGAAATGTTTTATTGACTTTTGTATTACAAAGTATGTTTTTCTCTCCTCTTGGCCCCCTCTTCCCGATTTCTCGTCCTCCCTATTTATACAATTTCCACATCTAAATATAAACATAAATTACATTAATCAAGCTCATTCATGTCTCCATCATCAATTTCGTATGAAACAAATGGAGTTAATTTCGCATGTATGAAATCAGTTGTAATTAGTACCGCATGGCGTAAATCGCCGCATTTAGCACCGCATGGTCGAAACCGCGCATTTAGCACCGCATGGCTGAAACCATGGACTTCACCCGCATGGCCGAAATCACCGGAATTCAATTTCGCATGAAATCGCACATTTATGCTTCCATGATAAATTTTGCATAAATGATGGTCGGGCAAAGATTAGGTGGACATTTGCTGGGCGAACAACTGACCGCATGGGTAGGGACAGCTTGATGGTTGACAGGCATGATGGTGGCAGCAGTGTGGATGGAGGTTGGCCGGGCAAAAGATGGTTGGAGACTCGGTTGGCGGCGTGGAAGAGTTTTTTTGGTCAGGAATTGGTTTGCGGCATTGCGGCTACAAGACCGAAAATTGGCTAGGGTGCGGCGACCGGACTGACGATAGTTGACCTTGATTGTTGACCGACCGTTGACCATGACCTTGACCGGAAGTTGACTTTGATAGTTGACCGACTTTGACCATCGACCTTGACCGGAAGTTGACTTTGATAGTTGACCGACTTTGACCATTGACTGTCAGTCCGTGCATCGGTGGGCATGCCTTGGTTGATCCGGGTTAGTGGCTTGGATGATGACCAAAACATAATTCAAGTATCATTTCGAACTCGTGATCTTTGCCTTCTGAGCTTTGGTGACAGTTTCATTGACTTGTGGTGTTTTCCTTGAAAACTTCTCGTAACATCCTATGGATTTTTAGCAACGGTTGTATGGACTGTCGTTTCTCCTAGGATTTTTACCATGATTTTCCTTCACTTTTGTGTCCCTTTTTCCGGAATTTTTCGAGATGCTTTTCTGGAGGTTTTCCTTGGGTATTCAAGCACCTTGAGATGTAGACAACTTGACAACTTTGCGATCATGACAAAGATTCGATTTTGTCATACAACAAACTTGAGCAGGTGGATAATGCGTTATTTGAGAAGCAATTTTTTCGGACATTGGGCTTGAATCATGCTGCGGATCGAACATCCTGACAACAACCTTGGTGATTTTCGCAGTGAGTCAGCTTTGGTGGCTTCCGACTCAATCTTCGGGCTATAGTAATTGTGATTAATCGAGGCTGGCAATCTGCGATCACCGGACTACAAAGGATAGAAATCAAATCGGATCCGACCATGTTGTGGATCGAATAATCTACAACAGTTTTGATGGTATTTCACTACATCTTTTGCCGCGAAACGAGCTGTTCAGAACACTATCATCAGATTTTTGTAGTGATGCGATTTTCAACGGTATTCAGCCTAATAGCTTCAAAGCAACTAAACGGCGAATCTTGGTTGCGTTAGTTCCGATCAACCTGGACTGTAGTATGTGCGATTATACTGTCGCAAGCCATGACGTGCGATCGCCTAGACTACGACTGTTATGATCAAATCGGGATCTGCAGCAGATTGGCCAACGGACTGCAAGATTGATTTTTCAAAACGCCGATCGCTTTTCGCGGACACGATTTTGAAGCATTTTCTACAACTTTTCTCAATGGGAAAACACGATTTCTTTTCTCGTATGTCCCCTTAGTCTACGCCAATATTTGTACCCAAAATTACTTTTGGGCACCAAACACGATGAATGGATAGTTTGGTGTGTATTTTGGGTTAGGAGACGAAATGAAGAACAAAATGAAAGACAGAGGTTTAACGTGGTTCGACATAGGTTGCCTACGTCCACGGGCGAATCCCCTTGGGGAGAAATGTTTTATTTTCTTTTGTATTACAAAGTATGTTTTTCTCTCCTCTTGGCCCCCTCTTCCTGATTTCTGCCCTCCCCTATTTATACAAACTCCACATCTAAATATAAACATAAATTACATTAATCGCTCATTCATGTCTCCATCATCAATTCTCGTATGAAACAAATTTTGGAGTTAATTCGCATGTATGAAACTGCCGCAATTAGTACCGCATGGCGTAAACCGCCGCATTTAGCACCGCATGGCCGAAATCACGCATTTAGCACGCATGGCCGAAATCTTGGACTTCAATTCGCATGGGTCAAAAACGGAATTCACTGCATGAAAACCGCACATTTATGCTTCCATGATAAATTTTGCATAAATGATGGCCGGCAAGATTGGTGGACATTTGTTGGTGGAACAACTGATCGCATGGGTAGGGACCGCTTGATGGTTGACGGAGCATGATGGCAAGCGGTGTGGATGGAGGTTGGTCGCGCATGGTTGGAGACCGGGTTGGCGGCGTGGAAGAGTTTTTGGCTGAATTGGTTTGCGGATTGGCCGCTACAAGATCGAAAATTGGCTAGGTGTGCGGACCGACTTCGATAGTTGACCGACGGTTGACCTTGATTGTTGACCGACCGTTGACCATGACCTTGACCGGAAGTTGACTTTGATAGTTGACCGACTTTGACCATCGACCTTGACCGAAGTTGACTTTGATAGTTGACCGACTTTGACCATTGACACCCCGTGCATCGGGTGGGTCGCCTTGGTTGATCGGGTTAGTGGGCTTGGATGAGGACCAAAACATGATTCAAGTATCATTTCCGAAGGCGGATCTTTGCCTTCTGGGAGCTTTGGTGACGGGTTTCATTGACTTGTGGTGTTTTACTTGAAAACTTCGTAACATCCTATGGATTTTTAGCAACGGTTGTATGGACTTGTCGTTTCTCCTAGGATTTTCACCATGATTTTCCTTCACTTTTGTGGACCTTTTCTCGAATTTTCGAGATGCTTTTTCGGAGGTTTTCCCTTGGGTATTCAAGCACCTTGAGATATAGACAACTTGACAACTTTGCGATCATGACAGTATCGATTTTGTCATACAACAAACTTGAACAGTGGATAATGCGTTATTTGAGAAGCAATTTTTTCGGACTTAGGACTTGAATCATGTTGCGGATCGAACATCCTGACAACAACCTTGGTGATTTTCGCATCGAGTCAGCTTTGGTGGCTTCCGACTGCGATGCTGGGCTATAGTAATTGTGATTAACTGAATCGCAAAGAAATTGCGATCACCGGACTAAGCAAAGGATAGAAATCAAATCGGATCCAGCCATGTTGTGGATCGAATATTCTTCAACAGTTTTGATGGTATTTCACTACATCTTTTTTGCCGCGAAACGAGTTTCAAAGAACACTATCATCGATTTTGTAGTGATGCGATTTTCAACGGTATCCAGCCTAATAGCTTCAAAGAAATCAAAACATTTAATCTTAAAAAGCAGTTCCGATCAATCGACCGTAGTATGTGCGATTATATGGTCAAGATAGCCATGATGTTTGGATCTAACGGTCGTTATGATCAAATCGACCGGCAGCAGATTGCGGTCAACCGATCAAAGTCAATCGAGCGGAGCAAAGAATTTTTCAAAACGCCTGATCGCTTTTTCGCTATACACGATTTTTTGAAGCATTTTCTACAACTTTTCTCAATGGGAAAACACGATTTCTTTTTCGTATGTCCCCTTAGTCGGCGCTAATATTTGTACCCAAAATTACTTTTGGGCAACGAAACACGATGAATGGATAGTTTGGTGTGTATTTTGGGTTAGGAGACGAAATGAAGAACAAAATGAAAGACAGAGGTTTAACGTGGTTCGACATGTTGCTTACGTCCCGGCGAATCCCTTTGGAGAGAAATGTTTTATTTTCTTTTGTATTACAAAGTATGTTTTTCTCTCCTCTTGGCCCCCTCTTCCCGATTTCGCTCTCCCTATTTATACAGGTTCCACATCTAAATATAAACATAAATTACATTAACTTCTCATTCATGTCTCCATCATCAATTTCGTATGAAACAAACTGGACTTAATTTCCGCATGTATGAAATCACGCAATTAGTACGCATGGAAGAAACCGCCGCATTTAGCACCGCATGGTGAAACCGTCGCATTTAGCATTGCAAACATGGCTTCACCCGCATGGCAAAACTACCGGAATTCAATTTGCATGAAACCGCACATTTATGTTTCCATGATAAATTCTCGCATAAATGATGGTCGCAAAGATTGTGGACATTTGTCGGCGAACAACCGATCGCATGGGTAGGGACTAGCTTGATGGTTGACAGCATGATGGTCTCAGTGTGGATGGAGGTCATCGGGCAAGATGGTTGGAGACTAGTTGGCGCCGTGGAAGAGTTTTTTTGGGGGAATTGGTTTGCAGCATTGCTGGCTACAAGACTGAAAATTGGCTAGGGGTGCGACTAACTTCGATAGTTGACCGACGGTTGACCTTGATTGTTGACCGACCGTTGACCATGACCTTGACCGGAAGTTGACTTTGATAGTTGACCAACTTTGACCATCGACCTTGACCGGAAGTTGACTTTGATAGTTGACCGACTTTTTGACCATTGACCACCCGTGCGGCATCGGTGGGCTACCTTGGTTGATAGTTAGTGGGCTTGGATGAGGACCAAAACATGATTCAAGTATCATTTCTAATCGTGATCTTTGCTTCTGAGCTTTGGTGACGGGTTTCATTGACTTGTGGTGTTTTACTTGAAAACTTCTCGTAACATCCTATGGATTTTTAGCAACGGTTGTATGGACTGTTGTCGTTTCTCCTAGGATTTTCACCATGATTTTCCTTCATTTTTGTGGACCTTTTCTGGAATTTTCTGAGATGCTTTTCTGGAGGTTTTCCCTTGGGTATTCAAGCACCTTGAGATATAGACAACTTGACAACTTTGCGATCATGACAGTATCGATTTTGTCATACAACAAACTTGAACAGGTGGATAATGCGTTATTTCAGAAGCAATTTTTTCGGACTTAGGACTTGAATCATGCTGCATGATCGAACATCCCGACAACAACCTCGTGATTTTCGCAGTGAGTCGCCTTTGGTGGCTTCCGATCGCGATGCCTGGGCTATAGTAATGGTGATTAATCGAACTGCAAGACTGCGATCACCGGACTAAGTGGATAGAAATCGAAACTGGATCCAGCCATGTTGTGGATCGAATATTCTACAACAGTTTTGATGGTATTTCACTACATCTTTTGCCGCGAAACGAGCGTTCCAGCAACACTATCATCAGATTTTGTAGTGATGCGATTTTCAACGGTATCCGCAGCCTAATAGCTTCAAAGAAATCAAACGCGAATCTTGGTTGCATAGTTCCGATCAATGGATCGTAGTATGTGCGATTATACGGTCGCCAGAAATGCGATCACCGGATCGCGATCACATGATCAAACCGGATCGGTTAGCTATGTCAATCGGATCGCAGCAGTAATTTTTCAAAACGCCTGCATCGCTTTTTCGCGGGACACGATTTTGAAGCATTTTCTACAACTTTTCTAAATGGAAAACACGATTTCTTTTCTCGTATGTCCCCTTAGTTTGCCACAATATTTGTACCCAAAATTACTTTTGGGCACGAAACACGATGAATGGATAGTTTGGTGTGTATTTTGGGTTAGGAGACGAAATGAAGAACAAAATGAAAGATGAGGTTTAACGTGGTTCGACATAGGTTGCCTACGTCCACGGGCGAATCCCCTTGGAGAGAAATGTTTTATTTTCTTTTGTATTACAAAGTATGTTTTTCTCTCCTCTTGGCTCCCTCTTCCTGATTTCTGCCCTCCCCTATTTATACAGTTCCACATCTAAATATAAACATAAATTACATTAACTTCTCATTCATGTCACCATCATCAATTCTGTATGAAACAGATGGACTTAATTCTGCATGTATGAAACTGCTGCAATTAGTAATGCATGGAAGAAACTGCCGCATTTAGCACTGCATGGCTGAAACTGCTGCATTTAGCACTGCATGGCTGAAACTGCTGGAATTCAATTCTGCATGAAACTGCACATTTATGCTTCCATGATAAATTCTGCATAAATGATGGCTGGCAGTATTGTTGGACATTTGCTGGCGGAACAGCTGACTGCATGGGTTGGGACTAGCTTGATGGTTGACAGGCATGATGGCTGGCAGTGTGGATGGAGGCTGGCTGGCAGCATGGTTGGAGACTAGTTGGCAGCGTGGAAGAGTTTTTTGGCTGGGAATTGGTTTGCAGCTTTGCTGGCTACAAGACTGAAAATTGGCTAGGGGTGCGACTGACTTCGATAGTTGACCGACGGTTGACCTTGATTGTTGACCGACCGTTGACCATGACCTTGACCTAAGTTGACTTTGATTGACCAACTTTGACCACCGACCTTGGGAAGTTGACTTTGATAGTTGACCGACTTTGACCATTGACCATCCGTGCAGACCGGGGTGGGCTACCTTGGTTGATCGGTTAGTGGGCTTGGATGAGGACCAAACATGATTCAAGTATCATTTCGAATCGTGATCTTTGCCTTCTGAGCTTTGGTGACAAGTTTCATTGACTTGTGGTGTTTTCCTTGAAACTTCTCGTAACATCCTATGGATTTTTAGCAAATCGGTTGTGTGGATCGTTGTCGCTCCTCCTAGGATTTTCACCATGATTTTCCTTCACTTTTGTGGCCCTTTTCTGGAATTTTCTAAGATGCTTTTCTGGAGGTTTTCCCTTGGGTATTCAAGCACCTTGAGATGTAGACAACTTGACAACTTTGCGATCATGATAGTATCGATTTTGTCATACAACAAACTTGACAGGTGGATAATGTGTTATTTGAGAAGCAATTTTTTCTGGACTTAGGACTTGAATCATGTCATGCGGATCGAACATCCCGACAACAACCTTGGTGATTTTCGCGAGTGAGTCGCCTTTGGTGGCTTCCGATCGCGATCTTTGGGCTATAGTAATTGTGATTAATCGGAATGGGCAGCAGTGACTGCGATCACCGGACGACACCGATAGAAATCAAATCGATCCAACCATGTTGTGGATCCAATATCCTACAACAGCTTTTGATGGTATTTCACTACATCTTTTGCCGCTAAACGAGCTGCCCAAAGAACACTATCATCGATTTTGTAGTGATGCGATTTTCAACGGATCCGCAGACTAATAGCTTCAGCAAGTTAAATCAAACGGCTAATCTTGGTTGTAGCAGGTTGCGATCAATCGGATCGTAGTATGTGCAATTATACGGCCGCTAAGAATTGCGATCACTGGATCGCGATCGTTATGATCAAAACCGATCTGCAAGCTTGATGGCGGTCAATCGATCATAAATAGCTTATTTTTCAAAACGCTCGATCGTTTTTCATGGACACGATTTTGAAGCATTTTCTACAACTTTTCTCAATGGGAAAACACGATTTCTTTTCTCGTATGTCCCCTTAGTTTGGCGCTAATGTTTGTACCCAAAATTACTTTTGGGCACGAAACACGATGAATGGATAGTTTGGTGTGTATTTTGGGTTAGAGACGAAATGAAGAACAAAATGAAAGACAGAGGTTTAACGTGGTTCGGCATAGGTTGCCTACGTCCACGGGCGAATCCCCTTGGGGAGAAATGTTTTATCGACTTTTTGTATTACAAAGTATGTTTTTCTCTCCTCTTGGCCCCCTCTTCCCGATTTCGCCTCCCCTATTTATACGCCTTCCACATCTAAATATAAACATAAATTACATTAATCGCTCATTCATATCTCCATCATCAATTTCGTATGAAATAGTCGGGAGTTAATTTCGCATGTATGAAATCGTTGTAATTAGTACCGCATGGCGTAAACGCCGCATTTAGCACCGCATGGTCAAATCGCCGCATTTAGCATCGCATGGCCGAAACTGGACTTCAACTCGCATGGTCGAAATCGGCTGGAATTCACCTCGCGATGAAACCGCACATTTATGCTTCCATGATAAATTTTGCATAAATGATGGCCGGGCAAGATTGGTGGACATTTGCCGCGGAACAACCGACCGCATGGGTAGGGGACAAGCTTTGATGGTTGACAAAGCATGATGGCCGGCCGGTGTGGATGGAGGTTGGCCGGGCGCATGGTTGGAGACCGGCTGGCGAAAGCGGAAGAGTTTTTGGTCGGGAATTGGTTTGCAAAGATTGCCGCACGAATGAAAATTGGCTAGGTGCGATCGACTTCGATAGTTGACCGACGGTTGACCTTGATTGTTGACCGATCGCTGACCATGACCTTGACCGGAAGTTGACTTTGATAGTTGACCGACTTTGACCATCGACCTTGACCGGAAGTTGACTTTGATAGTTGACCGACTTTGACCATTGACCATCCCGTGCGCAGATCGGGTGGGCCGCCTTGGTTGATCGGTTAGTGGGCTTGGATGAGGACCAAAACATGATTCAAGTATCATTTTCGAATCGTGATCTTTGCCTTCTGAGCTTTGGTGACGAGTTTCATTGACTTGTGGTGTTTTCCTTGAAAACTTCTCGTAACATCCTATGGATTTTTAGCAACGGTTGTATGGAGTTGTCGTTTCTCCTAGATTTTCACCATGATTTTCCTTCACTTTTGTGGCCCTTTTCTCGAATTTTCGAGATGCTTTTCGGGAGGTTTTCCTTGGGTATTCAAGCACCTTTGATGTGTAGACAACTTGACAACTTTGCGATCATGAAAGATCGATTTTGTCATACAACAAACTTGAATGTGTGGATAATGCGTTATTTCGTAAGCAATTTTTTCGGACTTAGGACTTGAATCATGCTTTGCTGGATCGAACATCCCGACAACAACCTTGGTGATTTTCGCAGTGAGTCGCTTTGGTGGCTTCCGATCGCGATGCCGGGCTATAGTAATTGTGATTAATCGAATCGCAGAAGCATGCGATCACCGGACTACAGTTGATAGAAATCGAAATGATCCAGCCATGTTGTGGATCGAATAATCTACAACAGTTTTGATGGTATTTCACTACATCTTTTGCCGCTAAACGAGCTGCCCAAAGAACACTATCATCGATTTTGTAGTGATGTGATTTTTAACAGATCTCAGCCTAATAGCTTCAAAAAATCAAACGGAGAATCTTGGTTGCAGCAGTTCCGATCAACTGGATCGTAGTATGTGCGATTATACGGCAAGTTAGAAATGCGATCACCGGATCATGGATCGTTATGATCAAACCGATCGCAAAGTAGCTTGCACAATCGGATCGGCAGCAGTGATTTTTCAAAACGTTCAGATTGCTTTTTCTATGAACGATTTTGAAACATTTTCACAACTTTTTCAATGGAAACACGATTTCTTTTCTCGTATGTCCCTTGAAGTCGGCGCTAAAGTTTGTACCCAAAATAACTTTTGGGAACGAAACACTATGAATGGATAGTTTGTGTGTATTTTGGGTTAGAGACTAAATGAAGAACAAAATGAAAGACAGAGGTTTAACGTGCGGGTTCCGCATAGGTTGCCTACGTCCACGGGCGAATCCCCTTCGGGAGAAATGTTTTATTGACTTTGCATTACAGTATGTTTTTCTCCTCCTCTGGCCCCCTCTTCCCCGATTTCGCCCTCCCCCTATTTATACATTTCCACATCTAAATATAAACATAAATTACATTAACTCGCTCATTCATGTCTCCATCATCAATTTGTATGAAACAGCTGGAGCATTCTGCATGTATGAAATCGTCGTAATTAGTACCGCATTGGCAAAACCGCCGCATTTAGCACCGCATGGTCGAAACCGCCGCATTTAGCATCGTATGGTTGAAACTGACTTCACCCGCAAGGATGAAACTACTGGAATTCAATTCGCATGAAACCGCACATTTATGCTTCCATGATAAATTTCGCATAAATGATGGTCAAGATTGTTGGACATTTGTCGCGAATAACCGATCGCATGGGTAGGGACTGCTTGACGGTTGACAGCATGATGGCCGGCGTGGTGGATGGAGGTTGGATGGCAAAGATGGTTGGAGATCGCTGGCGCTGCGGAAGAGTTTTGGTCGAATTGGTTTGCGATTGCCGGCTACACGATCAAAATTGGCTAGGGTGCGATCGACTTCGAGTAGCTGACCGACGGTTGACCTTGATTGTTGACCGATCGACTGACCATGACCTTGACCTAAGTTGACTTTGATAGTTGACCGACTTTGACCATCGACCTTGACCTAAGTTGACTTTGATAGTTGACCGACTTTTGACCATTGACTCACCCCGTGCAGATCGGGGGTCGCCTTGTCGATCGGTTAGTGGGCTTGGATGAGGACCAAAACATGATTCAAGTATCATTTCGAACTTCGTGATCTTTGCCTTCTGAGCTTTGGTGACAAAGTGCTCATTGGATTTGTGGTGTTTTCCTTGAAACTTCTCGTAACATCCTATGGATTTTTAGCAATCTGGCCAGATGGATTGTCGCTTCTCCAGGATTTTCACCATGATTTTCCTTCACTTTTGGGCCCTTTCTCGAATTTTCCGAGATGCTTTTCTCCGAGGTTTTCCCTTGGGTATTCAAGCACCTTGAGATGTAGACAACTTGACAACTGCGATCATGACAGATCGATTTTGTCATACAACAAACTTGGAATGGTGGATAATGCGTTATTTCGTAAACAATTTTTTCGACTTAGGACTTGAATCATGTCATGGATCGAACATCCCGACAACAACCTTGGTGATTTTCGCAGCGGGAGTCGCCTTTGGTGGCTTCCGATCGCGATCTTGGTCTATAGTAATTGTGATTAATCGAATCGCAGCATGCGATCACCGGGATACAGCAGTGATAGAAATCAAATCGATCAAATGTGCATGTTGTGGATCAATATTCTACAACAGCTTTGATGGTATTTCACTACATCTTTGTCACGAAAACGAAATGCTCAAAGAACACTATCATCATCGATTTTGTAGTGATGCGATTTTCAACTGTATCCACTAATAGCTTCAGAAATCAAACGAGAATCTTGTTGCACCGCTCCGATCAATCGGATCGTAGTATGTGCGATTGATATTTGCCGCCAGCAATGTAATCACTGGATCATGATCGTTATGATTAAATCGATCGCAATAGCTTGCGGTCAATCGATCTGGAAATAGTTGATTTTTCAAAACGCCGATCGTTTTTCGCGATACGATTTGAAGCATTTTCTACAACTTTTTCTCAATGGGAAACACGATTTCTTTTCTCGTATGTCCCTAGTTTGCGCTTAATATTTGTACCCAAAATTACTTTTTGGGAACGAAACACGATGAATGGATAGTTTGTGTGTATTTTAGGTTAGGGAGACGAAATGAAGAACAAAATGAAAGACAGAGGTTTAACGTGGTTCGGACATAGGTTGCCTACGCTCCACGGCGTAATCCCCTTGGGGAGAAATGTTTTATTTTCTTTGTAATACAAAGTATGTTTTTCTCTCCTCTTGGCCCCTTCCCCGATTTCTCGCCTCCCCTATTTATACATTTCCACATCTAAATATAAACATAAATTACATTA
Organism: Papaver armeniacum; assembly: GCA_023531295.1. NCBI lineage: Eukaryota > Viridiplantae > Streptophyta > Magnoliopsida > Ranunculales > Papaveraceae > Papaver > Papaver armeniacum. Next base: position 79,805 of record JAJJWW010009045.1, read on the forward strand.
ATCGCCATTCATGTCTCCATCATCAATTTCAGATGAAATGTAATGAGTTAATTCGCATGTATGAAATCACAAAGAATTAGTACCGCATGGCAGTAAACCGCCGCATTTAGCACCGCATGGTCAGAATCGCCGATTTAGCACTGCATGGTGAAATCGGCTGGACTTCACCCGCATGGCTTAAATCGCTGAATTAATTGCGATGAAATCGCACATTTATGCTTCCATGATAAATTTTGCATAAATGATGGTCGGCAAAGATTGGATATTTGTCGGGCGAATAACTGATCGCATGGGTAGGGGACTGGCTTCGATGGTCGACTGCATGATAGCTGGGCAATGTGGATGGAGGTTGGTCGGGCAAAGATGGTTGGAGACTGTCAAGCACAGGAAGAGTTTTGGTCGGAATTGGCCTGCAAAGACCGGCTACAAGATCAAAATTGGCTAGGTGCTGACTGACTTCGAGTCGGATCGACCCACACTGACCTTGATTGTTGACCGACCGTTGACCAAGACCTTGACCGGAAGTTGACTTTGATAGTTGACTGACTTTGACCATCGACCTTGACCTAAGTTGACTTTGATAGTTGACCGACTTTGACCATTGACTCATCCGTGCATACTAGAAGGTGCTTTGTCGGGACCCGTTAGTGGGTTGGATGAGGACCAAAACATGATTCAAGATCATTTCGAACCGTGATCTTTGCCTTCTGAGCTTTGGTGACAGTTTCATCGACTTGTGGTGTTTTACTTGAAAACTTCTAACATCCTATGGATTTTTGAAGAATCTGGTTGTATGGAATGTTGTCGTTTCTCCTAGGATTTTCACCATGATTTTCCTTCACTTTTGTGGCCCTTTTTCAAATTTTCCGAGATGCTTTTTCAGAGGTTTTCCTTGGGTATTCAAGCACCTTGAGATATAGACAACTTGACAAATTTCCAATGATCATGACAAGATTTATTTTGTCATACAACAAACTTGGACAGTGGATAATGCGTTATTTCAAGCAATTTTTTCGATTTAGACTTGAATCATGCTGCGGATCTAACATCCCCGACAACAATTTTGTGATTTTCGCAGTGAGTCACCTTTGTGGCTTTCGATCGCGAGGCTGGCTATAGTAATTGTGATTAATCGAATCACAGAACTTTGATCACTGGACGGCAAGGATAGAAATCGAAATCGATCCAGCCATGTTGTGGATCGAACATTCTACAACAGTTTTGATGGTATTTCATCATACATCTTTTGTCGCTAAACGAGCGTGCCCAAAGAACACTATCATCGATTTTGTGTTGATGCGATTTTAACAGATCCGCAGCTTAATAGTTTCAGCAAATCAAAACGGCTAATCTTGTGCAGTAGTTCGATCAACTGACTGTAGTATGTGCGATTATACGGTCAGGCAGCGACAGATTTCACTGGATCGCGATCACATGATTCAAATCGATCGCAGCAGCTATGGCAATCTGATTGCAAATAGTAATTTTTCAAAACGCCTAGATCAAGTTTTTCGGACACGATTTTGAAGCATTTTCTACAACTTTTTCAATGGAAAAACATGATTTCTTTTCTCGTATGTCCCCTTAGTCGGCGCTAATATTTGTACCCAAAATTACTTTTGGGCACGAAACACGATGAATGGATAGTTTGGTGTATTTTTGGGTTAGAGATTTTAAATGAAGAACAAAATGAAAGATGTAGGTTTAACGTGGTTCGACATAGGTTGCCTACGTCCACGCTAATCCTTGAGGAGAAATGTTTTATTTTCTTTTGTATTACAAAGTATGTTTTTCTCTCCTCTTGGCCCCCTCTTCCCGATTTCTCGCCTCCCCTATTTATACAGCCTCCACATCTAAATATAAACATAAATTACATTAACTTGCTTCATTCATGTCTCCATCATCAATTCTCAGTATGAAACAGCTGGACTTAATTCTCGCATGTATGAAATCGCCGTAATTAGTATCGAATGGGAAGAAATCGCCGCATTTAGCACCGCATGGCCGAAATGGGCCGTATTTAGTACCGTATGGCCGAAATCATGGAATTCACTCGCATGAAATCGCATATTTATGCTTCCATGATAAATTCTGCATAAATGATGGTGGCAAGTATTGTTGGACATTTGTCGCGGAACAACCGACCCATGGGTAGTGGACTCGCTTTGATGGTTGATGTTGAGGATGGTCATGGGCCGAGGATGGGAGGTTGGTCGGGCAAAGATGGTTGGAGACCAGTTGGCAGCGTGGAAGAGTTTTTTGGTCGGGAATTGGTTTGCGCATTGCCTGGCTACAAGACCGAAAATTGGCTAGGGTGCGATCGGACTTCGATAGTCGACCGACTGGTTGACCTTGATTGTTGACCTAATCGCTGACCATGACCTTGACCGAAGTTGACTTTTGTAGCAAAAGAAATATGCTTTTCCTATGTTCTAATTCTGCAAGTGCACAGAGCAGCTGAAGGCAGCCGCAAGCACAAAGTCTTTCCACAGTGGAACTAGGGTGTGCTATGTTGTTCTAAGCTTTCTGATCGAATTCAGGGGTAAGTGATGATGATACAAAGTTTTTTTGTTTAAAGTCTTGAAGACTAAGTGATGTTGTGACAAAGGACCTACTTGGAAAACTAGAATTGATGATAAGACAGCACTAGGATTATCAAATCCACCCTCGTTTCAAGTTATGAGCTTCAACTAACTTGATTGCTATTGCTCCTTGGGGCAATTGAAGATAGTGTGACAACTATATCTCTTACCTAGAAGGTTTCACCAAAAGAGACAGCTTAATTCACAGCCTAATGTGTTAACTAGAGCACTAGTTGTCTATTCAAGAACAACTAGTCAAGAGAGTTAGCCAAAATGCATAAAACTAGGGTCGCAACACTCTCAATGCAATGTAAGTTTAACTACAATGAGTACAAGGCACTCATTGTGAGTGCAGAGCAAGGATATGTTAAGAATTAAGCTTATCATATAAATTAAAGCATACAAGAGCAAATCAATTTAAGTTGAAACTCAGAACATTCAATTAGGGTTTCATATCAATCCTAGCTATGGTAAATTTAGCTCATAATAAACATGTTAAAACAGAGATTAAAATTCAAAAGCAAACTGAAACTAAGAACCCTAAATTGAAAACTAAAACTGACTGAATTTCTCTTTCATCAAAAGTTCAATTTATAACTCACAAAAATTAATAAACCACTACACCGATGACCCAAACCTCGTTGTCGACCTTACTTTGCCTCTCGAATCGCACATGCAAAGGAGTTGTTGGAGACCCTAACTTCATTTATCTTTAACCTAGCTTCTAGGTTTGTAAAGAAGCTATGAAAGAGATAAAAAGAGAGAGAGTGATGGCGTGATGAGGAGTGGTTGAGTGATGGTGTTTTACATGAGATGTGATGATGATGACTTTGTAAAACGTCATGGAAGAAGGAGGTGGAGGTATGGGTGGGTAAGGTTTCTCCGATGAAGGTAAGGAGAAGAAAGAGAAAAGAATAGGGAGAAATGTGTTTGGTCGAGGGGTATAGGTATAGGGAGTTTCAATGTGAAGGTGTACATCGAGTGGTGATGAGAATGGCCAAGCGAGCGTAGGGATGGAGGGACGGGAGATCCGAACGGCCGAGGGTGGTATGCGGTTTTGGCGTGGTCCGTGTTGAGCGGGACAGCAAAGGTCGATGCGTGTGGAAGCATGAGCATAGGATGCGAATGAGTGAAATCTCAACGGCTTGGAGTGGACGGGCTCTGGATCCGGTCGCGGGTCGGGTCTAGCTCAAGCCCATGTCTTGTAGATGAGTTGCTACTTGTTGGGTTGCAACCGTTGCGCGCGGGCTTTGGCTTTCCGCTCCATAGATGCTCGACTCCACTTCTTCGCTCTTTTGTCTCCTCGATTCTCCGAGCTTTATTTACTACCTAAAACACAAAATTAATTAGTACAAATATTTATTCTTGAAAACAAAGAAAATACAGAATTTGGGATAATATCTGATTTATGAGCACAAAAGATGAGTAAAATGCCAATAAAAAGGTGTATAAATATGCAATATTTGGCACTCATCAAATACCCCCAAACCTGAATTTTACTTGTCCTCAAGTGAAACAAAATGAAGAAATCCTAACTATACCACTGTCGTAGGTCTCTCGAATGCATTTAGCGTATGCACTAAGCCTTAAACCCCTAGGTGTCCCTAGTGGACGAGTTGTAGTCTCGTGAGGGTTTACCAGAGGTGTACCCACAAAACCTTCTCCAACTTCGAGTGTAAGAGAGTCTCAAGCATCCTAGAAGCTATGAGGACATAGAGTTTCAGATGCTAGTAACAAGAAGTTAGAACTACTAAAGAACGATTCTCATCCTTAAGTGTCGAGCGAGAAGTAGCCATATCATATGAAAGAATTCGGATTCGATTGTGATCATAAGTCTCAACTTCGCCTCACCATTAGGGTTTTATGATAATTGCACTCAAAAAAAGATCGCTTTTTTAGTCTCTCGTGTGCATGCAGGAATAAAGAGAGAAATCCTGCACACGTTGTAGGTAAGAAGGATAACCTTCCGAAAATAAAATCGAGACTCCACAGAGGTGTGGACAAAAAGAATCTTTTCTCGATGATCTCTAAGAAAGGAAATCAACCATTAGCAAGGGGTGGGAGTACTCACTCACTTCTCACCCGATCGGCAATTAATATCACTCTCTCATAAGAACCATATAAACGTCTTCACTCTTCGGTCTTCGGTCTTCAGTCTTCAACTATTGATGACGAACTTCTGAACTTTACAAAAACTTAATAATTATTTTTTTTTTTTTTTTTTTTTTTACAACACTAAAACGATAAAATTTAAATTTTCACAAACTTCATTAATTCTCATTTTCTTTTTCTTTAACGTATGTAACCTTGGACTAACTCAACTTTCTTCAAATATTCTGATGTTGCTCCGCTTGCTGACGATGATGTGTTTCTATGGGTCTTGCTGATTGAGAGAGAGAGTGATGCTAACTGCAAATCGATATTTAGAAGGAGTTTTCATCTTTAGACGTCACCCTCATGATTGACGGAATTAGCACTCAAGAGATCAAAAGTAGTGCTGAAAGTGGTGCGAAGTTGGGTAGCTCACCATTCCTACCCGGAATTGACGACGGCTGACACACACTCTAAAAGCTTTTCTAGAAAGTCACAAAGAGTGAAGGTCGGCACTCGCTTGATGTAAAATGGGTAGTCTCCACTATGGTTGATCACAATTCTACTACCGAATGTCTAAACAAGACCTAATTCGCCCTCCCAAGATGGTTAAATCCAACTTTAACGCTCTAATCAACTAAGAAACCCGATTGTTTCTCCAAAGACTTCCAAATTTCGTTATTTCGACAGACTCTATGTAAACATAGCTAAAAGCATGCTAGTGACTCTAAAATCTCTAAAAGTTGGAGGTTTTTATGCAAATTTTTGAGTTTTTCAAATTTTTTTTTTTTTTTTTTTTTTTTTTTTAAATATACAAAGAAGTAAAACAAAAAGACTAAAAACTCTATATGCAAAAGGAAAGAGATTACCGGATGGGAATCTCTAAAATCTCTAAAAGAACTATGTTAAATAAAGAAAAGGGAAGAGATTACCGGATGTACAAGGATGTTGCTAAACTAAAGGAGGGTGAATGCTTGAAAGCAAACACCCAAGGGCAAGACAAAAAGAAATGGTTAGCACACATCAAATTATGCAAAAGGAAAAAGAAAAGGGAAAGATGATGGATTGTTAGTCCATACGTATGTACACAAGTGAACTAGATCAGTCCACATAGATGGGGTCCTCCAAGTCAACGGCCTCAACTTCGTGGAAGATGCTCCGGTAAATGGTTTAAGTCTTTGACCATTGACTTTGAAGGAGTTCTTGTTTGCTGGGTTTTCAACTTCTATCGCTCCATGGGGAAAACAGATGCACTGTGAATGGTCCAGACCATGGAACGTAGCTTTCCGGGAAACAAATGCAACCTAGTGTTGTACAATAAAACTTTTTGGCCTGGGGTGAAAGACTTGCGCAGAATGCGCTTGTCGTGAAACACCTTCATTCTATGTTTGTACGTTTTGGCACTATCATATGCATCGTTTCTCAACTCTTCTAACTCATTGAGTTGAAGTTTTCTACGGGAACCAGCTTTATCAAGATCAAAATTTAATTTTTTCACAGCCCAGTATGCACGGTGTTCTAACTCAACGGGTAGATGACATGCTTTTCCGTACACAAGTCTCTGTAAGGAGACATCCCGATGGAGTCTTGATGCGGTCCCATAGGCCCATAAAGCATCATTTAGGCGCAAAGACCAATCTTTCCTAGAAGGATTAACGGTCTTCTCAAGAATATGCTTAATTTCCCTATTGGACACTTCCACTTGGCCACTGGTTTGAGGATGATAAGGTGTTGCGACCTTGTGAGTGATTCCATACTTGCGCACTAATGATTTTTAGAAGGGTCTATTACGTAAATGACTACCTCCATCACCGATTATCGCTTCCTGGGTTCCAAACGGGAGAAAATGTTCTCCTTAAGAAAAGAAAGAACAACTTTATGGTCGTTGGTTTTGGATGCAATGGCCTCTACCCACTTAGAGACATAATCGATACCTACAAGGATGTACAACTTACCTTCGTAATCTGGAAATGGACCCATGAAATCAATGCCCCACACATCAAACAAGCTTCAACAATCAATATGGGTTGTAAGGGCATCATGTTTCTCCTAGATATACTTCCTAGTTTCTCGCATCGGTCACAAGCAACACAGAATGCATGGCAATCCTTAAATGTTGTTGGCCAATAGAAACCGCTTTGCAAAATCTTTGCAGCAGTTTTCTTGGCACTAAAGTGGCCTCCACAAGCATGGTCAGGATAGAAAGAGATGACGTCCCTTTGTTCAAAATTTGGGACACATCTCCTAATGATTTGGTCTTGGCAGACATTTAAACAAATATGGGTCATCCCAAAGGAAATGTTTAACTTCAGCCAAGAACTTAGCACGGTCTTGTTTAGACCAATGCAAGGTCATTCTACCCGTAGCAAGGTAGTTGACAATGTCGCAAACCATGGCATTTCAACCACAAGCATCAATTGCTCATCGTGGGAATGATTCCCTAATTAACACATATTCATCACCAGTATTCAACATTCAACCTAGACAAGTGATCAAGCAACAACATTCTCTCGACCCTTTCTTATCTCGATTTCGAGGTTAAACTCTTGTAGCAAGAGTACCCATCGAATTAGACGAGCCTTAGCATCTTTCTTGGAAAGAAGATATCTCAATGCAAAGATGATCGGAATAAATGATGACCTTAGACCCTATCAAATAAGATCTAAACTTGTCTAATGCAAACACAATACCTAGTAACTCCTTCTCAGTAGTGGAATAATTCAATTGAGCATCATTAAGGGTTTTACTAGCATAGTAGATCACGTAAGGCAGTTTGTCTACTCTTTGGCCTAAAAATGCCTCCTACAAAGATAGTCGGACGCATCACACATAATCTCAAATGGTAATGACCAATCGTGGGGTCTCGACTATAGGGGGCAGATGTAAGGAGAGCCTTCAGTTGCTCCCATGATTCCTTACAAGCATCATCAAAGACAAATGCAACATCTTTTGCAAGAAGATTGCACAAAGGTCGTGAAATTTTACTAAAGTCTTTGATGAATCGGCGGTAAAAACCCGCATGGCCTAGAAATGATCTAATGTCCCTCACAGAACGAGGTTGAGGCAACTGTTGAATGAGATCTACCTTGGCTTTGTCTACTTCTATGCCTTTTTCCGAGATAATATGCCCTAGAACAATGCCAGAATTAACCATAAAATGGCATTTTTCCCAATTCAAGACCAAACTCTTCTCCTTACACCTAACTAGCACACATGTGAGGTGATACAAACACTCATCAAATGAAGACCCAAACACAGAAAAATCATCCATAAAAATCTCAAGAAACTTATCTACCATGTCGGAAAAGATGCTCATCATGCAACGTTGAAGGGTAGCGGGTGCATTGCACAGCCCAAAAGGCATACGACGATAAGCAAATGTTCTATAAAGACAGGTAAATGTGGTCTTTTGTTGGTCTTCGGGTGCTATGTGAATTTGGTTGTAGCCAGAATAGCCATCTAAGAAGCAGTAGTACTTATGTTTGGCTAACCTTTCCAACATTTGGTCAATGAAGGGAAGGGGAAAATGGTCTTTCTTGGTTACTGTGTTCAGTTTTCTATAATCAATACATACTCGCCACCCAAAGGGTCACACGGGTGGGAATGAGCTCATTCATCTCATTTTGAACAACAGTAATGCCAGATTTCTTGGTACTACCCGAATAGGACTGACCCATCGGCTATCGTGACGGGGTAAATGATACCCGCGTCAAGGCTTCAAATCTCACCCTTGACAACATCTCTCATGTTGGGGTTAAGCCTCCTTTGCATTTCCCTAGATGGTTTGGTATTCTCCTCAAGGTTTATATGGTGCATGCAAATTGTGGGACTTATACCCTTAAGATCTGGGAGATGGTCCAACCTAAGGCTCCTTTATGCTCTTTGAGTACTTCTAAAAGTTGACTTTCCTGTTCCGTGTCTAAACATGATGCAATAATCACAGTAAAGTCTCGGAAGGACCTAAGAATGCATACTTCAAGGTATCAGGTAATGGTTTCAAATCAAGCTTAGGTGGTGTGTCAAGAGGTGGGGCAGATGTGGTATCAGAGAGTGGAAGTGGTTCCACTGCATTCTGCCATTTGGCAATATCCATGGGTGGCACAGACTCTAGCAAAGAGTGAACTTCACTAACGTACTCGCACTCGAAGAGATCTAAGTCAAAGTTGTCTAAACATGCTTGCTCAGGATCCACAGATAAGATGTCAGACAATGAGTCTTGAATCAGACTTTCTATCATGTTAACCTCGTGTACTTCATCATCATCACACTCTAAGGGTTGTTGGTTCACACGAAAGACATTGGCTTCCTACTCATGTTGCCAAAAGACAAATTCAATATCCCGCTACGACAATTTATGATAGCATTTGACGTTGCCAAAAAGGGTCGTCCTAAGATAACGGGAATATGATTGTCAGGATTTTGCACGGGTTGAGTATCTAAAACAATGAAGTCCACAGGGAAATAAAATTTATCAACCTTGATTAGCACATCTTCCACGATTCCCCGAGGGATTCGCACAGATCTGTCCGCTAATTGTAGCGTGACAGGAGTGGGTTGCAATTCCCAAGACCTAACCGCACATACACAGAATATTGCAAGAGATTCACACTAGCTCCTAAATCCAATAAAGCTTTTCGATTGTATGATCACCTATGGTACAAGAGATAGTTGGGCTACCCGGGTCTTTGAACTTAGGTGGGGTTTTGTTTTGGATTATGGAGCTCACGTGCTCGGTGAGGAAGGCACGCTTATGCACATGAAGCTTTCGCTTTTGTGTGCATAGGTCCTTCAAAACTTAGCATAGGCGGTATTTGCCTAATTGCTTCGAGAAATGGAATATTTATGTTAACTCTTTTGAACATTTCCAAGATCTCGTTGTATGAGGTACTACCTTTTGTTGCACCAACCTTTGTGGGAATGGAGCAACAGGTGAAACATGACTTGGCAGAGAACATCTATATTGGTAGGACTCTTGGTTTTCTCAATAGGCTCAGATTCTTTCTCTACATTAGATGTTTTCTGTGGTGTTGTGTGTACTTGGGAGTCCGATGTAGACTCGCTTGATGGTGGTACACCTACATGGTTCTCAACAATTCTACCACTACGGAGAGTGGTGACAGCATTCTTGACTATGTGAAGTTTCATTGCAGGTAGAGGAGCCCGCTTGAAACACGATCTTTGGATTTTGTAGGGGTTGACTAGGGAATTTTCCTTTTCTCTCTCATTCAATGCATCACAGATTTGTCCCATCTTAAGTTCTAGACTTGTGAAACGTTGGTCGGTGGTTTTCCTAAGTTCTGTAAGATTTTGGGTCAACAGACCGACACAGTCTTCAAAGCTAGTCTTTTTCTCTACAGGGTACTGAGTGGGTGGTTGTACTTGGGGGTTTCTAGGATATGAGTATCCTTGGTTGTTATTTGTTGGTCCCCCTTGTACAGGTCCCTTGGACCATGAGAAGTTAGGGTGATTCCTCCACCCTGGGTTGTAGGTTTGAGAATAAGGGTTGTTCTCTTGTCTCTGGTACAATGCATTGGCTTGCTCGGACTTGGACTCTTGAAATGCATATAAGTCGTGACAATTTGTCCACTAGGTGGTCGAACTATGGCATGCGGCACAAGTGGCCCTATCAATTTGGTCACGGAGAGTAGGGGCATTTGATTTTACATTCTTTTCCAACTCAAGCACTTCTATTCTCCTAGCCAAAGAAGCCATTTTTGCATTTCCCTCAAAGTCGACTCGATTCTATGAACATTGTTGGTAGGGGTAGTCCGTACGGTTCTCGGATGGACTCCCACTGTTGAGTCTTTTCAGCGACATCGATTAAGAAAGTCCAAGCGTCATCAGCACTTTTGTCAATAAATGCACCATTGCACATTGACTCTACTGTGGTACGGGTTCTAACATCTAGACCCTCATACAAGATCTGCACAAGTCTCCATTTTTCAAAACCATGGTGGGGACATTGGAGCAATAATTCATTGAATCTTTCCAAGTATTTTGCTAGAGTCTCGTCTTCTAATTGCACGAAACCATTTAGACTTTGGAGAATTGTCGCAGTCTTATGGTTTGGGAAAACTTTTGAAAAACTCTTTTGTGAGGTCATCCCAGTGTTCTAATGGACCGTGGTTGTAGAGCATGTAGCCAAGACTTGGCTTTGTCTTTCAGAGAAAAAGGAAACAATCTCAATTCGAGGGACTCCTCTGGCATTTGGTTAAAACGCAGAGTCCCACAAATATCCTCAAAGTCTCTCACGTGATGGTAGGGGTTCTCAAAGAGTGACCCCTCTAAACACGGGTAGCATATGAATGGTGCTTGCTTTCGGTTCAAACCGCCAAAGATCGGCTGGCGAGAATGATGCAAGAGGGTTGGGTTGCCCTAGTTGGGTACATGTAGTCCTTGAGACTACGGGGTTGGTTAAGTTCCTCACCCATGGTTTCGATTCGGGATGGGCTTTCTCGATGGAATTGGGCTTTGTTGTTGAAGAACCGGGTATGCTAACGATTTCGTCCGGGCGGATTCTCACTAATCGATTTGTTTGGTCTCTAAAAGACACAATCATAGCCTAGCACACATCTAGCATGTTAACACACCAACAAGTTTAACACACAAAAACAAAACTCAAAAATAACTCACAAAAACAAAACTCAACCCAAGAGATTGGTTATTGGTGTTGTAAGGCCCAGCAGAATAAGTTGGTGCCAGCCCAAAAGGTGTGGGTTTAGGTTGCTTGCACGGCCCAGGGTTGGGTGTGTGGTTATCAGCCCAGATTGAAATGAGCCCGAGAGTTGATTGATGTGGGTCAAAGTTTAGTGGAATGCCAAGCCCGAAATTTGGTTTTAGCTTACAGCCTGTGTTTTTGTGACAGCCAGAATTGGGTTGAGAAAGATTGGCAGGCCGTGGAAACCAGGTTCTAGTTCAATTGATTTGGTACAAGGTCTGTTGTTGGTGCTAGGTTGGCGCTCACCCACCGGCCGTGTGCACACTGGGTTAGGTGGTCACTCGTGCAAGGAACATCATAAACTTGAGCACAGCTTGGGCAATCAACAGAGAGTAGCAGCACAGCACAGGCAAAGAAGAAAAATTTTGTGAATTGTGCACAGGTTATTGGATGTGCCCACTCAACGGTGCAAAGATGTGCCGGTGGTTTGTGTATTTGAAAACCAACCTAGTTGCTAACACAAACTCTGCTATTCACTGCTCAATCAAATACCACAGGTCACACACAAACTACATAACCACAATTTCAATAGCAGCAGAACCACAATTTCAAGAAAATTTGCAGGGCACGTGGTTCACACCATTAACATGATACAGATCAGATCAATGCTAACACCAAGATAGTCACTGAACAATATATGCATACAGGCAGCAAGGGGAAAATTTTCACAAATGAATATGCTTTAGGTTCTCACAACATGCTCAGGTGCAAAAAAAAAAATGAGGTTGTCAACTGGCTCAGTTGAGTTTGTGGCATCAACTCACTCAGATAGCAAAAGTCTGAGTTGATGTCAAACTCTGAGCTCAGGGCTTTCTAGCACACACAAGGCAAGGCTTCACAAGGTTAGCACTGGGTCAAGCAAAACAGGCTTATAAGGAATGGTGGTTCAAGCCAGCTCAGGGTTGATCTCAACCTTGGTCTATTACGTAGATGCTTACTGACCTGCAGCTACGGGGGCTTGCGCCTAAGCTCGTGGGCTAGCAAGGCAAGGCAACCTTTGGCAAAGCAAGTACAAAAATGCTGAGCAAAGCAATAAAGGCTTAAGCTCACATAAACAGCTCACACAAAGTCGCAGGTAAGCTCATGGGGTGGTAACAAGATGCCTGAGTTATAGTTCAAGGCACACATGCTACTGTGCATTCACTCTAGTTAGCACAGCTTAGGATACAATACCTCCAAAGATACAATCGGGTTTAGGCAAATCCACCAGCTCTGCTCCTTGGATTATGTCTCGACTTGCTCCAAAAGTACCTGTTACATTTCAACAATCAATTTCAGATTTAAAGACTTCAAAGCAACAAAGTAAGAAAGTACAAACTAACAAAGCTTACAATATGACAAATGCACTTATGCTAACACGGAGTGCGCAAAGTTGTGCCGAGTTGAAGTTAACTGAGCTAATTAGAAAGCATTAACAGGTTGCAACAAACAAAATTCTAACACATATATACAAGCTAGAGTGAAAAACAGGGATGATATAAAGCAACAACAATACACTAAGATGGTTATTAACAGCAAATTCAGAGCATAAAAAATACAAAAATGGTTGAAAACAGTGGAGAAAGAACTCTAAAGAGCAACAGCACGCTACAAGTTACCCGGCAACGGCGCCAAAAACTTGGTAGCAAAAGAAATATGCTTTTCCTACGTTCTAATTCTGCAAGTGTACAGAGCCAGTGAAGGCAGCGGCAAGCACAGGTCTTTCCACATGGAACTAGGGTGTGCTATGTTGTTCTAAGCTTTCTTGACCGAATTCAGGGGGTAAGTGATGATGATACAAAGTTTTTTTGTTTAAAGTCTTGAAGACTAAGTGATGTTGTGACAAATGACCTACTTGGAAAACTAGAATTGATGATAAGACAGCACTAGGATTATCAAATCCACCTGCTTCAAGTTATGAGCTTCAACTAACTTGATTGCTATTGCTCCTTGGGGCAATTGAAGATAGTGTGACAACTATATCTCTTACCTAGAAGGTTTCACCAAGAGACAGCTTAATTCACACTAATGTGCTAAATTAGAGCACTAGTTGTCTATTCAAGAACAACTAGTCAAGAGGGTTAGCCAAAATGCATAAAACTAGGGCTGCAACACTCTCAATGCAATGTAATCCTAACTACAATGAGTACAAGGCACTCACTGTGAGAGCAGAGAGCAAGGATATGTTAAGAATTAAGCTTATCATATAAATTAAAGCATACAAGAGCAAATCAATTCAAGTTGAAACTCAGAACATTCAATTAGGGTTTCATATCAATCCTAGCTATGGTAAATTTAGCTCATAATAAACATGTTAAAACAGAGATTAAAATTCAAAAGCAAACTGAAACTAAGAACCCTAAATTGAAAACTAAAACTCCCTCGTTTCTCTTACATCAAAAAGTTCAATTTATAACTCACAAAAATTAATTCTAACCACTACACTGATGACCCAAACCTGTTGTCGACCTTACTTTGCCTCTGAATCGCACATGCAAAGGAGTTGTTGGAGACCCTAACTCTATTTATCTTTAACCTAGCTTCTAGGTTTGTAAAGAAGCTGTGAAAGAGATAAAAAGAGAGAGAGTGATGGCGGTGATGAGGGAGTGGTTGAGTGATGGTGTTTTACATGAGATGTGATGATGGAGCTCTGCAAAACGTCGTGGAAGAAGAAGGTGGAGGTATGGTGTGGGTAGGGTTTCTCTGATGAAGGTAAGGAGAAGAAAGAGAAAATAATATGAAATGTGTTAGGTCGAAAGGGGGGTATAGGTATAGGGAGTTTCAATGTGAAGCAGGTACATCGAGTGGTGATGAGACGGGCCAAGCGAGCGTAGGATGGAGCTGATGGAGATCTGAACGGCCGAGGGTGGTAAGCGGTTTTGGCGTGATCTGGTGTTGAGCGGGATCAGCAAACTTCGATGCGTGTGGAAGCAGCGAGCGTAGGGATGCGAATGAGTGAAATCTCAACGGCTTGGAGTGTACGGGCTCGGATCGGGGCGCGGGTCGGGTCCAGCTCAAGCCCATGTCTTGTAGATGAGTTGCTACTTGTTGGGTTGCAACCGTTGCGGGCTTTGGCTTTCGCTCCATAGATGCTCGACTCCAATTCTTCGCTCTTTGGCTCCCTCGTATTCTCCGAGCTTTATTTACTACCCGAAAACACAAAGTTAATTAGTACAAATATTTATTCTTGAAAACAAAGAAAATACGAATTTGGGATAATATCCGATTTATGAGCACAAAAGATGAGTAAAGTGCCAATAAAAAGGTGTATAAATATGCAATATTTGGCACTCATCAACTTTGATAGTTGACCAACTTTGACCATCGACCTTGACCGGAAGTTGACTTTGATAGTTAACAGACTTTGACCATTGACCAGTCCGTGCAGACTGGTGGGCTACCTTGGTTGACCAAGTTAGTGGGCTTGGATGAGGACCAAAACATGATTCAAGTATCATTTCTGAATCGTGATCTTTGCCTTGAGCTTTGTTGATGAGGTTTCATTGACTTGTGGTGTTTTCCTTGAAAACTTCTCGTAACATCCTATGGATTTTTAGCAACGGTTGTGTGGACTGTTGTCGTTTCTCCTAGGATTTTCACCATGATTTTCCTTCACTTTTGTGGCCCTTTTCTGGAATTTTCTGAGATGCTTTTCTGGAGGTTTTCCCTTGGGTATTCAAGCACCTTGAGATGTAGACAACTTGACAACTTTGCGATCATGATAGTATCGATTTTGTCATACAACAAACTTGAACAGGTGGATAATGCGTTATTTGAGAAGCAATTTTTTCGGACTTAGGACTTGAATCATGCTGCGGATCGAACATCCTGACAACAACCTTGGTGATTTTCGCAGTGAGTCAGCTTTGGTGGCTTCCGACTGCGATACTGGGCTATAGTAATTGTGATTAATCGAATCGCAAAGAACTGCGATGGTGGATAAGCACCGATAGAAATCGAAACTGGATCCATCCATGTTGTGGATCCAATATCCTACAACAGTTTTGATGGTATTTCACTACATCTTTTGCCGCGAAACGAGCGTTCCTGCAACACTATCATCAGATTTTGTAGTGATGCGATTTTCAACGGTATCCGCAGCTAATAGCTTCAGCAAATATGAAACGACGAATCTTGGTTGTAGATTTGCGATCAACTGGACTGTAGTATGTGCATTTATACGGTCAGCGAAAGAATCGCGATCACTGGACTGCGATATTATGATCAAATCGATTTGCAGCAGATTTGCGGTCAATCGATCGCAGCAGTGAGTGATTTTTCAAAACGCTCGTGATCGCTTTTCGCGGACACGATTTTGAAGCATTTTCTACAACTTTTCTCAATGGGAAAACACGATTTCTTTTCTCGTATGTCCCCTTAGTCGGC
Organism: Papaver armeniacum; assembly: GCA_023531295.1. Classification (NCBI taxonomy): domain Eukaryota; kingdom Viridiplantae; phylum Streptophyta; class Magnoliopsida; order Ranunculales; family Papaveraceae; genus Papaver; species Papaver armeniacum. Next base: position 95,561 of record JAJJWW010009045.1, read on the forward strand.
GCCAATGTTTGTACCTAAAATTACTTTTGGGCACGAAACACGATGAATGGATAGTTTGGTGTGTATTTTGGGTTAGGAGACGAAATGAAGAAAAAATGAAAGACGAGGTTTAACGTGGTTCGGCATAGGTTGCCTACGTCCACGGGCGAATCCCCTTGGGGAGAAATGTTTTCGACTTTTGTATTACAAAGTATGTTTTTCTCTCCTCTTGGCCCCCTCTTCCGATTTCGCCCTCCCCTATTTATACAAGGTTCCACATCTAAATATAAACATAAATTACATTAATCGCTCATTCATGTCTCCATCATCAATTCTCGTATGAAACAAATTGAGTTAGTGCATGTATGAAATCATGTAATTAGTACCGCATATGCGTAAACCGCCGCATTTAGCACCGCATGGCTGAAATGGCGCATTTAGCACGCATGGTCAAACTGCTGACTTCAATTCGCATGGTCAAATCGCGGGAATTGATTGCGATGAAACCGCACATTTATGCTTCCATGATAAATTTTGCATAAATGATGGCTAGTGATGATTGTGGACATTTGTCGCGGAACAACCGACCGCATGGGTAGGGACCGGCTTGATGGTTGATGAGCATGATGGTTTGGCGGTGTGGATGGAGGTTGGATGGCGCATGGTTGAGACCGGTTGGCGGCGTGGAAGAGTTTTTGGGCAGGAATTGGTTTGCGGCATTGCTTTGGCTACAAGACCGAAAATTGGCTAGGGGTGCGGCGAAGCCCGATAGTTGACCTTGATTGTTGACCGACCGTTGACCATGACCTTGACCGGAAGTTGACTTTGATAGTTGACCGAGCTTTGACCATCGACCTTGACTTAGGAAGTTGACTTTGATAGTTGACCGACTTTGACCATTGACCGAGTCCGTCTGATTGGTGGGTCATCTTGGTTGGTAGTTAGTGGGCTTGGATGAGGACCAAAACATGATTCAAGTATCATTTCGAATTGTGATCTTTGCCTTGGAGCTTTGGTGTGAGTTTCATTGACTTGTGGTGTTTTACTTGAAAACTTCGTAACATCCTATGGATTTTTAGCAACGGTTGTATGAACTGTTGTCGTTTCTCTAGGATTTTCACCATCATTTTCCTTCACTTTTGTGGCCCTTTTTCGGAATTTTCGAGATGCTTTTCCGGAGGTTTTCCCTTGGGTATTCAAGCACCTTGAGATGTAGACAACTTGACAACTTTGCGATCATGGACGATGATCGATTTTGTCATACAACAAACTTGAGCAGGTGGATAATGCGTTATTTGAGAAGCAATTTTTCGGACTTAGGACTTGAATCATGTTGCGGATCGAACATCCCGACAACAACCTTGGTGATTTTCGCAAAGTGAGTCGGCTTTGGTGGCTTCCGATCTGCGATCTTTGGGCTATAGTAATTGTGATTAATCGAACTCGGCGAATTGCGATCACCGGACGGTGATGATAGAAATCGAAATCGGATCCGACCATGTTGTGGATCGAATATTCTACAACATTTTGATGGTATTTCACTACATCTTTTGCCGCGAAACGAGCGTCCAGCAACACTATCATCAGATTTTGTAGTGATGCGATTTTCAACGGTATCCGCAGCTAATAGCTTCAGAAATCTGAAACGGCGAATCTTGGTTGCACCAGTTCCGATCAACGGATCAGTAGTATGTGCGATTATACGGTCGGCCAGAAATTGCGATCACCGGATCAGGATCAGTATGATCAAACCGATCGCAGAATTGCGGTCAATCGATTTGGTGATTTTTCAAAACGCTCGATCGAGCGGACACGATTTTGAAGCATTTTCTACAACTTTTCTCAATGGGAAAACACGATTTCTTTTCTCGTATGTCCCCTTAGTCGGCGCCAATATTTGTACCCAAAATTACTTTTGGGCACGATACACGATGAATGGATAGTTTGGTGTGTATTTTGGGTTAGGAGACGAAATGAAGAACAAAATGAAAGACAGAGGTTTAACGTGGTTCGACATAGGTTGCCTACGTCCACGGGCGAATCCCATTGGGGAGAAATGTTTTATTTTCTTTTGTATTACAAAGTATGTTTTTCTCTCCTCTTGGCCCCCTCTTCCTGATTTCTGCCCTCCCCTATTTATACAGTTCCACATCTAAATATAAACATAAATTACATTAACTGCTCATTCATGTCTCCATCATCAATTCTGTATATGAAACAGCTGGACTTAATTTTGCATGTATGAAATGTTGCAATTAGTACCGCATATGCTAAATCACGCATTTAGCACTTGCATGCCGAAAACTTGCATTTAGTCTTGCATGGTTGAAATCTTTTGAATTCATTCGCATGAAACCGCACATTTATGCTTCCATGATAAATTACGCATAAATGATGGTAGCGATATTGTTGGACATTTCTTTGTCGGAACAATGATTTGCATGGGTAGGGACTGGCTTGATGGTTGACAGCATGATGGCTGGCAGTGTGGATGGAGGTTGGCTGACAGCATGGTTGGAGACTAGTTGGCAGCGTGGAAGTATTTTTGGTGGGAGTTGGTTTTGCGGCATTGCGCTACAAGGCGAAAATTGGCTAGGAGTGCGGCCTGACTTCGATAGTTGACCGACGGTTGACCTTGATTGTTGACCGACCGTTGACCATGACCTTGACCGGAAGTTGACTTTGATAGTTGACCAACTTTGACCATCGACCTTGACCGGAAGTTGACTTTGATAGTTGACCGACTTTGACCATTAACCAGTCCGTGCAGACTGGTGGGCTACCTTGGTTGATTGGTTAGTGGGCTTGGATGAGGACCAAAACATGATTCAAGTATCATTTCTGGAACTGTGATCTTTGCCTTCGGAGCTTTGGTGACAAGTTTCATTGACTTGTGGTGTTTTCCTTGAAAACTTCTCGTAACATCCTATGGATTTTTAGCAACGGTTGTGTGGACTAGTGTCGTTTCTCCTAGGATTTTCACCATGATTTTCCTTCACTTTTGTGGCCCTTTTCTCGAAATTTTTCGAGATGTTTTTCTCGGGAGGTTTTCCTTGGGTATTCAAGCACCTTGAGATGTAGACAACTTGACAACTTTGCGATCATGATAGTATCGATTTTGTCATACAACAAACTTGAACAGGTGGATAATGCGTTATTTGAGAAGCAATTTTTTCGGACTTAGGACTTGAATCATGCTGCGGATCGAACATCCTGACAACAACCTTGGTGATTTTCGCAGTGAGTCAGCTTTGGTGGCTTCCGACTGCGATGCTGGGCTATAGTAATTGTGATTAACTGAACTGCGGCGATTGCGATCATTGGGCGATCGATAGAAATCGAAATCTGGATCGACCATGTTGTGGATCCAATATCCTACAACAGTTTTGATGGTATTTCACTACATCTTTTGCCGCGAAAACGAGCGTTCGGCAACACTATCATCGATTTTTGTAGTGATGCGATTTTCAACGGATATCATGACTAATAGCTTGGCAAATCAAACGGCGAATCTTGGTCGTGTGATTGCGATCAATCGGATCATAGTATGTGCGATTATACGGTCAGAACAATCGCGATCATTTGATCATGCGATCATTATGATCAAAGCCGACTCGCAGCCCGATTGCGGTCAATCGATCTGGCCAAGTGATTTTTCAAAACGCTCGTAATTGCTTTTCGCGGACACGATTTTGAAGCATTTTCTACAAGTTTACTCAATGGGAAAACACGATTTCTTTTCTCGTATGTCCCCTTAGTCGGGCGCTAATGTTTGAACCCAAAATTACTTTTGGGCACGAAACACGATGAATGGATAGTTTGGTGTGTATTTTGGGTTAGGAGACGAAATGAAGAACAAAATGAAAGACGGAGGTTTAACGTGGTTCGGCATAGGTTGCCTACGTCCACGGCGAATCCCCTTGGGGAGAAATGTTTTATTGACTTTTGTATTACAAAGTATGTTTTTCTCTCCTCTTGGCCCCCTCTTCCTGATTTCTGTCCTCCCCTATTTATACAGTTCCACATCTAAATATAAACATAAATTACATTAACTGCTCATTCATGTCTCCATCATCAATTCTGTATGAAACAGCTGGAGTTAATTCTGCATGTATGAAACTGCTGCAATTAGTACCGCATGGCAGAAACTGCCGCATTTAGCACTGCATGGTCAAATCTTTGCGCATTTAGCATCGCATGGTCGAAAATGCTGGACTTCAATTCGCATGGCCAAATCATTGGAATTCAATTACGCATGAAACTGCACATTTATGCTTCCATGATAAATTTTGCATAAATGATGGTGGCAAAGTATTAGTGGACATTTCTTTGGCGGAATAAGCATTTGCATGGGTAGGGACTGGCTTGATGGTTGACAGGCATGATGGCTGGCAGTGTGGATGGAGGCTGGCTGGCAGCATGGTTGGAGACTGGTTGGCAGCGTGGAAGAGTTTTTGGCTGGGAATTGGTTTGCAGCATTGCTGGCTACAAGACTGAAAATTGGCTAGGGGTGCGACTGACTTCGATAGTTGACCTTGATTGTTGACCGACCGTTGACCATGACCTTGACCGGAAGTTGACTTTGATAATTGACCGACTTTGACCATCGACCTTGACCGGAAGTTGACTTTGATAGTTGACCGACTTTGACCATTGACCGATCGTGCGGTGATCGGTGGGTCGCCTTGGTTGATTGGTTAGTGGGCTTGGATGAGGACCAAAACATGATTCAAGTATCATTTCCGAACTTTGTGATCTTTGCCTTGAGCTTTGGTGACGAGGTTTCATTGACTTGTGGTGTTTTCCTTGAAAACTTCTCGTAACATCCTATGGATTTTTAGAAACGGTTGTATGGACTATTGTCGTTTCTCCTAGGATTTTTACCATGATTTTCCTTCACTTTTGTGGCCCTTTTCTCGGGAATTTTTGAGATGCTTTTCTGGAGGTTTTCCCTTGGGTATTCAAGCACCTTGAGATGTAGACAACTTGACAACTTTGCGATCATGACAGTATCGATTTTGTCATACAACAAACTTGAACAGGTGGATAATGCGTTATTTGAGAAGCAATTTTTTCGGACTTAGGACTTGAATCATGTTGCGGATCGAACATCAACCTTGATGATTTTCGTAGTTAGTCAGCTTTGGTGGCTTTCGACTGCGATGCTGGGCTATAGTAATTGTGATTAATCAACTGCAGTTAGCTGCGATCAACTTGGGACGCGATGATAGAAATCAAATCGATCCGACCATGTTGTGGATCGAATAATCTACAACAGTTTTGATGGTATTTCACTATATCTTTTGCGCTAAACGAAAGCTGCCCAAAGAACACTATCATCAGATTTTGTAGTGATGCGATTTTTAACGGTATCATGACTAATAGCTTCAGCAAATCAAACAGAGAATCTTGGTTGCGGCAGATTCGATCAATCGGACAGTAGTATGTGCGATTATACGGTCGGCAGAAGCTGATCCGGTCACAGGATGCGATCGTTATGATCAAATCGGGACTGCAGCAGATTGCGGTCAATCGGAGGCTGAAGCGGTGATTCTTCAAAACGCTCGATCGCTTTTCGCGGACACGATTTTGAAGCATTTTCTACAACTTTTCTCAATGGGAAAACACGATTTCTTTTCTCGTATGTCCCCTTAGTCGGCGCCAATTTTTGTACCCAAAATTACTTTTGGGAACGAAACACGATGAATGGATAGTTTGGTGTGTATTTTAGGTTAGGAGACGAAATGAAGAACAAAATGAAAGACAGAGGTTTAACGTGGTTCGGCATAGGTTTCCTACGTCCACGGGCGAATCCCCTTGGGGAGAAATGTTTTATTGACTTTTGTATTACAAAGTATGTTTTTCTCTCCTCTTGGCCCCCTCTTCCTGATTTCTGCCTTCCCCTATTTATACATTTCCACATCTAAATATAAACATAAATTACATTAACTGCTCATTCATGTCTCCATCATCAATTCTGTATGAAACAGCTGGAGTTAATTCTGCATGTATGAAACTGCTGCAATTAGTACCGCATTGCAGAAACTGCCGCATTTAGCACTTGCATGGCCGAAATCTCTGCATTTAGCATTGCATGGCAAAAGCTTCTTTGGACTTCAATTCGCATGGTGAAACTATTTGGAATTCAGTGCATGAAAGCGCACATTTATGCTTCCATGATAAATTCTCGCATAAATGATGGTCGGCGATGTATTGTTGGACATTCTTGGCGGAACAACCGACTCGCATGGGTAGGGACTGGCTTGATGGTTGACGGGCATGATGGCTGGCAGTGTGGATGGAGGCTGGCTGGCAGCATGGTTGGAGACTGGTTGCGGCGTGGAAGAGTTTTTGGTCGGGAATTGATTTGCGGCATTGCTTTGGCTACAAGACCGAAAATTGGCTAGGGGTGCGGCCTGACTTCGATAGTTGACCGACGGTTGACCTTGATTGTTGACCGACCGTTGACCATGACCTTGACCGGAAGTTGACTTTGATAGTTGACCGACTTTGACCATCGACCTTGACCGGAAGTTGACTTTGATAGTTGACCGACTTTGACCATTGACCATCGTCGTGCTGTTGGTGGGCCGCCTTGGTTGACTGGTTAGTGGGCTTGGATGAGGACCAAAACATGATTCAAGTATCATTTCTGGAACTGTGATCTTTGCCTTCGGAGCTTTGGTGACAGGTTTCATTGACTTGTGGTGTTTTCCTTGAAAACTTCTCGTAACATCCTATGGATTTTTAGCAACGGTTGTATGGACTGTTGTCGTTTCTCCTAGGATTTTTACCATGATTTTCCTTCACTTTTGTGGCCCTTTTCTGGAATTTTCAGAGATGCTTTTCTGGAGGTTTTCCCTTGGGTATTCAAGCACCTTGAGATGTAGACAACTTGACAACTTTGCGATCATGACAGTATCGATTTTGTCATACAACAAACTTGAACAGGTGGATAATGCGTTATTTCAGAAGCAATTTTTTCGGACTTAGGACTTGAATCATGTTGCGGATCGAACATCCTGACAACAACCTTGGTGATTTTCGAAGTGAGTCAGCTTTGGTGGCTTCCGATCGCGATGATCTTTGGGCTATAGTAATTGTGTTTAATCGAACTGCAGAAGATTGCGATCAACTGGACTGGCGATGATAGAAATCGAAATCGGATCCGACCATGTTGTGGATCGAATAATCTACAACAGTTTTGATGGTATTTCACTATATCTTTTGCCGCGAAACGAGCGTTCTCCAAAGAACACTATCATCGAGATTTTGTAGTGATGCGATTTTTAACCCGGTATCATGACTAATAGCTTGACAAATCTGAAACGGAGAATCTTGGTTGCAGCAGTTCCGATCAATCTGGACTGTAGTATGTGCGATTATACGGTCGGCGGCAAATTGCGATCATTGGATCGGCGATGTTATGATCAAAGCGGAGGCGCAGCCGATTGCGGTCAATGGGATCGGCAACAGTGATTCTTCAAAACGCTCGATTGCTTTTTTTTTTCGCGGACACGATTTTGAAGCATTTTCTACAACTTTTCTCAATGGGAAAACACGATTTCTTTTCTCGTATGTCCCCTTAGTCGGCGCCAATTTTTGTACCCAAAATTACTTTTGGGAACGAAACACGATGAATGGATAGTTTGGTGTGTATTTTAGGTTAGGAGACGAAATGAAGAACAAAATGAAAGACGAGAGGTTTAACGTGGTTCGGCATAGGTTGCCTACGTCCACGGGCGAATCCCCTTGGGGAGAAATGTTTTATTGACTTTTGTATTACAAAGTATGTTTTTTCTCTCCTCTTGGCCCCCTCTTCCTGATTTCTGTCCTCCCCTATTTATACATTTCCACATCTAAATATAAACATAAATTACATTAACTGCTCATTCATGTCTCCATCATCAATTCTGTATGAAACAGCTGGAGTTAATTACGCATGTATGAAGCTGCATAATTAGTACCGCATTGCAGAAAGCTGCCGCATTTAACACTTTGCATGGTGAAATCTTTGCATTTAGCACGCATGGTGGAAGCTCTTTGGACTTCAATTCGCATGGTGAAACTACCGGAATTCAGTGCATGAAAGCGCACATTTATGCTTCCATGATAAATTCTCGCATAAATGATGGTGGCGATATTGTTGGACATTTTTGGCGGAACAACCGATCTGCATGGGTAGGGATCGGCTTGATGGTTGTGAGGCATGATGGATGGCAAGTGTGGATGGAGGTTGGATGGCGGCATGGTTGGAACTCGGTTGCGCGCGTGGAAGAGTTTTTGGTGGGAATTGGTTTGCGGCATTCTTGGCTACAAGACCGAAAATTGGCTGGGGGTGCATCGACTTCGATAGTTGACCGACGGTTGATCTTGATTGTTGATCGACCGTTGACCATGACCTTGACCGGAAGTTGACTTTGATAGTTGACCGACTTTGACCATCGACCTTGACCGGAAGTTGACTTTGATAGTTGACCAACTTTGACCATTGACCGGTCCGCATCGGTGGGGTCGCCTTTGGTTGGTAGTTAGTGGGCTTGGATGAGGACCAAAACATGATTCAAGTATCATTTCTGGAACTGTGATCTTTGCCTTCGGAGCTTTGGTGACAGGTTTCATTGACTTGTGGTGTTTTACTTGAAAACTTCTCGTAACATCCTATGGATTTTTAGCAACGGTTGTATGGTGTTATGTCGTTTCTCCTAGGATTTTCACCATCATTTTCCTTCACTTTTTGTGGCCCTTTTCTGGAATTTTCGAGATGCTTTTCTCGGAGGTTTTCCCTTGGGTATTCAAGCACCTTGAGATGTAGACAACTTGACAACTTTGCGATCATGACAAGATGATGTCGATTTTGTCATACAACAAACTTGAGCGGTGGATAATGCGTTATTTGAGAAGCAATTTTTTCGGACTTAGGACTTGAATCATCTTTGCATGGATCGAACATCGACAACAACCTTGGTGATTTTCGCGGTGAGTCGGCTTTGGTGGCTTCCGATTGCGATCTTTGGGCTATAGTAATTGTGATTAAGCAACTGGCTGGCCATTTGCGATCACCGAATGACGGTGATAGAAATCGAAAGCTGGATCCATCCATGTTGTGGATCGAATATTCTACAATTGATTTTGATGGTATTTCACTACATCTTTTGCCGCTAAACGAGCGTTCAGCAACACTATCATCAGATTTTGTAGTGATGCGATTTTCAACGGTATCATGACTAATAGCTTCAAAGAAATCAAACGGCGAATCTTGGTTGCAGCGTGATTCGATCAATCTGGACTGTAGTATGTGCGATTATACGGTCGGATGACTGCGATCAGGTGGATCATGCGGCTGTATTATGATCAAAGCGGGCTGCAGCAGATTGCGGTCAATCTGGATCGGCAGATGATTTTTTCAAAACGCCTCGATCGCTTTTCGCGGACACGATTTTGAAGCATTTTCTACAACTTTTCTCAATGGGAAAACACGATTTCTTTTCTCGTATGTCCCCTTAGTCGGCGCCAATATTTGTACCCAAAATTACTTTTGGGCACGAAACACGATGAATGGATAGTTTGGTGTGTATTTTGGGTTAGGAGACGAAATGAAGAACAAAATGAAAGACAGAGGTTTAACGTGGTTCGACATAGGTTGCCTACGTCCACGGGCGAATCCCCTTGGGGAGAAATGTTTTATTTTCTTTTGTATTACAAAGTATGTTTTTCTCTCTTCTTGGCCCCCTCTTCCTGATTTCTGCCCTCCCCTATTTATACAGTTCCACATCTAAATATAAACATAAATTACATTAACTTCTCATTCATGTCTCCATCATCAATTTCGTATATGAAACATTTGGACTTAATTTTGCATGTATGAAGCTGCTGCAATTAGTACCGCATGGTGAAATCGCCGCATTTAGCACTTGCATGGCCAAATAGCGGCTGAAATTTGCATTTAGTGGACTCGCATGGTTGAAACTACTGGAATTCAATTATGCATGAAAGCGCACATTTATGCTTCCATGATAAATTCTCGCATAAATGATGGGTAGTGTATTGTTGGACATTCTTTGGCGGAACAAGCGTTGCATGGGTAGGGACGGCTTGATGGTTGACAGGCATGATGGTCGGCGGTGTGGATGGAGGTTGGCCGTGCGGCATGGTTGGAGACTAGTTGGCGGCGTGGAAGTATTTTTGGTGGGAGTTGGTTTGCGGCATTTCGGCTACAAGGCGAAAATTGGCTAGGGTGCGGCCCGGCCGATAGTTGACCAACGGTTGACCTTGATTGTTGACCGACCGTTGACCATGACCTTGACCGGAAGTTGACTTTGATAGTTGACCAACTTTGACCATCGACCTTGACCGGAAGTTGACTTTGATAGTTGACCGACTTTGACCATTGACCGGTCAGCGTGCATCGGGTGGGCTACCTGGTTGATTGGTTAGTGGGCTTGGATGAGGACCAAAACATGATTCAAGTATCATTTCGAATCGTGATCTTTGCCTTCGGAGCTTTGGTGACAAGTTTCATTGACTTGTGGTGTTTTCCTTGAAAACTTCTCGTAACATCCTATGGATTTTTAGCAACGGTTGTATGGATCATTGTCGTTTCTCCTAGGATTTTCACCATGATTTTCCTTCACTTTTGTGGCCCTTTTTTACGGAATTTTTCGAGATGCTTTTCTGGAGGTTTTCCTTGGGTATTCAAGCACCTTGAGATGTAGACAACTTGACAACTTTGCGATCATGATAGTATCGATTTTGTCATACAACAAACTTGACAGGTGGATAATGCGTTATTTGAGAAGCAATTTTTTCGGACTTAGGACTTGAATCATGTTGCGGATCGAACATCCTGACAACAACCTTGGTGATTTTCGCAGTGAGTCAGCTTTGGTGGCTTCCGACTGCGATGCTGGGCTATAGTAATTGTGATTAATCAATCGCAGTAGTTGCGATCAGTTCAGACAGAGCGATAGAAATCGAAAGCTGGATCGACCATGTTGTGGATCCAATATCCTACAACAGTTTTGATGGTATTTCACTACATCTTTTGCCGCGAAACGAGCGTTCCAGGAACACTATCATCAGATTTTTGTAGTGATGCGATTTTCAACGGTATCATGACTAATAGCTTGACAAATCAAACGGCGAATCTTGGTTAGTATTTGCGATCAATCGGATTTGTAGTATGTGCGATTATACGGTCCGCAAAGAATGCGATCACTGGATCACCCCATTATGATCAAAATCGATCGCAGCAGCTTGCGGTCAATCGATCTGCTGGCATTGATTTTTCAAAACGCTGATCGCTTTTTCGCAGACACGATTTTGAAGCATTTTCTACAAGTTTACTCAATGGGAAAACACGATTTCTTTTCTCGTATGTCCCCTTAGTCGGCGCCAATGTTTGTACCCAAAATTACTTTTGGGCACGAAACACGATGAATGGATAGTTTGGTGTGTATTTTGGGTTAGGAGACGAAATGAAGAACAAAATGAAAGACAGAGGTTTAACGTGGTTCGGCATAGGTTGCCTACGTCCACGGGCGAATCCCCTTGGGGAGAAATGTTTTATTGACTTTTGTATTACAAAGTATGTTTTTCTCTCCTCTTGGCCCCCTCTTCCGATTTCTCGCCCTCCCCTATTTATACAGTTCCACATCTAAATATAAACATAAATTACATTAATCGCTCATTCATGTCTCCATCATCAGTTTCGTATGAAACAGTGGAGTTAAGTGCATGTATGAAAGCTGTTGCAATTAGTACCGCATAGTAAACTCACGCATTTAGCCTTTGCATGGTCAAAATCACGCATTTAGCTTTGCATGGTCAAATCTTTGGACTTCATTCGCATGGTTGAAACTCTTTGGAATTCAATTATGCATGAAAGCGCACATTTATGCTTCCATGATAAATTTTGCATAAATGATGGTGGCGATATTAGTGGACATTTCTTTGGCGGAATAACCGACCGCATGGGTAGGGGACCGGCTTGATGGTTGAAAGGCATGATGGTGGCGGTGTGGATGGAGGTTGGTTGGCGGCATGGTTGGAGACTAGTTGGCGGCGTGGAAGAGTTTTTGGTGGGAATTGGTTTGGCATTTTGGGCTACAAGGCGAAAATTGGCTAGGGGTGCCCGATAGTTGGCCCGATAGTTGACCTTGATTGTTGACCGACCGTTGACCATGACCTTGACCGGAAGTTGACTTTGATAATTGACCGACTTTGACCATCGACCTTGACCGGAAGTTGACTTTGATAGTTGACCGACTTTGACCATTGACCCGGTCCGGTGGTGGGATTGTTGATTTGGTTAGTGGGCTTGGATGAGGACCAAAACATGATTCAAGTATCATTTCTGGAACTGTGATCTTTGCCTTCGGAGCTTTGGTGACAGGTTTCATTGACTTGTGGTGTTTTCCTTGAAAACTTCTCGTAACATCCTATGGATTTTTAGCAACGGTTGTATGGACTGTTGTCGTTTCTCCTAGGATTTTTACCATGATTTTCCTTCACTTTTGTGGCCCTTTTATGGAATTTTCTGAGATGCTTTTACGGAGGTTTTCCTTGGGTATTCAAGCACCTTGAGATGTAGACAACTTGACAACTTTGCGATCATGATGATGATCGATTTTGTCATACAACAAACTTGGAACAGTGGATAATGCGTTATTTGAGAAGCAATTTTTTCGGACTTAGGACTTGAATCATGTTGCGGATCGAACATCCTGACAACAACCTTGGTGATTTTCGAAGTGAGTCAGCTTTGGTGGCTTCCGACTGCGATGCTGGGCTATAGTAATTGTGATTAACTGAACTGCAGCAGCTGCGATCAGCTGGACGGCAGTGATAGAAATCGAAACTGGATCCAGCCATGTTGTGGATCGAATATCCTACAACAGTTTTGATGGTATTTCACTATATCTTTTGCCGCGAAACGAGCGTTCCAGCAACACTATCATCAGATTTTGTAGTGATGCGATTTTTAACGGTATATCATGACTAATAGCTTGACAAAAATCAAACGGAGAATCTTGGTTGCAGTAGATTCCGATCAATCTGATCAGTAGTATGTGCGATTATACGGTGAGTCAGCAGTCTGCGATCACTGGATCTGCATGCAGTATGATCAAAGCCGAGGCTAGCGATTGATTGGTCAATCGGATCTGCATGATGATTCTTCAAAACGCTCGATTGCTTTTCGCGGACACGATTTTGAAGCATTTTCTACAACTTTTCTCAATGGGAAAACACGATTTCTTTTCTCGTATGTCCCCTTAGTCGGCGCCAATTTTGTACCCAAAATTACTTTTGGGAACGAAACACGATGAATGGATAGTTTGGTGTGTATTTTAGGTTAGGAGACGAAATGAAGAACAAAATGAAAGACAGAGGTTTAACGTGGTTCGGCATAGGTTTCCTACGTCCACGGGCGAATCCCCTTGGGGAGAAATGTTTTATTAACTTTTGTATTACAAAGTATGTTTTTCTCTCCTCTTGGCCCCCTCTTCCTGATTTCTGCCTTCCCCTATTTATACATTTCCACATCTAAATATAAACATAAATTACATTAACTGCTCATTCATGTCTCCATCATCAGTGCTGTATGAAAGCATTTGGAGTTAATTCGCATGTATGAAGCTCGCTTGTAATTAGTACCGCATTGCGAAGCTGCGCATTTAACCTTTGCATGGTGAAACTGTTGCATTTAGCATTGCATGGCCGAAACTCGCTGGACTTCAATTCGCATGGTGAAACTCTTTTGGAATTCATTGCATGAAAGCGCACATTTATGCTTCCATGATAAATTTCGCATAAATGATGGTCAGCGATATTGTTGGACATTTCTTTGGCGGAACAATGTTGCATGGGTAGACTAGCTTGATGGTTGACGGGCATGATGGCTGGCGGTGTGGATGGAGGTTGGATGGCGGCATGGTTGGAGAGCTGGTTGGCGAGCGTGGAAGAGTTTTTAGTGGGAATTGGTTTGCGGCATTGCTTGGCTCTACAAGACCGAAAATTGGCTAGGGGTGCGGCCCGACCGATAGTTGACCGACGGTTGACCTTGATTGTTGACCGACCGTTGACCATGACCTTGACCGGAAGTTGACTTTGATAGTTGACCGACTTTGACCATCGACCTTGACCGGAAGTTGACTTTGATAGTTGACCGACTTTGACCATTGACCCGGTCCGTGCGGGCGGTGGGCTGCTTGGTTTGATTTGGTTAGTGGGCTTGGATGAGGACCAAAACATGATTCAAGTATCATTTCTCTCGAAGGCTGTGATCTTTGCCTTCGAGCTTTGGTGAAAGGTTTCATTGACTTGTGGTGTTTTTCTTGAAAACTTCTCGTAACATCCTATGGATTTTTAGCAACGGTTGTATGGACTGTTGTCGTTTCTCCTAGGATTTTCACCATGATTTTCCTTCACTTTTGTGGCCCTTTTTGGGAATTTTTCGAGATGCTTTTTCGGAGGTTTTCCCTTGGGTATTCAAGCACCTTGAGATGTAGACAACTTGACAACTTTGCGATCATGATGATCGATTTTGTCATACAACAAACTTGAGCAAGTGGATAATGCGCTATTTGAGAAGCAATTTTTCGGACTTAGGACTTGAATCATGTTGTGGATCGAACATCCCGACAACAACCTTGGTGATTTTCGCGGTGAGTCGGCTTTGGTGGCTTCCATTGCGATCTTTGGGCTATAGTAATTGTGATTAGCTGAACTGCTGACAGGCTGCGATCGGTACAGACGGGCGATGATAGAAATCAGCGGATCCGACCATGTTGTGGATCGAATATCCTACAACAGTTTTGATGGTATTTCACTACATCTTTTGCCGCGAAACGAGCGTTCCAACAACACTATCATCAGATTTTTGTAGTGATGCGATTTTCAACGGTATCCGCATGACTAATAGCTTGACCAAATCGAAACGGCGAATCTTGGTTGCAGCCGATTGCGATCAATCGGACTGTAGTATGTGCGATTATACGGTCAGCAGCAGCTGCGATCAGCTGGACTGCGACTGTTATGATCAAACTGGACTGCAGCAGTTGCGGTCAACTGGACTGCAGCAGTAATTTTTCAAAACGCCCAGACTGCTTTTTCGCGGACACGATTTTGAAGCATTTTCTACAACTTTTCTCAATGGGAAAACACGATTTCTTTTCTCGTATGTCCCCTTAGTCGGCGCCAATGTTTGTACCCAAAATTACTTTTGGGCACGAAACACGATGAATGGATAGTTTGGTGTGTATTTTGGGTTAGGAGACGAAATGAAGAACAAAATGAAAGACAGAGGTTTAACGTGGTTCGGCATAGGTTGCATACGTCCACGGGCGAATCCCCTTGGGGAGAAATGTTTTATTGACTTTTGTATTACAAAGTATGTTTTTCTTTCCTCTTGGCCCCCTCTTCCTGATTTCTGCCCTCCCCTATTTATACAGTTCCACATTTAAATATAAACATAAATTACATTAAGCGCTCATTCATGTCTCCATCATCAATTCCCGTATGAAACAGTTGGAGTTAATTACGCATGTATGAAATTTTGCCAATTAGTACCGCATAAGCGAGCTTCTTTGCATTTAACATGCATGGTGGCAAATTTGTATTTAGCATTGCATGGATGAAACTCTTTGGACTTCAATTCGCGCATTTCAAAATCGGGCTGGAATTCAATTCTACATGGCGCACATTTATGCTTCCATGATAAATTCTGCATAAATGATGGTGTTGATGGTGGATTTTAGACAAGGGGTAAAATCGTAAAACCCCATGACCTAGTGTTACCGCAACACATTAACTAAGAGCATTTAACTCGAGGTGTAAATAATTAATAGGGTATTTTTTCAAAATACCGTTAGGGTTTTCAACACGTAACCCTAATTCCAAAACCAAGCCGCATCTCGCGCACCCCGGCAACCATGCCAAACCAAGCCGCATATCTTGCGCACCATGGCAACCATGCCAAACCAAGCCGCATATCGCGCACCATGGCAACCATGCCAAACCAAGCCGCATACCGCGCACCATGGCAACCATGCCAAACCAAGCCGCGCTCTGCGGATCATGGCAACCATGCCAAACCAAGCCGCACTGCGCACCATGGCAACCATGCCAAAACAAGCCGCATATCTCAGCACCATGGCAACCATGCCATACCAAGCCGCACTGCGCACCATGGCAACCATGCCAAACCAAGCCGCATCTTTGCGCACCATGGAAACCATGCCAAACCAAGCCGCACTCTGCGCACCATGGCAACCATGCCAAACCAAGCCGTACTCTGCGCACCATGGCAACAACGCCATATTTCCGAGCCGCTATGCCTTTGGCCCACGCCCAACGTAGAGCCCTAGGTTTGCAAGACTTGCAACTAGGTCAACATGGCCGCACGTGCCATTGGCACATGCCAACACGTGTCGCAAGCCATATTTCCAAGCCGCTATGCCTTTGGCCCACGCCCAACATAGCGCCCTAGGTTTGCAAGACTTGCAACTAGGTCAACATGGCCGCACGTGCCATTGGCACATGCCAACACGTGTCGCAAGCCATATTTGCAAGCCGCTATGCCTTTGGCCCACGCCCAACATAGCGCCCTAGGTTTGCAAGACTTGCAACTAGGTCAACATGGCCGCACGTGCCATTGGCACATGCCAACACGTGCCGTAAGCCATATTTCCAAGCCGCTATGCCTTTGGCCCACGCCCAACATAGCGTCCTAGGTTTGCAAGACTTGCAACTAGGTCAACATGGCTGCACGTGCCATTGGCACATGCCGCAAGCCATATTTCTAAGCCGCTATGCCTTTGGCACATGCCAAACACACACGCTGGTAGCCTAACTTGCAAACCGTGCAACCTACCACCAAGGCATTCCGCACATGCCAAACACACACGCTGGTAGCCTAACTTGCAGACCGTGCAACCTACCACCAAGGCATTCCGCACATGCCAAACACACACGCTGGTAGCCTAACTTGCAAACCGTGCAACCTACCACCAAGGCATTCCGCACATGCCATTGGCACATGCCAAACACACACGATGGTAACCTAACTTGCAAACCGTGCAACCTACCACCAAGGCATTCCGCACATGCCATTGGCACATGCCACATGTGCCACTAGCAGCCCCACTTGCACTCAAGATGCAACCAACACTCGAGACATCGACACAAACTGGGGGATGCTGTTTTAGGGTTTTGGTTTGGCGGTCACAGCATGAAGCGTACACTACGCTCACATTAAGAAAGCGTGAAAAGGAATAAAGCGGTCAAATAAAAGAGGAAATAATGGTGAAAAACGTTTTCGCCCATTAAACCATGCGGTTACCACCTCCTCCCATTATTTCACCCTTTACTCTCTTCCTTCATGAGGCTGTGGTACGTTTCAATCTCGACTTGTATAAATAGGTCTTACCTATTTCCACAAGATAACAAGTCTCGGTCAGGAGAAATATACTACACTTACACTCTCAGAAAGGAAACTTTGCAAGATCTCCCAAAAGCTTCTATCTCTTGCAAGCTTCCTAAGCTTTCACTTTCTGATATAAGTCGAGATACTACTCTCCTCAACACCTTTCTTTGCTTCCCTCCCCAAATCAACCCTTCTCCTCCACTTTGTGACCGAAGCAAGTCCGGAACGGCCATTTCTTGGTTTAGGCCGGACTTGTACGAATCGATCTCTCGAATCTACAAAGTGCTCACGTGCAAGCACATTTGTTTAGGGTTTGAATCAGCTTTCTCACTCACCCACCGAAATCGGCAGAAACGATTTTCACCCATAAACAATTGGCGACCACAGCGGGAGGATTGATCTATCGGCTACAATATCGATTGTTGATCTCGTTCTTCGACCCGGATGTCAAGATGGTAGGGAAGGCGACTCAATCCGACTCAACTACGGGACGACCCGGTTACTAGTTGTAAAAACTACACAAGAAAGGCGGGGACTTGTCAAGATGATATTACTCAATCGCCGAAGATGCTACTAGCGATTGGGGACTTGTCTGGCGATGTTACCAAGCAAAGCCGCCATGACAAAAACCGCCTTTTACATGGAGAGGAGCGTGTTCGCAAAACTTATAAGTGAGTAAATTCAGAGTGGGCAAGATATACAATCTATTTTTAGGTTCTTAGTAAAACCGTCATACTACTGAGTCTTGTGCCTATTGCTAGCACACACTTTCATAAAAGCAATATTCCTTTCCCAAAACATAATCAGAGTTATATTATCAAAACCATTCATCCCAGAAATAATCCAATACCCTAAAAAGCTACCAGCTTTCTATCAAAGGTCAAGGTTTGAACCAGACATCCAATATGTCTTTCAAAAAAAAAAAAAGAACCTAAATGAAAGTTTAACAGAGAAACATTTAAGGAAAATCGTCCAACAGAAGTCTGCTCTTCTTGGAGAAAGTCAACTTTGCGTCTTCAAGAGCCGCTCTCTTCATAGTCAACATCTTGGAAAGCTTTTCGAGTTCCATCTCTTGTCGGGCGATCTCCTCGGCGGAAAGGTTTTCGATTGTTGCATCTTTCAACTTTTGGATCTCAGCAAGGCCTTCGACAAACCACGAAGTGTTGAACTCCTTTTTCTACGCACACGTCGCGATGGTGCTCCCGGTTAGCAATAACGTCTTGAAACGGTGTGACCAGTCACCTCACGCATATCCTCGATGGAAGATAAAGCCTCTTCCACACGCTTAACCAGCGCAAATCGACTAGTGACTTTCTTGGTTGTGGCCATATGTCCATGCTTCTCCCAGATTCGGTGTACAACGCCTCATGCTTAGCCGCACGCTAAAGCCGCCAACCAAAGACATGACCGGATAAGGAACCAAGTACGGGGGATCAAAATGGCGCCGCAAGTGGCCTCACGACTCGCAAAGGGTCTTCTTCCATGTCTACGGCAACAACCATCAGAGAATCATCCACCGTTTGAACCACGTACGTGCTCGGCAATTGGCTAACTCCCATCTCCAAGTCACCGCGGTGGTCACCAAAGGCAAGTTTTCGTGTGACTCCACCCCAGAATCGCCCTCCGAACCGGATTTCTCCGCAAACTTGAGTTAGACATTTTTCAAAAGAAGAAACGAAGAAGAAAAAAACAAAAGAAGCGCGAAACTCACCGAACCACTTCAGAAGAAGAACCAGTCTTGCGGAGGAATCACTCTCGCTTGTTGAACTTTCTTCTTTCTCCGAATCATCACCGCTATGAGTAGGCTCGGTGCCGCCGGAATTCCTTGAAGAAACGCCGTCTCGGCAATGTGCAAGGGCAGCAAAGCATTAACACTACCAAATCCACCAAGGAAACAAGACACACGTTCTCAGCCGAAATTGACGTGTCTTGAGACAAACTAATGAAGAGGAGACACATACCTGGTTATTGGAAGAACTGAAATACACAAGAGCCGTGGAAGGATCTTGTGAAACCGTCCGGAACCCGCCAGCACGATTCTTCGTTCTCCGTTCCTTGGCCAGGGGCTTTCGAATTGCTAGGCAACTTTTCGCTTGGGATCTCTCAACATTGGATACTCCTTGTGAACTCGCTGGGAAGGTTTGCAACGAACGTTTTCCACCACGTTATTCACAAAATCTCGGATCATAGTAAACTCGTCGCACCAAAACTCATTATAGCCGAAGGTCGTCGGAAGTTACTCTTCCCATTTGAAAGAAGGAAAGACGGATACCCAGCTTAAGGACATCAAGCGTCAAGGGCGACACGCAATGAATCCTTACGGATCACCAGTAGGTAAATAAGAGGCACCCCTTGATCGAAACCCATGTGACGAAGCACGGTCAATATTAAGCAGCTATCTGGAAAGACCCCACGAAGAAAGACGGCATATAACCGGCAAGCGACTTTGGATGAACGAGTTTTCACCAACGCTCAAATTATCATCAAGACAAAGACATGAGCGGAGCGAAGCAAAAGTGTCAATTTGAGTCACCGACTTATGGACCTAGGACCCCATGGACGAAAATTGATTTCATACAACTTATCAAGAAAACTAGCCAAGCTCACGCCAACCCTTGGACGCCTGTTCACCCATCGAAGAATTCGGGAGCCACCCCAACTCACGGAAGCGAAGGCAACGGTTTCGAGCATACTTCTAAAAGTGCTCCCATAGCCGGACTTGCGGAAAAGCAACGTGCACATATGAATCCACTTTCATGAAACCATTCGAAACTCGCATGTTCGCAACTAGGTGATCCAGGATGCACATACGGGAACCAAGGAACTGACTTGCCAATGGGAAGAACTTCACCCTTTGCCAACTTCACAGCAATCGCCAACAACTCGGGTCTTATTCCCTTCTTAGAACCGTCATCAAAAATGTCTCTAGACAACCAGAGAGCCAAAATGCTTGCGACATGAAGATCATCGTTTCATTCGGGCTCCAACTCGTCCGGAAACCATTGAGATATCCACCTACCGTAAGGGCACCTTTCATCCTCTTTAGGGCGAGTCATTCGACTTCGCAATGGAGTCTTTCCGATCGAAATCCCCAACTTAGCGGCAGGTCATCCCGCATCTTCACCTCGCTTTCGGATAATTGGATTCTAAGATTCCCGATTCGGAAGATTCAAAGAAGAGAGCCACACTCTCCAAGGAGAAAGTTATCTCACCCCATATACATATGATTGTATGGGTGTACGAACACCATCCGGAGATGAAAGCAACCAAGCCTCGGGATGTCCTTCCTAACGGGAGATTTACCGAGGTCTTGACTGAGATCAATGACCGCGCCTGAGTCAAGTTGGTATTTATACGCTCCCTCGCTCACCATGAACTCAACCCATCTGTCAAAAGAACACAATGGACTTTGACACATCCTCGAAGTCAATGTTGGAAGAGGAATATACCCCTTTATGAAGACAGAATCGAATGGTGCTCTCGGGAAAACCGAACGTGTCTTCTGTCATCATCCTCAAGACCGGTTAGCAAAATTGGCACGAAACACGGTGATTCTTCCGAGCAGGGCGAGGGCTCTAGTGAAGAATTCATCATCTCGTGTTCGGTTTGGAATTATGAGCATCCTTCGACGAAGTAAAATGTGGTTCGAGTAACATCTTATCGAATTCCTTCATAAAAATTTGGTAATAAGATATCTGCACAAAACAAACGGAGAAAGACGAAGTTATCTCCCTGACACATAATCGTGACCAAAAAAAAAAAAAAAAAAAGAAAGGGGAAGGAGGACGTATTTTATTCGGGTTCAAGACTATATACGCAGTATTTTTCTTCGAGTTCGAAACTATATACGCAGCATTCTATACGGGTACAAGTGTGTCTAGAGTATCCTTCTTCGGGTTCAAAAATATATATGGAGCATTTTTTCTTTTGGTTCAAAAGCTGCGTGTGATATTTCTTTCAAGAAGAAAAATCATATATACAATATTTCTGCGGGTTCGAAGTCATATGGAGCATATACAGTATTCTTCTTGGGATTCATACGGGGTTCTCTACGGGTTCGAAATACACACAAGTATTTTCTTGTGGTTCAAATATTTCTTCGGGACCGAAAATTCATATATGCAATATTTCCACGGGTTCAAACAATATATGCGGTATTCCCTTGGTTGCATACGTACAATATTTTCTACAAGAGGCACGCCAAGGAAGGATTGTGGAAGCGCCTACTCTTAAGGTTTATACCTATAAAAAAAAAAGAGAGAGAGAAGAGTACTCGAAGACATACCTGGAAGCCGGTCTCTCTTTGCTGCTAGTATGAAAAGAGGAAAGAATAAAGCGCGAGGAATGGGGAAAAGGGGCTTTATGTATATATATATATAGGCGTGAAAGACTTTGAAATAGGGAAGGATTTCCCTTTTACCAAAATCACGCGTGTACGAAACGGGCCCACAAAGGGTGCGACTTCCCAATGCCGCCCAAGTTACGCCTGCAAGCATGGTTTCCAAGTTAGGACCGGCCCCACCAATTACGCCGACTTCCCAGTGCCGCCCAAGTCACGCCTGCAAGCACGGTTTCCAAGTTAGGACCGGCCCCACCAATTCCGACTTCTCAATGCCGCCCAAGTCACACCTGCAAGCATGGTTTCCAAGTTGCACCGGCCCCACCAATTGCGCCAACCTGCAGGAACGCACGGCTTCTACACTTTGCGCCGATCCCACCAGCTAGCCCACTCGGTTTCCCAACTCACGCCAACTTCCCAACGCGCCAAGCGCACTGTAGGGCCCACCAATTGTGCCGACCTCCGATTTGTGCAAAACTACCAGAGGCAAAGATTCGAAATCCTATTTATAAAAGGTCAGACAAGCCTCCTTCAATTTTCTTTACGGTTCGTTGTTAATAGTTTGTCACCATCTTATGCTTACCTCGCAACAAAGCCCCTGTTCCGTGCTAAGCAGGGGACTTAATGTTGATGGTGGATTTTAGACAAGGGGTAAAATCGTAAAACCCCATGACCTAGTGTTACCCGCAACACATTAACTAAGAGCATTTAACTCAGGTGTAAATAATTAATAGGGGTATTTTTCAAAATGCAGTTAGGTTTTCAACACGTAACCCTAATTCCAAAACCAAGCCGCATCTTTGCGCACCATGGCAACCATGCCAAACCAAGTCGCATCATCGCGCACCATGGCAACCATACCAAACGAAGCCGCATATTGCGCACCATGGCAACCATGCCAAACCAAGCCGCACTCTGCGCACCATGGCAACCATGCCAAACCAAGCCGCATACTGCGCACCATGGCAACCATGCCAAACCAAGCCGCACTATGCGCACCATGGCAACCATGCCAAACCAAGCCGTACCACTCGCGCACCATGGCAACAAAGCCATATTTCCGAGCCGCTATGCCTTTGGCCCACGCCCAACGTAGCGCCCTAGGTTTTCAAGACTTGCAACTAGGTCAACATGGCCGCACGTGCCATTGGCACATGCCAACACGTGTCGCAAGCCATATTTCCAAGCCGCTATGCCTTTGGCCCACGCCCAACATAGCGCCCTAGGTTTGCAAGACTTGCAACTAGGTCAACATGGCCGCACGTGTCATTGGCACATGCCAACACGTGTCGCAAGCCATATTTCCAAGCCGCTATGCCTTTGGCCCACGCCCAACATAGCGCCCTAGGTTTGCAAGACTTGCAACTAGGTCAACATGGCCGCACGTGCCATTGGCACATGCCAACACGTGCCGCAAGCCATATTTCCAAGCCGCTATGCCTTTGGCCCACGCCCAACATAGCGCCTAGGTTTGCAAGACTTGCAACTAGGTCAACATGGCGCACGTGCCATTGGCACATGCCAACACGTGCCGCAAGCCATATTTGTAAGCCGCTATGCCTTTGGCCCACGCAAAACATAGCGCCCTAGGTTTGCAACACTTGCAACTAGGTCAACATGGCCGCACGTGCCATTGGCACATGCCAACGCGTGCCGCAAGCCATATTTCTAAACCGCTATGCCTTTGGCCCACGCCAAACATAGCGCCCTAGGTTTGCAAGACTTGCAACTAGGTCAACATGGCCGCACGTGCCATTGGCACATGCCAACGCGTGCCGCAAGCCATATTTCTAAGCCGCTATGCCTTGGGCCCACGCCAAACATAGCGCCCCAGGTTTGCAAGACTTGCAACTAGGTCAACATGGCCGCACGTGCCATTGGCACATGCCAACACGTACCGCAAGCCATATTTCTAAGCCGCTATGCCCTTGGCCCACGCCCAACATAGCGCCCTAGGTTTGCAAGACTTGCAACTAGGTCAACATGGCCGCACGTGCCATTGGCACATGCCAACACGTGCCATTGGCACATGCCAACACGTGCCGCAAGCCATATTTCTAAGCCGCTATGCCTTTGGACCACGCCCAACATAGCGCCCTAGGTTTGCAAGACTTGCAACTAGGTCAACATGGCCGCACGTGCCAATGGCACATGCCAACACGTGCCGCAAGCCATATTTCTAAGCCGGTATGCCTTGGGCCCACGCCAAACATAGCGCCCTAGGTTTGCAAGACTTGCAACTAGGTCAACATGGCCGCACGTGCCATTGGCACATGCCAACACGTGCCGCAAGCCACATTTCTAAGCCGCTATGCCTTTGGCCCACGCCAAACATAGCGCCCTAGGTTGGCAAGACTTGCAACTAGGTCAACAAGGCATTCCGCACATGCCATTGGCACATGCAAAACACACACGCTGGTAGCCTAACTTGCAAACCGTGCAACCTACCACCAAGGCATTCCGCACATGCCAAACCCCACACGCTGGTAGCCTAACTTGCAAACCGTGCAACCTACCACCAAGGCATTCCGCACATGCCAAACACACACGCTGGTAACCTAACTTGCAAACCGTGCAACCTACCACCAAGGCATTCCGCACATGCCAAGCACACACGCTGGTAACCTAACTTGCAAACCGTGCAACCTACCACCAAGGCATTCCGCACATGCCATTGGCACATGCCACACGCGCCACTAGCAGCGCCACTTGCACTCAAGATGCAACCAACACTTGAGACATCGACACAAACTGGGGGATGCTTCTTTAGGGTTTTGGTTTGGCGGTCACAAAGATGCGGCGGACACTACGCTCACATTAAGAAAGCGTGAAAAGGAATAAAGCGGTCAAATAAAAGAGGAAATAATGGTAAAAACGTTTTCGCCCATTAAACCATGCGGTTACCACCTCCTCCCATTATTTCACCCTTTACTCTCTTCCTTCATGAGGCCGAGTGCGTTTCAATCTCGACTTGTATAAATAGGTCTTACCTATTTCCACCGGATAACAAGTCTCGGTCGGAGAAATATACTACACTTACACTCTCTAAAGGCAACTTTGCAAGCTCTCCAAAAAGCTTCTATCTCTTGCAAGCTTCCTAAGCTTTCACTTTTCGATACAAGTCGAGATACTACTCTCCTCAACACCTTTCTTTGCTTCCTCCCCAAATCAACCCTTCTCCTCCACTTTGTGGGTCAAGCAAGTCCGGAACGCCATTTCTTGGTTTAGGCCGGACTTGTACAGATCGATCTCTCGAATCTACAAAGTGCTCACGTGCAAGACACATTTTTAGGGTTTGAATCAATTTCTCACTCACCCACCGAAATTACCGAAATCAGCAGAAACGATTTTCACCCATAAACAATTGGCGACCACGGCGGGAGGATTGATCTATCGGCTACAATATCAACTCCAACTCCTGATTTCGTTTTCCGAACGTCAAATCCCAACATGGTGGAACTCAGATCTGGAGCGGCTGCCGAGAACATCAGCGCAGAACGCATCCCTAATGTTGGCGCCTCCCCCCATAACATTGTTACTTCACCAGCTGACAACAGCAGCATCGAATGCACTCCTTTAAGTGTAACACCGCCTGTAACACCCCGTATTTTTAGTATGGCGCATGCTAAAAGATGCGCCATTTGCTTGTGATGAAGCTTCATCAAGAGCTTAGCACAGCGTGAAAAAAGGTGGATTGGGTTAAGGTTAATACCGCGCCAAAAATGGCGTATTATGTTTGGCATTTGGCCAAGGGCCAATGTCGCATCATCATGATGTATTAGGCCAGTTGGGTAGGTGGCCTGGAGCTTACAGCGTAATCATTGCGCATTATGAGAGTTATTGGCCAACAACCAATATCGCACAATCATTGTGCATCGGACTGCAGAGGGATGGTCGAGAGAATATTGCATAATCATTATGCAAATGAATCGGAACTCGACAATCATTGCCGGTCCTTCAGAAATATATGGCAACGATCATGAATAGTGAAGCAAGCATGTCAATATGTTCCCCTTTCCATACTTGTAGAAATTCCATTAAGATATATATAGGGAGGGGTAGTTGGTTGAAGGTGCATATGCGGACTATGTACCAAGTAAGCTTCATAGCTTAGCCGGAAGAGCATAAATGATGCCTAAGGCTCATTTTATAGTTGCGTAGCCTTTCGAAGAGGGTAAATGATGCGTTGGCATCACTATGCCACGACGCGGAC
Source organism: Papaver armeniacum (assembly GCA_023531295.1). NCBI lineage: Eukaryota > Viridiplantae > Streptophyta > Magnoliopsida > Ranunculales > Papaveraceae > Papaver > Papaver armeniacum. Next base: position 121,517 of record JAJJWW010009045.1, read on the forward strand.
CCGATGATGCATAATCATTATGCATCTTGGCGGAATGGCCTATACGGACCAGGCCATTACCGTTTTTGCTAGGCCACAGCCTTGCAAACGATTTGGTTTAAGTTTCTGTCCCTTCGTGGATGAACTACGGTCTGTGCTTGATCCCTTTTAGAGTAGGGAAGGGTACGTAGGCAGCCGCAATGAGTTGCAGCATTGCCGGTCCAGCACGTTGTCGCTCATATCATCTAATCGGAGATGATTGCGACATTCTGGCCCCTCATATCATCTAAGCTCGGTAGCTCGACGCCAGGGATGATTGTGGCCATTCTTGATGAGGCTTAGTTGCATGCCAGCAAGTGGATGCTCATACTTCCTATCAAGCTACAAAGAGCCTCAAAAGGCCGTTTTCGTCGTATTAAGCAAGTTTTTGCTTTCCTTAATAAACCCTTTGCGGAACAAGGGTAAGTTGGAATGGTGTGGAAGCTAAGTTAGATGCATCATGCTCCACGAGCATGCTTGCAAGGGCAATTGAACGTGCATTTTCCTAGCCTAAGGCCCGGATCGTAGCTTCATCATCATGGCGCATCGGGGAGTTACGGCTGAGGGGCAACGCCAAAGGCGTAATTTTCCTGGTCCCGTCCACAGATGGTATCGAGCAAGTTCCGAGAAAAATCTAGGGACTTGTGCGGAGTGGACTCATTAAGCGAGTATTTTCCTTAACGGAAAAACTTTAAGTTGGAGAGTAGGCCAACCTATGCGCGGAAAGAGTTGGTAATCGCTATGCATTTACATTGCAAATCGAGTTGAGCTTGTATAAGTCTTTGTGAGTTTGCCAGGGCCTCTGTGGCACCCGCTTACGAGCATCAGGAAGACCGTCCAGGACGGTGGGTAGACAATGGGACTGATCATCCCCACACTTTGGCACTGGCCAACGGTGTGCGTTGTCGCCCGGCTAGCATCCCACTTACGAGTGGCAACCCAGAACTGGTCGGGTGACGGTGGCTTGCATCCAACTGTCTTTGGCATTAGAGATTGGTCCTCATGTGTTGCGTTGAGTTTTTCCTTGTCATTTCGATGACATCTTTCAACCTTGTGAACCTTAGGGACTTCGAGTGCGTAGTATGGGATGCGCATTCGGGATACTTTGTCGAGATATCCTCTTGGCACTGGCCAATTGCGATTCTTGGTTTTGTTGTGGGCACTTTTGGATCCCTGGGCAGGTGGTATGGGACATGTGCTCGAAGGTCTAAATTGTTGTTCATAACAACTTGAAGAAACCCGCGATTTCGAGCTTCAGTGCACGGACTTTTGCTCAGAAATCCAACTCGAAGAGATTGTCCACAATAGCTTTGGTTTTGAATTTCGGGGACGAAATTCTTTGAAGGGTGTGATAATGTAATACCCCGTATTTTTAGTATGGCGCATGCTAAAAGATGCGCCATTTGCTTGTGATGAAGCTTCATCCAGAGCTTCCGCAGCGTGAAAAAAAGGTGGATTGGGTTAAGGCCAATACCGCGCCAAAAATGGCGTATTATGTTTGGCATTTGGCCAAGGGCCAATGTCGCATCATCATGATGCATTAGGCCAGTTGGGTAGGTGGCCTGGAGCTTACAGCGTAATCATTGCGCATTATGAGAGTTATTGGCCAACAACCAATATCGCACAATCATTGTGCATCAGACCAAAGAGGGATGGTCGAGAGAATATTGCATAATCATTGTGCAACAGAACGGGAACTCGACAATCATTGCCGGTCCTTCAGAAATATATGGCAACGGCCATGAATAGTGAAGCAAGCATGTCAATATGTTCCCCTTTCCATACTTGTAGAAATTCCATTAAGATATATATAGGGAGGGTAGTTGGTTGAAGGTGCATATGCGGACTATGTACCAAGTAAGCTTCATAGCTTAGCTGGGAAGAGCATAAATGATGCCTAAGGCTCATTTTATAGTTGCGTAGCCTTTCGAAGAGGGTAAATGATGCGTTGGCATCACTATGCCACGACGCGGACCCGATGATGCATAATCATTATGCATCTTGGCGGAATGGCCTATACGGATTTGAGGCCATTACCGTTTTTGCTAGGCCACGACCTTGCAAACGATTTGGTTTAAGTTTCGTCCCTTCGTGGATGAACTACGGTCATGCTTGATCCCTTTTAGAGTAGGGAAGGGTACGTAGGCAGCCGCAATGAGTTGCAAAGATTGCTTAGGTCAAAGACGTTGTCGCTCATATCATCTAATCGGAGATGATTGCGACATTCTGCCCTCATATCATCTAAGCTCGGTAGCTCGACGCCGTGGATGATTGTGGACATTCTTGATGAGGCTTAGTTGCATGCCAGCAAGTGGATGCTCATACTTCCTATCAAGCTACAAAGAGCCTCAAAAGGCCGTTTTCGCCGTATTAAGCAAGTTTTTGCTTTCCTTAATAAACCCTTTGCGTAACAAGGGTAAGTTGGAATGGTGTGGAAGCTAAGTTAGATGCATCATGCTCCACGAGCATGCTTGCAAGGGCAATTGAACGTGCATTTGCCTAGCCTAAGGCCCGGATCGTAGCTTCATCATCATGGCGCATCGGGGAGTTACGGCTGAGGGGCAACGCACCAAAGGCGTAATTTTCCGGTCCGTCACACCGCCTATCACCAGGGCCAGAGTCGCTGCCTCCTCTAGCATCTCTGCACAACCCTCTAATCACGGCAACGAGAATATCTCTTCAGGTGTCACGCCCCCAGTCACCAGGGCTAGGGCCGCCACCGCGACCCCCGAATGCTTCTTCCAGCATGGCGCCTCCGACAACTAAGGCTCCAATTACCCCGCCCGACGGGACGAGAGACCGGGAGGACCAGAGAAGTCGCCCTTACGTCACCATCGCCGATTTGATGGAACGACAGAGACGCTCGCGCAGCC
>JAJJWW010009046.1:0-114577 GCA_023531295.1 Papaver armeniacum
GAAAACTACTCCCGTAATTTGGTAATTTGGGGTGTGGATGAGGAATGAATCTAAACCTTCAACAAATGCACTGCGCGGTGAGTGCTTGTAGATTCGAGATCGATACGTGGCAAGTCCGCCTAAACCAGAAATGGCCGTTCAGACTTGTTTAGGTCACAAAGTCAAGGAGATGGGGTTGATCTTAGGGAGGGAAGCGAAGAAGAAGGTGTTGAGATTGTGAAGGTGTTGGCTTGCTATGACTTGCATTTAAGATGGTTGAATATGACGGTATCAACACTGGTTCTCCTTCTGAACTTGTTTTTTTCCCCGCGTTGTTGGAAATAGAGGAGAACCTATTTATACAAGTCATCGAGCCTCATTCACGTTTCGTGGGAAGTGGAGGTAGTGGAATGATGGAGTAGTGGAGTTGTGTGTAGGTGATGACGGCCGGGTCTTGCCCACTTCTCTGTTCATCTCTGGTCAGCCCATGACTTCCGAACACGTTCTTGTGATGACGCGTTGCGCTGCACGCCGTAAACCGCTGGGGACCAATACCCCGTATGTATCCCCGATTTGTGACATGATTGATGTCCTGAATGTGGATCGTGGATCCACGAAAGATAGCATGTAATGTTGAATTGAATAAACTGCGTTATTGGAAAGTCGATACTTGTGAAGTCGTGTGTATTTTTATTACCGCATTGTGGTGTGGTAAGGCGATGGGTAATGACGCCTTGCTTGACCAATCGACTCGACCTTGTTGTATAACCAAGTTGGTGAAGTTGGAGCCGGATGAGATGAGCTTTGAGACACTCATCTCGCGACCGTTAATGAATATTAGGTTTTTTGAAGAGGTGCGCAAGCATCACTCTTGACTTGGTCGAAACCAAGTATGGGAAGGATTTGGAGAGGACCGACATACATGCGTATAGACGGCATGATGGTGTAGGTGCCTGTATTTCGTTCCCCTCAAGGCGATCTGGGCCACTCAATTTGGACCGGCAAAGAGGAGTGGTCGAGATCGATTTTGCCGATAAGAGTTTGATAACGCAAGAAGCCGCGCCATACTCTTTTTAGGCGCGTTTTCCAAGACGACCTAGCTTAGCCTGTCTTGGCTCGTTGGTTTGGCGTGAAGATGGTAGGCTGATGTTCACGCCCATGTCTCACCGTCCCATGAAAACGTGATCTAAGCCACCCAATTCGTCCAGGTGAAGTTGAGTGGTCGAGATCGATTTGCAATTTGGGAAGTGTAACCAGGCATGTTTGAGCGTTTTGGATTGGCCGGGCATGATATGCCTTGGCCGACCGCATGAAGAGGTAGATGGGCCCACGGTGTCATCTTTGTATGACCGGACTCGCTTAATCTAAATCGCTGACCCTCCATTCATGCATGAGAAGATGGACGCGCGTGATGGCTTGAACCCTAATTTTGGCTTTGCCGCCGACCATGCTATTTCGAGGCGGAAAAGAATGTGTTGTAACCAACCATGGTTGGTTTTGGCCGATTGGTCAGTGTAGGCGGTCACATGGTGATTGTGTCGACATGCTCCCGTGCCCTTGAGTCTACATCTACACCCTCCATCTATACCCGTGAAGATGGATGGTTGGGGACGTTTTGCGCACATGTAATATGCATGCAAACCCTAATTTAGGGTTTTCCGCCCATAATGCTTGGTATGGACGGTTTCTTGGCAAGCAAAGGCCAATGGTAGACTATGCGGGGTCGGCCGTGTGTATTCCATACCATGCTTAGGGTGATGGAATTGATATGTGGTCATCAATCATGCTTGTGGAGTTGGATGACTGCGATCGAGATCATATCCGGCAAATTAAGGCCGTGGGTATTCCATACCATGCTTAGGGTGATGGAATTGACCCGTGGTCATCCAATCATGCTTGTGGAGTTGGATGACTGCGATCGTATCATATACCTGAGACTGGATACGGTCAAGTCCGGATGCTCAATCGGGCTAGTATAACACATCGAGAGGGCTCAATCGGGCTAGTATAACACACCGAGAGGGCTCGAGGCTAGTATAACACACCGAGAATCGCCGTACGGTATTTCGTACATGGTTTCATTATAGTGCTTGGAGGTTAGGTATTTTCTCCCGTATGAGTAACACTCTGAGTCTCATGCCACATCGATAATGATTCATTATAGTGCTTGGAGGTTCGTGTTACTCTATAAGAGTAACACTTTCGATCATCATGCCACACCGATAATGAGTACTGAAATACAAGGTTAGAATTAAGTGAGGAGTATCAACACTTATAAATGGCTTTATCTTTTACAAGATGTGTGCATGATTTTTTCTCGGTTTTTACAAACTCAACCTTGAACGAAAATCCACCATCAACATTAAGTCCCCGCCTAGCACACAATGGTTACACTATTGTGTGGTAGGAATGATGGTGACAGTTAAAGATAAAACTTATGAGACAATGTTAGATGTTACAGGAGAGACGGCCGTCCCATCCTTCGAGCATGTCACGTTCAAGAGACGTCCAGAAAAGTGTTCCCCTAGCATGATGTCGGTCTTGCACGCCCGATCGACCTTGCTATGACTGCTTCTGATCGAGTGGCTATTGCGCCGCCACTGCCGTTCAATCGTGGGGATGTGCCTAATCGTGACCCATTGCGCCGCTTCGTTCGTGGGGTTTTACGCTGCTTGATCGAACGTGGGCTTGTTGTGTCGCCCCGGTTTGAAAGTGGGTCTACTGTGTACATGCTTCAAACGTCGACCATGTCTTCGATTTGAAACCGGCCTCGCTGTGTGCGCCTATTATACCAGCCTTATGTATGATTAACAGCCTTTGCGACTTGAGCAATACCAGCCTTTGACTTGAGCAATACCGGACTTGAATGATGTTTGACTGCCGTTGTGTGAGTTGTGTCTGGTGTGTGGCGACACTTCTCATATACTTTCATACAAGTTCTAACTCCTGTCTTTTATTTCATTCTGGTAGAAAGAATCCCTTTGAGATGTCTTGGAGATAATGCTGGTGTCAAGTCGAAGTGTTGATAGCTTCAAAGATATGCGAACGTCGATGATGAGTCAGTTTCACCGCGCCCTTTCAACTATGAAAATATTCGTTCCACCGATAACCCACCTCATATCGACTTTAGGGTTCTTGTGCTCCGGGTCCTCATGAAGGATGGATGAGACGTACGTTTAAGCAATGAGTACATCAAAGATAACTTAGAGTGCAGATTATTGATGTAGCTTGAGTGTTGAAACGACTGGAGAGGATGTTAAAGTGGTTTTCGGCGCGAACGTTGAGGTAGATCCTGAGAGAGTGTTGAGCGCAGGTTCACATAAACGAGGGTCCCGGAGAGAGCATTGAGGCGTCTCTTGAATAGACTATTGAAGCAGCTTACGCGCGGGAGGGAGAGTTGAAGTGGCTTCCTCTCGATTCGATTTACCCTGGGAATTCCATGATTCTTGACAGACCATCTTTCGTGTTGAAGAAGTCCTTGGCCCGAGCGGTGAAGGAACTTCATGCCGAGCCTCAGTCCCTAGCGTGGTTTACATGGCTTGTTCGTAGTGGTTTTGTCGAGCTTTGGTATGGAATATCTCGAACGTTGTTGCATCATTGCGGAGTCGTACATGTGGCAGGTTGGAGTTGGCGGACACGCGGGATATTATCGGTGGTTTTCCCTTGCTTCAGGGAACAAGTTCATGAAGGCTGAAGGTTGTATCGCCCGTTGGTGAGATATATGCCCTTGCGTCACGCTCGTCCATCCTTATCTGGTTGTAGCCGCTACATCCATCCATGGAGGAGAAACATGCCGTGTCCATTTGGTTGCATCTACTAACATGTCAATGTTCGAGAGGAGAATCGCTTTGGAGCATTCCATTGGGCGGAGAGACCGGGTGTCGGCCTCTCCCTGCTAACCCCTGTGACGTAGGTATATTGTCTTCCCTTCTAATCACGTCTTGCTTGAAAGTCGTCCCCTTTTAGTGTGAGTATGGGTTGAAGCTTCATCGTATGTGCTTCAGTCTGGTTTCCTTGAGTCCGTCATTGTGGTGGGATGACGACAATCTTGCATGGGCTAAACTTGGCCGTCCTGAGAGTCTTGAGAGAAATCACATTGGAAGATGCTCTGTGCCGACGAGGGCCCTCCTGAACTTCCGAACCCTTGATGTGTGCGGTAACATGTAGGGCCGGTCGTGATCTTTTACGCCCATCATGTCGTCTTACGTAAATGTAACATTATTTCTGGTGTTTTCGATGCGTTAAGACTACCGGACGTGAAGGAGTGGTGTACGTCCGAGCTATTTTATTAATTACATGAAACATCTCTCGCACGTTGATTCTTTGATAGGCGCAAGAGTTCACACAAACTTTCCACTAGAGATGCCGCTTCCTAATCCACCGGTCTCCGGTTGAGTAAATCATTGACTGGGAGGATCGCCGTTGTGGATCAGTCCCAGTGTAGGAATCTCCATGACAGACCGTTCATGCCCGATGTCATTTCATTTGATCGAGTCCCACGTAGGTCCGCGCGCTGAAATACACTCTCTTCGAGTTGCGGCCATATCCGTTTAGTCTTAGCAAGAACTTCCTGCTTCTCCATCAAGTCTGAAATGGTAATGGATGGTGGTCCTCCTCTCGTCCCTCCGGCTCCTCGTCTCGATGCGGGGAGGAAAGTTGTTGCTCGGTGACTACCGGAGGCGTTACGCTGAGGAGTTGTCGGATTTGCGGCTGCTCGACTCCGGTGACTGAGGTGTTACACTTACTGGAACATCTCTGCTACGCCGGCACCGGTGGTAAGTGACGGCCGCATAAGGTGTATTGACCACGGTAGCTCCGTAAATTATAGTGACGGAGCCCCTTCTCGTATCTTGTGTTACTCGCCAGAAGAAGAGGTTGAAAAGTTGCCTAAGGAATTGAAGCGGAGTTGTACTTCAAAGGATGAAAGTCTCTCTTGCCCCGAAGGACGAGTTGCTGCTGAAGGACTTTCCTTGAAGGATCGTAGCTACCTACTTGTCTTCTTTTAGATGCTCTTGTTTTTGAGTGATAGTGAGGATTCCTTTGACTACCGGTTTTGAATTAATAGGTAATTGAATTGGTTCATTTTGAGATAGTTTGGTGAATGATTTTTTCGAAAGAGGTTATTTTAAATGAAATTTGCATCTTGGTCATGAATGATTGCACATGTCACATGAAGTTGCAAACGTTGTGTGAAAGGAAAGCATGAATGAAACAGACAAGTGTTTGATTCTTTGAGCCTCTTTCTCCACGTGTGCGATGCTAAGTCCCCGGTGAATTCTAAACTATCTTTCTTGTAAAATTGTTGAGTAGAACTTACTTGCTTTTTGAAGCCTCATTTGTATCAAACCGAAGAGTAGCCTCTCCAAGAAAATCCTCCGCACTAACTTCTCAAAGCTATCTCTCTCTGCTAAGCTTCTCCCGGAACAATGCGCTTCAAAGCGTTGCACTCAACGGTGGGGTGATGAAGGGACCGGTGGTAATGTCGACGCACCTCGGGTCCATTACTTCTTGACCAGTAGGTGGGCGCCGCCATCGGGGGTAGCTTTATCTCTCCGTTTCGGCACCCACGTCTCCGGTAGCTCAGAATCTTCTTCATTGGGAAGGGGAAATGTAAGTACCTTGTGTCAGCTTTTCCGCGTTAGCGGCGTTGCGATGTCTCCCGTGGCTTTGATATGGAACAGAGATGAAGTTGGAAGACTTGCGAGCGCCATCATGTCTGCGGATTGTCTTCCTAAGTAGAGGATGTAGAAGGTGTCGTAATGTCACCACTTGAGTGACCGGATTGAACGCTCCCATCCTCTGTATTCAGGCATTTCTTGATTGATTTCTCCTTCCTCAAGCGTTTCTTGATTGGTTGGAAGGCCGACTTGGATTGACAGTCTTAGGGCCGGCAAGAGCTTTGAGGTATAAATCCTGCAAGGCTCCATAGGCTGCGGGTTCCCCTTCTTTATACGTCAGGACATCGTAGCATCTGGATAAGTCTCCTCTCTGTGGAGTTGCATCGAGTCTCCATTGTTGACCGGACCATGTTGTTCATCTTCCCAGGTCTCCACGGTTCGCGCCCTTTTTGCTTCTCCACCGTAAAGATGTGACTCTGGTTAAAGATTTTGCATTGCCCGAGTGGATGCGCTGTCGATGCTTCTTGTAATTGTGCCGCCATATCATTCAAAAGGCGAAATGTCTCGCTCCGCCTTCGGTGATACCGACTTGATTTGCCAAGACATCCTCCAAAGCATTCTAGCTATGCTTCCCATGATATCTCGAACCACTGCGGATTCCGAGTGAGGATACATCGTGAGAGACAAAAACGAGTCGAGAATTCGATTCTTGTAACCGAGAGATCAATCTCCCAGCGTGGTGCCAATTGTTGATGGGTGAAAACTACTCTGCAGAATTTGGTAATTTGGGGTGTGGATGAGGAATGAATCTAAACCTTTCAACAAATGCAACTTGCGCGGTGAGTGCTTGTAGATTCGAGATCAATGTGCAAGTCGGCCTAAACCAAGAAATGGCCGTTCGGACTTGTTTCGGTCACAAAGTGAAGGAGATGGGGTTGATCTTAGGGGAGGGAAGCGAAGAAGGTGTTGAGATTGTGAAGGTGTTGGCTTGCTATGACTTGTGACAGAAGATGGTTGAATATGGCGGTATCAACACTTGGTTCTCTGTCCGAACTTGTTTTTTTCCGTTGTTGGAAATAGGGCTGAGAACCTATTTATACAAGTCATTGAGCCTCATTCACGTTTCTCGTGGGAAGTGGAGGTAGTGGAATGATGGAGTAGTGGAGTTGTGTGTCGGTGATACATGACCGGTCTTGCCCACTTCTCTGTTCATCTCTAACCGCCCATGACTTCCTAACACGTTCTTGTGATGGCGCGTTGCACGCACGCCGTAAACCGCCGAGACCAATACCCCATTATGTATCCCCCATTTTGTGACATGATTGATGTCCGGAATGTGGATCGTGGATCCACGAAAGATAGCATGTAATGCTGAATTGAATAAACTGCGTTATTTGAAAGTCGATACTTGTGAAGTATCGTGTGTTTTGCGGTGTACCGCATTGTGGTGTGGTAAGGTGATGGGTAATGACGCCTTGCCGACCAATTGACTCTGACCAGGGTTGTATAACCAAATTTGGTGAAGTTGGACGGATGAGATGAGCTTTGAGACACTCATCTGCGACGTTAATGAATATTAGGTTTTTGAAGAGGTGCGCAAGCATCACTCTTAAACTTGGTCGAAACCAAGTATGGGAAGGATTTTGGAGAGGACCGACCATACATGCGTATAGACGGCATGATGGTGTAGGTGCCTGTATTTCGTTCCCTCATGAAAGCGCGATCAGGCCACTCCAATTTGGCCGGCAAGAGGAGTGGTCGAGATGGATTTTTGCGATAAGAGTTTGATACCGCAAGAAGCCGCGCGCCATACTCTTTCCGGCAAGCGTTTTCCAAGACGACCTAGCTTGGTCGGTCTTGGCCGGTTGGTTTGGCGTGGAAGATGGTAGGCTGATGTTCACGCCCATGTCTCACCGTCCCATGAAAACGTGATCTAAGCCACCCGGTGTCAGGTGAAGTTGAGTGGTCGAGATCGATTTGCAATTTGGGAAGTGTAACCACGCATGTTTGAGCGGGCGTTTTGGATTGGCCTGGCATGATATGCCTTGGCCGACCGCATGAAGAGGTAGATGGGCCCACGGTGGTCATGCCGGTATGGCCAGGACCTGCTTAATCTAATCTGTGACCCTCCATTCGTGCCGGGAAGATGGACGCGCGTGATGGCTTGAACCCTAATTTTGGCTTTCAAAGCCGCGCGACCATGCTACTTCAGCGGACGAATGTGTTGTAACCAACCATGGTTGGTTTTGACCGATTGGTCAAGTGTGTGGCGGTCACATGGTGATTGTGTCGACATGCTCCAGGCCCTTTGAGTCTACATCTACACCCTCCATCTATACTGTGAAGATGGATGGTTGAGACCGTTTTACAAGCACATGTAATATGCCGCAAACCCTAATTTAGGGTTTTCCGCCCATAATGCTTGGTATGGACGGTTTCTTGGCAAGCAAAGGCCAATGGTAGACCATGCGGGGTCGGCCGTGTGTATTCCATACCATGTTTAGGGTGATGGAATTGATATGTGGTCATCCAATCATGCTTGTGGAGTTGGATGACTGCGATCAGATCATATCTGGCAAGCTAAGGCCGTGGGTATTCCATACCATGCTTAGGGTGATGGAATTGATCCGTGGTCATCCAATCATGCTTGTGGAGTTGGATGACTGCGATGAGATCATATACTGGATCGATACTGATCAAGTCCGGATGCTCAATCGGGCTAGTATAACACACCGAGAGGGGCTCAATCGGGCTAGTATAACACACCGAGAGGGCTCGGGCTAGTATAACACACCGAGAATCGCCGTACGGGTATTTCGTACATGGTTTCATTATAGTGCTTGGAGGTTCGTATTTTCTTGTATATGAGTAACACTCGTCTCATGCCACACCGATAATGATTCATTATAGTGCTTGGAGGTTCGTGTTACTCTATAAAGAGTAACACTCAGTCATCATGCCACACCGATAATGAGTACAGAAATACAAGGCTGAATTAAGTGAGGGAGTATCCAACACTTATAAATGGCTTTATCTTTTACAAGATGTCAGCGCATGATTTTTCTGGTTTTTTACAAACTCAACCTTGAACGAAAATCCACCATCAACACCACCACACAGAATATTACTCGTGTTTCGATTTTTCCTAGTAAAATTCGCAATTCTATTTCTCCTTTTGGTTTTGTTAAATATTTGCCAAAGCTATGAATATGATAAGTTGAAGGAGATATTTCTTCATTTTTGTACCCCATTTCTTTATATGTATGGTAGAACATTATATCCACCGAACTCCCCGTATCCACCAAAGTTCATTTTATTGTCCATTCTTCCATAATCTTTGCCGTGTTCACCTTTTCTTTCTGTGTGGTTACTGTGATCACCAAAGGAGATGTGTGTCCCAAATTTGCTTTTGGTATTTCTGCTGCTGTAAACGTAATTTTCTGTTTTTCCCAATCTTTCAAAGGTGATGTCTTCTCAACTACTACAATTTTCTTTCCTTCAAAGTCTCGTTTATGTATTCTCCCTCTGACGTTCTCATGGAATTCACTTGATCATTGTTTTTGTGATCGAATTACATTCCAACTTTTTGTTAAATTTCTGATTCTAGTTTTCTCTATTTTCCGATTCATCCACTTGTTTTATCATTTTCTTGATTTGAACAACCTTGATAACAATCTTTAATCTTTTCCTTGATCATTCCCTGTTTCTAGCGCCATTATGTAGTTGCAGGATATCCCACACTACACCCCTCACAAGAATCCACACAATCAAATCATTTTAAGATGAACAATTATAAGTTTTACTGATTAAATTCCAGAAATGTTACAAGATGAAAGGGAGATAAACCAAAGGATTACAATCACTCTAAACTTTCTCTCTCTTAATGACTTGCTCAACACTACTAAAAAGATCCCCCCCTTCGTAAGACTATTCAGCTCTTTATATAGGACATTATATAGTGGATGGCAGCTAAGCTGTCCTTTATTTTCGGGTATGTCTTGCGAAGTATCGCAAATGTACAAATGTCAAATCTCGCGACACTCCTCGATCTCGCTACATCTTCACATATTTCTCGTGTTTTGGCTGTCGTCATCTGTTAAGTCGTTTTTACTTCCATCCCGCGATGTCTTCGCAGTGTGTCGTTTATGGACTTCGCGAGAATCTTGGTGTTGCGATATTCTGATCCTACAAACAGTATTAAGGAATACAATACGAAGTATAACGCTTATCTTTTGAACTTCGTATATAAGACATCGACATAATCGTTTGAATGCTATTGTGATTATATATGGGTATGAGGTGAAGATTTCATCCTAGGAAACAATGTTTTACATTTGTTTAAAGGAAGTAAATTCATGAACTTGTTTTGTGAATCGAAAGGGAAATCGCTAGGCTTATTGGTATTGTTATTCATTGCATATCTTTTGAACTACCAATATGTGTGATTAGTATAACCGCTCATGACGTGTTTATGTTCTTGGTAAAACTATTCACAAGGCCTGAATTTTGTATTGGTATGACTTTTATTAGTGAAACCGATCTTAAGTAATCACATGAGATGGTATGATCGATTTATTGTAATTGGTATGATCCGGAAACCATATGTATTTGTAGAGTGAACTACACATTAATTCTCCCCCTTTTTGTCAATAAAATTGGCAAAGGTACGAAAACTAGTGGGATCCTAATGAAATTTCCATAGAGATACTTCATGACCAAAAGAAAGTACATATCAAATTTTTAGATGCAATCATATAGTGAAACTAAATGCATTCATCAAGGAGTTTATAAAGATACAATATAACCCATATCATATTCCACAGCCGCACTCCCCACAAAGATTTGGCAATTAAGCACAAGTTCAATTAAGAACTGTTCCCCCTAAAATGTCATTCCCGAAAAAACAACAAGAGCGACCTTACTTTCACAATAAAAGAGGGATTTCTTTGGACATCAACAAATTACATAAGAATATGAATTTGTTTACAAAAATCTCAATTAAATTAACCACAAGAGAACCCATAATTAACTCAATCGGAAATGCTCACATAAGAGAACTTATGGAGCCGCACAATATTTACATAAAAATTATGGATCAGGAAGATCAATACTGCGGAATAAACAAAGATTCATTCTATTTCTCATCACCATTTGCACAATGACAAAATAGACTTAATCTTTGTAAACAAAAGCTCATCCTTTCTTTCATCAATATTTGCATAATGACATAAAAGGCTTATCTTTTGTTTGTCAAAAGTTCATTCAATCTTTTATCAATACATGCATATTGACATATGAAAGACTTAACTTTTGAACACGTATGGGACACTCATAGTTCACGGAAGCAAACACACATATCCCATAACAAGTTGCAATATATGAAATCATAAAGATTAATATCAGAAAATCATCTTCCAAATAAACTTTAGAATTTAAACAAATAAATCTAAAAACATTGAAGATGAAAATCGTTGGACATAGCTATGTGTAATCACAATAATCTTCTAGCAAATCCTAAGAGCATGGAGGAGAAGCCATTGATAATAGAAAACCTAGAGTGAGATAACTCAACTCAATAGGAAAGGTATATAAACGATTTCGGAAAGCCTTAGGGTTTTCAAAGTCGGTTCACGACTAGCTCGATAAATTTTGCTCAGTGAGAAGATTCAAGGAAACTTGACCCAAGGAGTCAAAGCTTCAAAGCAAAACAAATCAAGAAAATTATTTGAAAGATATTTTGCTCAGTGAGAAGATTCCACACGTCTTAGCTCGATAAATTTTACATTCTCATAGATAATGTTACAAGATAGCTCGGTTAATTATGTACTAGAGTCAAGTTTGTATAGGTTGTCATATTTTAGTGAACCAAAACTCATTTGAAGAGTCGCTTGATTATGTACCAGAGTCAACTTTGTATAGGTTAGCTTGAAAGTATTAGGATATGAGACATTACAAGTAGTACGTGAAGACTTGAAGAAGTGAAGAAGTAAGGAGCTACAACGACAACATCATCCTTCCACTTGAGGTTAGTAATATTTGACCTGAACTGTTTCACTCCCTAATGTATCTTTCAAGTCGTGCATATTGAAAACATAACTGCGAAGCATGAATGATTATACTCTAGTTAGACGTAGTATTAAGGAATACAATACAAAGTATAACGCTTATCTTTTGAACTTCGTATATAAGACAACGACATAATCATTTGAATGCTATTGTGATTATGTATGGGTATGAGGTGAAGATTTCATCCTAGGAAACAATGTTTTACATTCGTTTAAAGGAAGTAAATTCATGAACTTGTTTTGTGAATCGAAAGGGAAATCGTTAGGCTTATTGGTATTGTTATTCATTGCATATATTTTGAACTACCAATATGTGTGATTTGTATAACCGCTCATGACTTGTTTATGTTCTTGGTAAAACTATTCACAAGGCTGACTTTTGTATTGGTATGAATTTTATTAGTGAAACCGATCTTAAGTAATCGCCTGAGATGGTATGATCGATTTATTGTAATTGGTATGACCAACTCTAGGAAAAGGGGAACCGATCCAGTAAGAGGTGCAACCGATCACAAGAGGGGAATCGATCCTTGTAAGAGGTGCAACATTTTTCTAGATATTGGGAACCGATCCTATGAACATGTGCAACACGTTTTTAGATATTGGGAACCGATCCTATGGACATGTGCAACAAATACAAGTTAGATACCATATATATGTGGGAACCAATCCTAGTACCTAGTCAACCGAATTTTGGAAAGCTAGTGTGACTAATTCCAGTACCCACATGGAGGTAGAACTGAAACTTATTTTGGTAGAACCGTGAAACCCATGTTTGGTGATTGAGTGTTCTTAATCAATCACATAGTTCTTGGAAGTCAGATGAACCAATTCTAAACTTGTTTGGAAGTGTGGCAAATCGATTCCAAGATAGTAAATATGAAAGATGATTTATTAAGTTAAGATGTCGACATACTTTGAACATGTGCAATAACGCTTATCTTTTATTTTTCAAAGATATTCCTTAATAGCTAAAGGAAAATCCCGGATCAAAATAAATTGAGAATCTTTTAATTAAGGGTTTTAACTTTATTTTTGGAAAATGAAAATTAGTAATGTGTATTTACTAGTTGGAGATTTTCTAAGAGATTTTCGGTCAACATTTGGACAAAGCATTTCCATGAATTATGAAAACCGAATTTGAAATACATTGCATATCTTGAGAATATTTTCGGTTTTGGAAATTCCTTGGTGTCCAAACTTCCTTGGTCTATAAATATCAAAGTTTGCATTTCGAGCAAACTAATTGTAAGGACCCTCAAGCTCGTCAACGCTATTAGACTATTCAAGAGACGTATTAGTTAATAATATCTCGATTAGTTTCACACGAAAGTCAATTAATAAGAATTAATCTAACAACGATTTAGATACGAAACTAGTACCGCTGGTTAGATCTCGAAAAGTTATGCGAAATGAGATACTCGAACGTGTCATTCGGATACCGGATGAAGAAGATATCTTCAGATTAGTATGGGGGCACTTGGTTGCCTTTACCCAATTGCCGGGTGCCTTTATAATTCTCGTCATCCTTATCTCTCACTCGAGAAGATAAACTTTTCTTATTTTCGTTCTTCTTTCTTCTTTCTTCTTCTCTTTATTTCTTCTCCTGTTCTTCGTTCTCTGGCGAATTCGAGATATTAAATGGAAGATTTGTAATCGGTAGAAGGTGGAAGCAGTGTCATGGGGTAATTTGTTGGTGATGGTATTGATGTTAATTGAACTTGGGAAAGGAAGGAGTGGATGCTGATGTAAGTTATGAGTTAGGGTTTCCCTGAATCCATGAGGGTGAAGATGATAATGAAGCTCAGATTGAGAGTGAAGAATATCAGAGTTAGGTTTAGTTGGTGGTGGTGGTACCGACTCAAGCAGATGATACAAAACTTGGAGAAAAGGTAATTAGGGTTCTCTTAAATTAAAGATTAAATTATGTGAATTTGAGTAACTGATTGAGAAACTAGTGATGAGTTTTGATCATATTTGAAGTAGAGATGTTTATATAAGTTTGATTTTGATTTCACTGAAATTAGGGTTGTTGAGGTGATTGAACATATTCAGATATTAGAGGAGAGGGTTTTAATCTGATTGATCTTTGTAATTAAAGTTTCTTGGTGAATTGGGTTGAATTGAGTTTGAGTAGATGTTTTTGGTTTTGGAGATGACAATGAATCTGAGATGAAACTAATGGAACTGGTGGAGGTATTTATATGCTGTAATGAATTAGAATGATTACAGATGTTGGTAAGAACTCATAGAAGATGGAATTAAGTAAATGTTGGTGTTATTGATCGAGTTTGCAGTGGATTGTTCAACTAGTGATGAAATTGAACTGAACTTGGAAGTAATGGAATTGGGTTGTTTGAATTGAAGTTGAGTATGCTAATTTGGGATTGTTATTGTTTGGGCATTTGAATAGATGTTGTATGAATGAAGATTATAAGTAGTGGTGGTGTTATTGTTGTTGTTGTGGTATTGTGGTATGCGGGGAGGGGGTAGGAGGTCTGTTAATAGAGGATTGGTAATGAATTAGTGAGTTGCAGAACTCAAAAAAGATAATAAAGTGGTTCGAATCTGAAGGGCTATGGTTGGATTGTGTTTTATTGGTGGTGTTGAATTGAGTTTAAGGCAGGTGGTATGAGATGCAGTTGTGTTTTTCTCAACTGATAGTGAGAAGTAGATGAATGAACTGAGATATGTTCTACAGTCAAGGTAATATCAGAGATTGAGTTACAGTTGTAACTATTTAAGTTGCAGAGCTTCATTTTAAATGTGTGGTGTTGCAGGAATGAAGGTTAGATGAATGTGTGATTTGAATCTCGATAGGGGAAAGCTTGTAACTGCTATTGCAGGTAGGCTTATTGCAGTTGTATTGATTTATAAAATTATGTTAGTAATGAATAGACTGAAATTGATGTATAGTTAAGAGTTTTGGTGTTGCACAATGTTTGTGCATTAGGGTTCTTTGGCCTGAGCAATGGCTCTGGCCTGTGCAAGAGTTTTGGCCTTGTGCCATTAAGCCTAGTCATGTATATGACTCTAGGTGACTTAGGCAATCTGACTGAGTCGAATCGTATGAACTTAATGAGTTACTTGACCTGTGTTGACCCAGTTGACCGATCTGGACCCGACCTTTGACTGTTGACCCGACCTTGACCATTTGACTGGCGTTGACTGTTGGAGACATGTTGCTGTTAGATTGACCTTTAGAGACTCTCAGTTGACCAGATGAACCAGGCCTTAGATTAATGGACCGGATTAATGGACTTGGGCTTAGGCATAGTTTCATACTTTGATTGTTTGGACCCCTTATGGTCCGAATTAGCCTTTGGCTTCTTCTACAAAGTTGTAGATATTCGTAAGACTTAGCTAATTGACTATATAATCAACCTAATTCAATAAGTAAACCTTATTTATGCTAAATATAGAGAATGAAAAGGTGTGGAACCATAAATGGGCTTAGAACCATTAGATAGACTTGTATGATTCTTGTGTAATCCATTGTGGCTAGATTCTTAAAGTTTTTGTGTGATTAACAGTTAGTTATTAACAACGATCGATTCAAAGGATGAAACAGTGGATCGTGGATCTCGAGGTAGGTGTGGCTTGTCATCAAAAGAGGTGGGAATACATTTAACTCTTTTGTAACCATTGTTGTTTCTTTTACAAAAGTCTTTGTTTAACAAACTCATGCTTTGTTTGATTGTACATTCCATGCTTTGTTTAAATTGTATTACGATTGTTCTGTTGATTCTTTGAATCTTTCCATGGATTGGAAAGGACTTGTAATGTTGTTGATGGTGGTTTTTAGTTTAGGGCGAAAATTGTAAAAGTATATCTACCTGACCCGACATCGGAAGTAATAGACCTTGATATGTCTATATTCCACAAGGAATTATGAAGAATATATAAAAATCTGATGAGTGCCTATGCCGCTCTTCATATTGTATTAAAACTCAAGCTCCTAGATGAATTGTTCACTAGTATAGAGCCTAATGAGTATTTAAGCTCCTAGTTGCATTATTCACTAATGAAATGGAGCCATTTAAAAGTGTTGAGCGCCTAAGCCTATTCACTCATATATGTATTGATAAATTCAATATATTTATGTGTATAAAATTTGCTCAGAATGGTGCATGTAGCAACAATCCCAAATATTCTATAAATTTTATCTTGCACCAGCATTATTCAATAATGCATGGCTTGCCTAGTGTTTTCTTCATATGCTTTTTATGTTCCCGGCCCAGAACTCTCAATATTGGCATGACATGACGATTAAATGTTCGCGCCGCCTTGCAGTAGCATGAATCTCCCAAAGTGTCGGTATTGAGACCCGCATGAAAACACTCACATAGTCTACACCACCCTCTGACAAAGAGATCAACGCGTTCGTACACCTTTTAATTAAAAGTTGGTGCGATCGAACGCGTTTAAATTCCTTAAGGAAAATATTGACTGTTCACATCAGTCTCAAAAAATAATCACGGCCACACGATTTGGCCGCGTGATTTAACAAACTTAGACTACTCCTAGTCGATCGAGTCCTATTTTGCTCATTCACAAGCGCTTCAAACGCGGACCCAAACATGGGTGTTCGCACAGTAGAAACAAGCTCAAACGAGTTGAGACCGAAAAAACGGTCTCAAAACGCATTGCATCCGTCCAACTTAGCCGGCCTAGTTGGACGGCTTAGATCACATCTTGAACGATCAAATAAGCGCTGACATGTTCATTGGCGGCCCAACATCTCCCTTGGTCGATCGACTTGCCTGCATCAAGTCTATAGGGCACTCAACCGTTTTCCCAAACTCGAGCAAACACAATGTGTTCAAAACCCTAATTTGGGTCGCGGCAGTATACAACTGTCGCAAATCGATCGTGTCCGTCCAACTTAGCTAACCTAATTGAACAGCTTAGATCGCGTTTCAGATGATCAAGGAGGTACTATTGCGTTCACCACTGGCCCAATATTATCCCCGACCAATCGACTTGCTCATGGGAAGTCAATGGCACACCAAATCGTTCGACTGAACTAGGGTGTACGCGGCTGCTTTGAAACCCTAATTGATGTTTGCGGCAATATCTTACTGCCGCAAATCGATCACGACCATCCACCTTCACTAGCCTAATCGAGAGGTATAGATCTGATTTCGGGCGGTCCTGAAGATGTCAGTGTATTCACCGTTGACCCACCTCTACACATGGCCGACCGGCCTGTTCGTACTAGGGCTAAATGTCCCGGAACGATCGCCCAAAGAAGGGTTGGCCATGTGGCTTCAAACCCTAAAATATAATCAGCGGCAGCGTTCAACTGCCGCAAGTCATCTTGTCCGACCAACTTCGCTAGCTTGGTCGGACGGTTCGATTAGGTTCTAGATGGCCAAGAGGGTGACACCATGATCACCGGCCACTCCTCCTCGACAAGCAGTGATCGACCAAGTGATGGGCTTGTCCACACAACCCTCAAACGATCACCCAAAGGTGGCCGGACATGCTACCTCTTTAAGACGCTCAATCCGCGACTCATTCGATCAAGCTCAAAAACAACGATGTTTCTATCACATCGATTGTTTTCAACTGCTTATTCGAAAGCAATGCTTTGTATACATCGATTACAAGCAATGATTTATAAATATTGGTTTCACAAATAATAATTTACTTGACCTAAAGCACTATGTGCTGTTTTAAGCGACGAGTCCCACGACTCGACCCACTTACTCGAG
This sequence comes from Papaver armeniacum, assembly GCA_023531295.1. NCBI lineage: Eukaryota > Viridiplantae > Streptophyta > Magnoliopsida > Ranunculales > Papaveraceae > Papaver > Papaver armeniacum. Next base: position 17,380 of record JAJJWW010009046.1, read on the forward strand.
ACATCAAACATGTCACAAACTGGGGGATGCTTACTGGGGTATTGGTCTGGCGGTTTACAGCGTGCGGCGTGCAACGCGCCCATTACGAGAACGTCTCAGGAAAGGATGAACGATTAACAACGATGAGAGTAGTGGGTGAAGGCGTGACCACGTGATGATCACCATCTCTTGCACAACCCCACTACTCCACTACTTAATCTTCTCCACTTCCTACGAGATCAGGGTGGTGCTCAAATGACTTGTATAAATAGGTTTTCAACATATTTCGACAACAGAGAACACAAGTGTTATCAACGCAAGTATCCAGAAACCATATTCTGATACAAGTCATAAAACATCCACACCTTCATAATTCAACATTCTGATCTCAAACACCTTCTTCGCTTCCCCCCTAAGATCAATCATTCTCCTTCACGTTGTGACCGAATTGAATCTGGAACGGCCATTTCTTGGTTTAGGCCAGAGTCTTACAGATTGATCTCTCGAATCTAAAAGTACTCCCATCTAAAGTGCATTTGTTTAGGGTTTGAATTCATTTCTCATCAACACACCCAAATTTACTAAAAACAGCAGAATCAGTTTTACCCCAAAACAACTGGCGACCACAGTGGGAGATTGATCTCTCGGTTGCAAAAAATCATTTTCCATATCCAGTTTTCAATTTCCTAAATTTCTCAATATGGTTGATCTTAGGAATGGTTCAGAAACCCTCAATCCCAATTTTACTTCTCCCAAAGACTGACAATACTTCACATGTTATTCATGAATCCGTTCTTTCATTCAAAACCTTTTTCGAGGCTATGGAGTCTCAATATTTAACAACTATTTGTGATTTGATGAAAATCTTGAATGATATTGTCAGGAATCAAGCTACTATTATCAAGACGCAGGACGGAGTATTTGCGCTCTTGAAGGTCCTCACGGATCAACTATCAAGGAACCAACACGCATTCATTCTGAAGGAAACGCCACCAACAATCCATTTTGGATCAATACTGATGGTAGTAGTCCTTCTTCCAAGATTCATATTCCTATTCCTGGTGAGGAAGATGAAGCCTATGATCGCGTTGAATAGAAAAGTATCCACCAACCTAACTTGCATGCTCATGAAGATCGAGAGATGCTTCCTCAAGCTCAGAAAGAAGACTCGTGGGATTTAACACGTTCTCACCAGAACCCTCACAATGAAAAGGTGATTTCATTATGCGTCTCACTCCTAGAAAGTATCAATTCCCATATTGCATCAGAAGCTGCTAAGAGATCCGCTGCTGCTTTACTCAATCGATCCTAACCTTCCCAGAATGAAGAAACTCGTAAAGATGTTCAGGAAAGCAGGCGTCCTTCCAATAAAAGACCCAACCTCCAATTAATCACTAGTGAGGGTGGAAAGAGAAAGCATCCGGGGAACAACTATCAACAATCTAAGCTGTCCACTCCCATTTAACATAGGTCAAATGAGACTCCACCATTCCCGATTTTCCTTTCCAATGGAAGAGGTGATTGAACTCTTGGAGGTCTGGATATAAGATGACGTCATCAAGCTACCTCGTGTCAAACGTCCTCCAACTAAACAAGAAATGGAAGATCCTGGCACGCCGCTTCCATAGGTTTGTCAACCATCCTATAAGTGATCGCAATAAATTGAAGCACATCTTCCAGGAGAAGATCGACTCAGGGGAACTTCAACTAGGCACTGAAGGAGTATACAAATACCATCCTCCTATTAGAAGTTGTTGCATGCTTTCTGGGGACTCCGTCTACAAAATTATGCAGTCAATCATAGAACTTGTGTGTGAAATTCTCTATTTCTCCAAGGCACAACGTCAAGATATATTTGCCGCTCTAAATTGTGTTGACGGAAAGCGACTACCTTCAATCGATGAAGCTTCCCCCAGGCCTAAATCTCTTATGGAAGACATGATTGGCATAAGTGGTTGGGGACTATTAACCATTTCTTATCTTGGAGATGTCGAGTTGGAAAAAGCGTTGATTAACACAGGGACTACGAAGGGAAGTCCAGAAGCGCCATATCGTATATATAGAGGCTCAAACGCACGAGTAAGTCTTCTCAACAACCTCTTTTTGGCCTGTTAATCCTCACCTCATCAAGAATCGGGGACTTGATCCGATCGTCAACCCAATGCGAATAGACGATGTGAAGAGGAGGCTGGTCCCCGCCAATATTTTATCAAATGTTTAAGAAGTCTCGATCGAGGATAAGAGGTCCAGAGGTCAAATAGCAGGAGCCTTACCTAGTTTCTGAAATTAAACAAGGTGAATATTGCAAACTCTTGGTATTGACAAGCCGGAGGAGTAGCAATACACACTAGATAGCTCCCGTCGTTCTGAAATATTATATTGCCATTTCCATAGTATTTCCCTCGTTTTCATACAATACTTACAATTCATCCAAAATGTTTGCACCAATTTGCATTCATAGTTAAGATTTCAGTGAAACACCATTTCTTTCACAAAACAAAAATCTTTATTCTTCAAGAGCACCAGCCTACTGTTCAAAACCAAATCAAACCACAAAGTAACGTCTCGTCTTTCGAAAACACCTAAAGGGAAAAATCATGGGAAGGAAATAAAGGCACTCAAGGGAAATCATTCAGCAACATTTCATCTTTTTTAGAGAAAACATTTTTTATACTCCGAAGAGTAGCCTTTTTTCAACTTCAACTCCTGAGACAGTTTCTCAATTTACGATTTATGATTAATGAGATTCATGGAAGGAATCCTATCCATTTCAGTTCGCAAATTTCGGATTTTGGAAATCCCTTCACATAACCAGGAAACATTAAATCCGAAAACTACACACATGTCTTGAGATACTTCCGATATTTGATCACTCATTCAGAAGTAGCATGCCTGACAATACTACACATTTGGTTATGGAAATGTGTCCATACTTCTTCAATATTCTAGGCGTACAATTCAGCATACTTCTTGACACGCTGAACCCCCCAATTAACACGTGATTTACATGATGAGCATCAAATTGAGGGTCGAGGGTGCGATCACATCCTCAACATCGTCGATCGCCTCCATTACCTCTCGGTTCTTCCCGCAACGTCATCCCAAATACATCCAACTCGCGCAAATCCAACAAGGGCGTTCATCTTATCAAAGCACTAAAACTACGAAAGAAATTGAGCAAGATTAGCTCAAAGCTATCCAGATAATTCAGCCAGTCAAATAGAGCAAAACCTGTACATACACGTACATCCGAAGAATTGGAGATCACCATAGATGCTCGAGCGCCACCTGCAATCCTCTCTGACATAACCTATTTCCCATGGGGACTGCCTACACCTTGCCTAGAGGATACCACTCATACGACCACCGAACAACTTAAAGTCAAGGCTTCTCGCAATCGATCACAACGGATTTCGTAAAATTTTGAAATTTACTGGAGAGGCTGGAGACAGAAATTACACATTCCAGTGAAGATCGATGGTACAGCTTCTACACCCTCTGGTCCAGGAAGAAGAATCGTCACGTGATTAAGATGAGTCCTAACAATCGTATAGGACGTTTCGAAGAAGTCATCATCCATATTGGGCGTGTCTTTGGAATCATTAATTCCCCTTGGCTTAGTAGCATAAATATTCCCAGGTGACATTCTATCCAACTAGAAAATTTTTTACACTCCTAGTTACTGTTGGGTGCCTACATGTGCAAAAAAGAAAAGAGCACGTGCCTTGAGTTCTCCTTGCTCACGTTATTGATGGTCATAACCACTAGAGATTGCTTTGTTGCTGTGGATACTCGCTCTACCACTGCTAACAAAGAAAGTCAATCACATCGAATTAAACGTGGATATTTCACTCACATTAAGAATACGAGACGAGATGGACTTACCTTATGTTGTTTTTGGTGTACATGAAGATGGGTGGGTCTTGATGTTCGTGTAAAACAGGAAAGAACATAAGCTCCCTTTACACCCGACGAAATTTTAAAGCCGTAGAAGGGTTTTTTGCTCGCTCATACGAACGGGATTCAGAGAATCTAGTTGAGCTCCAAAGACTTGACCGGACATGCCGCTTCCTTTTTCCTACCATTGATGAGCAAGAGCGGTAATTTGTTGGTAGCCCCTGATTGGAAGCTGCTTCACCAAAGGCGACCGCAAGGAAGTTCAAACCAAGCGATATACCTCTGGTAACATCTATCTACTTCATCTTATTGGTTTTGTTTTTCATCTCGTCACCATCTAGTGCTTACCCAACAATGTCATTATATTTAGAGCGGAAGGACTTAATGTTGATAATGGTTTTTAGTTTAGGGCGAAAATTGTAAAAAGTCTATCTACTCGACCCGACATCTAAGTAATAGACCTTGATATGTCTATATTCCGCAAGTAATTTTGAAGAATATATCAAAATCTGATGAGTGCCTATGTCGCTCTTCATATTGTATTGAAACTCAAGCTCCTAGATGAATTGTTCACTAGTATAGAGCCTAACGAGTATTTAAGATCCTAGTTGCATTATTCACTAATGAAATGGAGCCATTTAAAAGTGTTGGAGTGCCTAAGCCTCTTCGCTCATATATGTATTGAGAAATTCAATATATTTATGTGTATAAAATTTACTTTAATGGTGCATGTAGCAACAATCCCAAATATTCTATAAATTTTATCTTTTTTGCATTATTCACTAATGCATGGCCTGCCTAGTGTTTTCCTATGCTATGTTCCCAATGAACTCTCAATATTGGCATGACATGACGATTAAATGTTCGCCGCAACAGAGTAGCATGAATCTCCAAGTGTCGCATTGAGACATGGATGAAAACATTCACATAGGCTACACCACCCTCGACAAAGAGATCGTTCGCACACCTTTTAATTAAAAGTTCATGTGATCGAACGCCTTTAAATTCCTTAAGGAAAACTGACGGGTTCACATCGGTCTCAAAAAATAATCACGGCCACACAATTTGGCCGCGCGATTTAACAAAATTAGACTACTCCTAGCAGAACTAGGCAATCACCATAGTGACCACCGGCGGGCCCACTTGTAGCGCCCCCTAAGCTAGCAGCTGATTAATCCAAGAGATTAACTAAATAAAGAGGCACTAAGAATCTAAATCATTTACTTAAACATTCAATTTAGAAATTTGCTACAAAACTTAACCAAAAACTCATACCACTCGAAATATATATACAAGTACTCCTCTCAAGTGATACATATACAATAGTCATTTGGTTTGCGAATATAATATACAACGTAATAAACATAACAAGACTCAACGCCACAAAGCTTATTGCGCAACTCGATCTGTCTGAAGGCGAAAGTGGGAAAGGGTGAGCACATCATCCCTAAAAGGGGTGCCCGGTAGGAATAACAACTAGCTTTCAAGTAAACATTAATATGATTCGAAGACAATGCAGGTTTATCGACAGTCGTTAATACACGGAAAGACAAGGTAAAACACAAAGTAGAAACTTCTTCAAAGACATCCATAAATAACAAGTAAACATCCATGTATGAGATGTCATTTGCCGCACATAAGGGAAGAATAATATTGATGCCAATTCCACACCGAATAGGTAATATCTGTAGGTGTATCGCCCTAGCCATAGAATACTTTTGAATATATAAAGGAAGAATAATATTGCGATTGTATCGCCTAGCCGTGTAATATCAAGGTGTATCGCCCTAGCCATAGAATACCGATATTGTTGGCACACATCTCATACCACACAAAGCACACAAAGATATGCATGAATTTCACAACACCAAGATTGATTTGTAAAACAATAATGAATACAAGAGAGTTCGTTATCGATTCCCACCTCTTTTGATGACAGGCCACGCCTACCTCGAGATCTACGATCCACTGGTTCATCCTTTGAATCGATCGTTGTTAATACGAACTTTAACCGTTAATCACACAAGAACTCTAAGAATCTATTCAAAATGACTCATACAAGAATCATACAAGTCTATCTAATGGTTCTAAGCCCTTTTACGATTCTATATATTATATTACCTATCTTTAACATATCTAAAGTATACTAATTCAATAAGGTTGGTTCTACGGTCCAATAACTAAGTCTTAAGAATGTATACAACTTTGTAGAAAAATCCAAAGGCTAACTCAGACCACAAAGGTCCAATACATGTTCATTAAGAAAACTGCTATAAGCCAAATTTCACTAAACAGGCCCACTAAGTTAAGGCCCAGTCCAATCGGATCTACTAATCCAACAGTCAACAGGTCTCTAACAGTCAACGTCTAAGGTCAGGTCTGTGATCAAGGTCAAAGTCAAATAGGAACCGGCCAACTGAGTCAATTAGGGTCCAGAAAGGGAAACTCGGTGAGTCAACCTGATTCGACTCAGTCAGATTAACCGAGTCAGCTAAACCAAACTAAATCAGACTGAATAATCTCAGTCAGACAGGCCAAGGGTTCTTCTCACAGAAATGCAACTCTAACTCTATAACCCAACTCAAGTTCAACTTCAGTCTAATAATGCATTGATTCAATCATTCAAATAAACTACAAATTTCAATTACAACTACAAACTATGACTACCTGCAATTGCAGCTTTTCCAAACTTCCACAACAATTACTGACTACAACTCTTTGATCACCATTCTTCATAAACTGAACTTCAGAAAACACCACAACCAAAACCAACAATCACATACACTTCGTTCTAACTGACACCCTCACCACATTATACTTAGCATCACCACTGATCATAGCCTCTACAACTTCACCAATACTTCCACAACCAACCATTCAAAAGAACTTCATAAAACTCAACAACTCCAGGCCTGCAATACCTTTACAATCTGTACCCATAATCCTTACTTGAGCCAAAGTGCCTAACATCATCTCACTACTATTGAACCATCTCAAACAACAATTATCAGCTGAGCAACACTCAGCATATACTCACACAACTGATTCAAACTCAGTTTAGTTCACCATTCCAAAACTCTGCATCTTTCCAAACCATCATCACCACTTAACATTTCTCCACCACCAACATAAACTCAGTTATATTCCTGTTTACACATTCTGCAAACAACACCACAACTCCCTTCAACACCATTGTCACAGCATACAATCATACCACCAACATACACATTCATTCTGCAATCCAATTCTCAACACAACCATCATAAACTTCAATCTTCATTATCATATACACAAGCTCAACAATGAAATTGAATAGTTTTCTTAAATTGACTCAGAAAGACAATTACCTCAGATATCTGCATCTTGTTTGAACCTTACCACAGAACTCATTTCCTTGTTTGAATCGATTCTTCAATTATTCTTGAAACTACAGCAGCCCACCAACTCAGTTCATTCCACATCATCTCCTTCCTAAACCATCCGCTCATCACAGCCACTTCTAACAATCTTCCTTCAAACGGAAAACAAACCCTAATTATTCGATTCACCACTAACATAGCCCCAAGACATCCAATTAACCCCAATTCATCCAACTATACTTCAATTAAGAACAAACCCATCATTAATTCTTCTCATTCATCACCTAACTAGAACTTCAAATGGACTCACAGAAACCCTAGCTCTTTGATTCTTCGATTTGTCCTCAGGACAACTTCAGAGCTTCAATTAAACATCTATCCCCGATTCTTCATAAACCATAGCTCCATAATTCATCTTCTAAATTTTCAGAACATCAATCAGTTCTATGAACCCTAATTTCGATTTCAACAACAACTCTATTCTCTTCATCCCGTGTTCAATTAACATCAATCCCACCATTAACAACCAATTCTTAAAGTTTCCCCTAAGTTTCTTTTGATTTCACTGCCTCAGAAGCATCTCACAAAATCGCCAGAGGAAACAGAAGAATAAGAAGAGAAAAGAAGAACGAAGAAGAAATGAAAGAGAATGAGTTTATCTTCTCGAGCGGTCTGGGGATAAGGCCGAACAGATTTGTTGAGACCCACTCGCTCGACACGTGCGGCCACAAGGATAATATCCAAAGTTACTATTTTACCCTCTGAAAATAACTTGATAAATTTTCTTCACCCAGTGACCGAATGACGCGTGCGAGCAGTCCATTTCGTATAACTTTTCGACACCTCTCCTACGATACTAATTTCGTATCTAGATCGTTGTTAGATTAATTTCTATTAATTAACATTTGTGTTAAACTAATCGAGTTATTATCGGCTTAATCGCCTCTTGACCGGTCTAATAGCGTTGACGTGCTTGAGGGTCCTTACATTCTCCCCACCTTATTCATTTTCATCCTCGAAAATAGAACCGTCCTTCTAGTCTTCGAAAACTCCCCACCTTATAGAAAATTACTATCTATCTACCAAGTGCAAGTACCGCTCATACTTACAAACACACGAAAGAAAACAACTCATTTTAAATTAGTTCGAAACAACAAGAAATGAAACACATGCCTATATAATTTGCTACAACTAAAATCTAAAATTTGTAGCTCTAGGTTCAACAGACTAATTTCTAATTCATTCTATGATTGTCTCTAAGCTCACTATGTTGAATTAATTTCTAACTGATAAGCATGTCTAAGTTCTCCGCGCTAAAATTTATAGACAAATATTTAATAATTTATTAATCTGATGTAATTTATCCCTATAACTAATCTTACATTTTCAATTAATTTAAATCCTACATTTTTTCCGTATAATGAAAATTTTAATTTAATTTTTAATCATCATTTATCAAAATTAAGTCATTTAATTTATTATACAAATTTATCTATTTACATTTGTTACATATTTATCCATATAACTAATCCAAATTTAATTTCGTAAATCTATAATATCTAATATTTTAGTTTCTTTGTTATACAATATATAAATTTTCCAAATATTATCTACTTTAAATTTGTTATTATTGAAGTTCTATCATCAACTGTATTACTGTTCTCACTATCTTTATTATTATCGTTATTGGTCTGTTAATAGTCCAATTGGTACACTAAGTCGAAATTTTCTAAATATGTTTATAATTGATTTTACCTAATCATATCGAGTTTGTAATTCTATATATATCTTATTAAATATTAGCGTTGGTAACTTAATATTATTACAATTTGAGTCTGCATAAAATTTTAGTGTATCATAAAAGTTTTTAGATTTTTCTATCAATGTAAAGTATACTATTAATATATAAATTTATTTTCTTTCAAGTCCATTATTGTACTAAGCATCCAAATACTATTATTGTTTTCTTCACGTATATTTGTCTAATTTCAAATGATTTACTAAATTAGTTACTAGTCTAAAGATAAGTCAGGTATCAAATTACTAAGAAATCTAGTCTTTATCTGCACGTTCTTAGGTCTACTCTAATAATTCTTATATTAACTATCTGATAACTATTTCATATGCAAAAGAATGTATTTCTAACTTTATTTAATTTACAAAATCTGGCCATAGGTAATTATTAATAATTTTGCATAGCTACTTGATCTTAATTATTATTTTAACCATTAAATATTTACTAATGAGATTTTAATAATATAAAGTTCATTACAATACTATTTGATAAGTTTTGATATTACTTTCATTATGACTATCAGTGATCTCATTATCATTTATTATTATTGACATTAGTGGTTGAACTATTACCTTAATTGCTTTTACAATTTAACTTCATTTCTAATTTGATAGATTAATGGTTCTAATTACGAGAAAAGGTACTCTATTAGTTTCTAAACAGAATTTGGGATCTAACAGTTCACTAATAAAAGCAAGTCCTCCTTATATGTCTAAGTAATCCAAGCTTGTAGTTGGTCTGTCCAGGTTAGCAAGACCCGACGATGGTTTCCTACGAACAAAGATAGCACAAACACACCAGAATTCCAAACCTCACTATTCTCCAGTGCTAGATTATTTAAGTATCATTCAATTGAGACTAACTAATTTCTAGTTATCTATTGAAATTTCTAACTTATACCCCAATTGGTTTCAGCCTACAATTTTTACTTCATATTATATACACGCAAACAAGAAGCACGCAATCAACATGCTGAAAAAAATCAATCAAATCAATACATAAATATTTTAGTTATTGATTGTTTTTAGTGAACTAAGATTTATCTCACAAACCCAACCCAGTTCAAAACTAATCTAGTTCACTAACTGGCACTGGCTATTCTTATTATATTCCCATGTAAGATCTAATAGTGAGCTGTGATACCAACTTGTAGCGCCCCCTAAGCTAGCAGCTGACTAATCCAAGAGATTAACTAAATAAAGAGGCACTAAGAATCTAAATCATTTACTTAAACATTCAATTTAGAAATTTTCTACAAAAAATTAACCCAAAACTCACCCACTCGAAATATATATACAAGTACTCCTCTCAAGTGATACATATACAATAGTCATTTGGTTTGCGAATACAATATACAACGTAATAAACATAACAGAAGACTCAACGCCACAAAGCTTCCGCTGCGCAACTCTGATCTGTCTCTGAAACTGAATGGGAAAGGGTGAGCACATCATCCCTAAAAGGGGTGTAGTAGGAATAACAACTAGCTTTCAAGTAAACATTAATATGATTCGAAGACAATGCAGCTTTTATCGACAGTCGTTAATACACGGAGACAGTAAAACACAAAGTAGAAACTTCTTCAAAGACATCCATAAATAACAGTAAACATCCATGTATGAGATGTGTGTTGGCACATAAGGGAAGAATAATATTGATGCCAATTCCACACCGAATAGGTAATACGCGGTGTATCGCCTAGCCATAGAATACGAATATATAAAGGAAGAATAATATTGCGGTGTATCGCCTAGCCATGTAATATTGCGGTGTATCGCCCTAGCCATAGAATACTGATATTGTGTCGGCACATATCACATACCACACAAAGCACACAAATATATGCATGAATTTCACAACACCAAGATTGATTTGTAAAATAATAATGAATACAAGAGAGTTCATTATCGATTCCCACCTCTTTTGATGATAGGACACGCCTACCTCGAGATCCACGATCCACTGGTTCATCCTTTGAATCGATCGTTGTTAATACAGACTAACTGTTAATCACACAAGAACTCTAAGAATCTATTCAAAATGACTCATACAAGAATCATACAAGTCTATCTAATGGTTCTAAGCCCTTTTACGATTCTATATATTTTATTACCTATCTTTAACATATCTAAAGTATAATAATTCAATAAGGTTGGTTCTACAGTCCAATAACTAAGTCTTAAGAATGTCTACAACTTTGTAGAAAAAGCCAAAGGCTAACTCAGACCACAAAGGTCCAATACAAGTTCATTAAGAAAACTGTTATAAGCCTAATTTCACTAAACATGCCCACTAAGTTAAGGCCCAGTCCAATCGGATCTACTAACGGTCACTAACTGTCAATCTAACAGTCAACAGGTCTCTAACAATCAACGTCTAAGGTCAGGTCAACAGTTAAGGTGAAAGTCAAATATGAATCGGTCAACTGAGTCAATTAGGGTCAAGAAAGGGAAACTCGGTGAGTCAACCTGATTCGACTCAGTCAGATTAACCGAGTCAGCTGAACAAAACTAAATCAGACTGAATAATCTCAGTCAGACAGACCAAGGGTTCTTTTCACAGAAATGCAACTCTAACTCTACAACCCAATGGTAGGCTGGGAAAAGTGTTTGCCTACGGTGTAACTGCAAGTGCACAGTGCCTATTGGAGGCAGGGCAAGTACAGGTCGATCCTCAGGGAAATGGGGTGTGTAAGGTTGATCTCAAGCTTCACTAAACTGATTTCTAAGGGAGAGTAACATAAATATGGGTTGTTGGGTGTCGATACGACTGAATGGAGTTGTGTTTGTAAACTAAGGCAACAAGTAGTCACTAGGTGTTGTAAACAGTTGGGAAAGTTACTAGGATGATCGATTCCACCCTCTGATCCTATGCTAAGGTAATGCAAAGTCTCACTTTGTTCTTATGCCTTCCCTTGAAGGCCTCATATGGATATTTGTCTAGCTAACTCCCCTCACTTACTCCTAGTATCAATGGTCTTCTTACAGTACCATTGATCACAAGTAAATTTAGTTCAATAGCTAACTATATTCCTAAGCAATACACACAATAAGAACAAGTTGAGAATCTAATTAACTTCACATTAAATCATAGAGTTTCATCTACACCCTAGTGATTGAATTAAAACATCATGCAATTGCTAAACAGGATTCAAAATTAAGTTACAAAATAAAACCCTAAAATTCACTGTCTTTCTAAAAATGAAGATCAACTTGATTTTATACCTCTTGCATCTTCTCTAATGCTCTAAATTGAAATTAAATGCAAACCGGCACTGTTCCCTCTTCCAATTCGGCTCTGGTAGCCATTAATGAGTTGTTGGAGAAACCCTAGCTCCATCTATCTCAAACCTAGCTTCTAGGGTTGAGAGAAGCTACGAAAGAGATAGCTTGAGCTAGAGTGGCGGAGAAGGCGGCTGTGGTGGCTGTTCTGCAGGTGTCAGGGGAAGGAGATGGTGATGGTGGTTCTGCAACTGTCGGGGGAAGAAGGTAAGGGTTTCTCTAGTTTTGTCGGGAGAGGAGAAAGAGAAGAGAAAATGAGAAATGGGGTGTTTGGTCGATGGGTGAAGGTGTAGGTAGCTTGGGTGTGAGGCGGGAGCAGCGAGAGTCGATGCAAGGGATGGAGCGACCGTTGGATGCGGCGATAGAAATCTCAACGGCTCAGGGTGAATCGGGCTTGGACTCGAGTTATGGGCCGGGTCTTGGATTGCTCAAGCCCATGTCTTTGCAAATGGATTGCTCCTTGTTGGGTTGCAACTGATGCGCACGCGGGCTGTAGCTTTCTGCTTCATAGACGCTCGTCTCCAATTCTTTGCTCTTTTGGCTCCTTAATTTCTCCGAGCTTTATTTACTACCTAAAAACACAAAATTAATTAGTACAAGTATTTATTCTTGAAAACAGAGAAAATACGAGAATTTGGGATAATATCGATTTCGAGCACAAAAGATGAGTTAAATGCCGATAAAAGGTGTAGAAATATGCAATATTTGGCACTCATCAAATACCCCCAAACCTGAATTTTACTTGTCCTCAAGTGAAACAGAAATTAAGAAATCCTAACTATACCACTGTCGCTGGTCTCTCGAATGCATTTAGCGTATGCACTAATCCTTTAAACCCCTAGGTGTCCCTAGTGGACGAGTTGTAGTCTCGTGAGGGTTTACCAGGTGTACCCACAAAACCTTCTCCAACTTCGGAGCGTAAAAGAGTCTCAAGCATCCAAGGAGCTATGAGGACATAGAGTTTCGCATGCTAGTAACACGAAGTTAGAACTACCAAATAACGTATTCTCATCCTTAAGAGTTGAGCGAGAAATAACCATACCATATGAAAGAATTCGGGTTCGAGAGTGATCACAAGCTTTGACTTCTGCCTCACCAATTGGGTTTTATGATAATTGCACTCAAAAAGATCGCTTTTTTAGTCTCTCATGTGTGCAGGTAGGAATAAAGAGAGAAATCCTGCACACATTGAAGGTGAGAAGGATAACCTTCCGAAATAATTTCGGAGACTCCACAGAATTATGGACAAAAAGAATCTTTTTTCGATGATCTCTAAGAAAGGAAATCAACCATTAGCAAGGATGGGAGTACTCACTTACCTTTTCACCCGATCGGCAATTAACATTACTCTCTCAAGATCCATAGAAACGTCTTCAATCTTCGGTCTTCAACTGTTGATGATGAACTTCTGAACTTCACAAAAACTTGACAATTTTTTTTTTACATGAGATGAAAATAACAATAAAATAATAAAACTCAATTTTCCACAACTTGTATTGTCTTGATTTCATAAACTTCACTAATTCTCATCTTATTTTCTTTTCTTTGACTTGTTGCATGTAAACCTTGACTATTTCAATTTTTCTTCAAATATTCCGACGTTGCTCCGCTCGTTGACGATGATGTGTTTCTATGGATCTGTTGATGTTGTTGAGAGGGAGAGAGTGATGCTAGCGCAAATCGAACTACAAGAAGGAGTTTTCATCTTTAAACGTCACCCTCATGATTGACAAAATTAGCACTCAAGAGATCAAAAATAGTCTTGAAAGTGGTGCGAAGTTGGGTAGCTCACCATTCCTACCCGGAATTGACGTACGGTGACACACACTCTAACAGATTTTTTAGAAAGTCACAAAAATGAAGGTCGGTGCCTCGCTTGATGTAAAAATGGGTAGTCTCCACTATGGGTGATCACAATTCTACTACCGAATATCTATACAACACCTAATTCGCCCCCTCCGGCATGGTTAAATCCAACTTTAACGCTCTAATCAACTAAGAAACCCGATTGTGTTCTCAAGACTTCCAAATTCGGTTATTTCGGTCCGGACTCTCTATGTAAACATAGCTAGAAGCATGCTAGTGACTCTAAGATCTCTAAAAGTTGGAGGTTTTTATGTACATATTTACAAAGAGTTTTGAATTTTTTTTTGATTTTTTTTTTTTTTGGAATATAAAAAGACTAAAAACTCTATATGCAAAACACACCCCAAACCTAAATCAAACATTGTCCTCAATGTGTCAACAGATGATAAGAATTTAAATATTCACATACCATGAGAACTATCTTTGATAAGAGAAAAGGGAAGAGATTACCGGTATGTTGGCAGAGCAAGGTTAGAGCTTCATTAATCAAGGCTAGAATCCAACATTCTGGTGAGATCATATTGGATTAGCACAATATATACAAAAGAAGACTCAACCGATTCAAGATAGAAGATTTAACAAGACCTACTGGATTATATACAAGAAAAATTTACCATACACCAACAATCTAAAGAGTTGAGGATCAACCCAAAAGATGATATGAAGAAACATGAACAACCTTACACAAATATAACATGAGGGTGCAAGTAAGATTGCATATGTGAACAAGTTACCCCCAAACCTAAACTTGTCAACAGATGTGTTTTTGAGCACAAAATCTTGCAATTTTAGAGGTACATCATGCACAAGGTCTAATTCAAAATGAGTTTTGTTAGAATGTGAAGATATACACATTCCAACTGTGGCTCCTTAAAGGTGTTATACTTTGATGCAAAATAGTCCAAGAGGACTTGGGAGGCACAAAGTTCCAATCCTATATTATGTATTCTCTGAAAAGTTGGTTTTGCAATTTTGTTACAAATCACATCTAAGTTTGGTGGTGGAGTTTCAATCGTGACTTAGGAAAGAGCGGGAACATCTAAGTTGTTTTCATGTATAAGATCATTTGCACATTACACATTTTCCTAAAGTCAGAAAAAGGTAAATCATGTTCACTTTCATAGAACAGTTCAACAAGACCCATATCAGTACCATGATTATCCACAACCTTTGTGTCATGCATAGGAATATCTGAAGGAACATCATATTGTGACATGGGCAGGGAATCAGACACAAAAATAATATCATGATGCATAAGAACATTAGTGTCACAGAAGATTCATCCTTTCTTAAGTCACAAACAAGTTGTGTAGCATGCTCATTTTCGCGAACAATTGCACGTAGACCCAAACTCAAAGTTAACATGGCATGCATCTCTGCAGATTTAGAAGAAACCTCATTCATGACTTGTGAGTCGATAGCAACGCCTAATGTCTCGAACCCAAAGGTTCCACCATATTTTCAGCATAATCATGTTCTTCAAGCATAACATATTCATCATCATCCGAGTAATATGCATACGCATCCCTATTAATGACTTTGGTGTTTTCAAATAACTCATTTCCTTCTAGGTGAGGTTCATATTGAAGGTCGGTGACATGAGTAGGACCGGACACACAATTTTGGTAATTTACTTCATTAGGGCTGATAAACATTTCATTTTGAAATTTCTCCCTTTCTACATTTTGTAAATGACTCGATTCATCCTTAATATCATGTTAAAATGTCTCAATCAAGGGGAGTCTTCAATAGTGGGTATCCTTGTTTCATATGAATATTCATTACATGGTTGTGCACAAGGTTCACTACCAAAGGGAAATTCAGACATGTTGCTATATGGATGATCATGCAACGCTTGTAATTCAAACCTAGCATTGTTTTGCTATATGAGTTTGATATTCTCCATTATCGATTGCATACAAGGGGTTCATTGGAGGACAGCCTTGTTCAACCTCCCATGGCGGTTGATGATACATGTGCGCATAATGATTAGGTATGTGTATTCTAGTTCAGGGCCCCGAGAAGGTTCATAATACTCCAAAATCATTGACATCATGGTCCATGGGGGGGTTCATAATGTGAAGCATGCCCGTAAGCAAGTTCTCTAATTGACTTTTTGCGATGATTTCTCATCCCTAACCCCATTCCAAAATCCCGACATGCCTAGGCAATCAATTTGAACTCAAAGAAACAATCATAGCATAGCACACATCAAGCATGTTATAGCACTCAAACATCCAACGATTTCTTAAAACAGGGAAGCTAAGCTCATATGAATCAAAAGCTAGTTCTCAGAATCAATCACACTGGACTGAGGTTTGCTGCTGTTAAAAAGCGCACAACACACCTTGCTTGGCAAGTGAACAAGAAAAACAGAAAATGTGCACAGTCCACAGGGTAGCAAGATTATGCTCACTCAAGGTGAAGCACGTGTTTGGGCTTGTGTTTGAGGCAGGTATCGGCTGGTTCCACGGATGCGAGATGCAACAAATGCAAGATACTCAGACACGAAATTTCAATACTCTTACAACACACATGACATGAGACAGAGCGTCAACTGGTTTGGTTGACTCCGATTTTCACAGATTATGCACAGATATTTGCATGGCATATCATTCAAAGCATCAAAGGTTCATAGAGTCAACAGGTCAGCACAATGTAGATACAAAATTTCAGCATTTTACTACACATTTGACATGTCACAGAGTGTCAACAGGCTTGGTTGACTCCAATTTTCATAGAGCATGCACAAAGATACAGGGCTGATGGTTCAACAAGCTCAGTCAACCAACTCAGTTGATATCAAACTGGGCTATCATCAAACTGGGCTAACCAAGATGCATCTCAACTCAACAGCTCCAGGGGCTGGAGCCAAGCACAGGCTTTGTTGAAGCCAAGGAGTCATGATGAAAATGTCTTAATTATTCAAACCAAATTTCGATTACTGTAGAACACACAAGAGCACAAATTTCAGCTATACAAAATTTTACTCAAGTATCACATGAGCAAGCAAAAATTTAGGATATGAGCAATACTCAAAGAAGGTAGCGAGTTTATCGGGCAATCATGGTCGAAAGATTCACGGTCGACATGCATTCATTCAGTCGTCAACAGACTCATGTGCGCAAACCTTAGATATTACAGAGTTGGATGCTACTACAGAAGGCAACTAGTTTTGTTGACAAGCATGCTATATCATTTATTCAGGTAAACAAGGTTTGAGGGACAATACCACCGGTATAAACCGGGTTTAGGCACGATACAGATTTGTTCCTTTCTTTGTACTTCCTTTCCTTGTTTCGCAGTGTAGCAGCGCCACAGGTACTTACTTGCTCAAAGGAGAAGTTCAGCTCTCAAAAATGTGCAGGAAAATCAAAGGAATACATAAATTATTTGTTCACCACTGTTGAGCCAACTGATGTATTATCTGACAAACTAGATCTGGGCAGGACAGACTGATGCAAGTATAATTATATACGAGCTTCAAATGCAGAAAGCTTGGATATATTACAGGGGGATGATATGTAATTACCTAATTAATGATGTACTTAACTTCTAGATGCTTGGCCTACAGGTGCAAATGTTATGAAGAACTACTAAAGCTAAGTTATACTAGAATATTCACAACTAAAACAATAAAAGTGGACCGGAAATTCTAAAGACCTAAAATATGATGCGGACTAAATAAAACTACAAATTTTAATCTACCATAAATTGAGAAAAGTACGAGCAATGGAAAACTTAACAAATATGTTGCAAACTAGACTACAGAATGCGAATGACTATAGAAAACCGACTCAACTTCCCTTGACTCACAGAAATGATATATTACAAGTTAATGATGCATGTCAACTAACTAAAAAGGTAGCAAAAGGGATGCAACTATGTGACTGAAAGTTGAATTACTGAAACTCGGAGTTACAGATGCAAAGACCTATAAACTAAAAGATATAAAAACAACGAAGTCTTAATATATACAACTTAACTATAGAATGCAACTAAATAGAGGTACAAATGACTCAAATGGTCCTAACATGCGAGATGGAGGTTTACATATGGAAAAATATGATAAACTGACAAAGCTATCTATCTCTGATTATAGACTCTTCTAACAAAGTTCAAGTTATGCTAAAATGCTTACACGTGCACAAACAAGTTAAGTGTCAAAGTGATAAGATGCAAGTAACTTCAAACTAGTTTGCCACTGACGCAGCCGACCTTACAAAAACACGAGGCGTTAACATGATAAAACTAAAATAAAAAAAAAAAAATCAAAGGTTAACACTAGATGCAGGTTATAAACAAATGGACTGTTAATGAAATAAGACTGCAACAAAAGATAAAAGAAAGAAATTTCAAAGTATACCTGATTCTTATACGACTAACTTACTAAAGGGAATATATTACAAACCGAAAGAGTTAAACACAGGTGAGCAGACGGCCTACATGAAGGGACCAGTAACACAAGACCCTGACTAATAACAATGACTGAATCAATAGGAACTGAAAGTAAAGATGCAGCTAATTAGAAGAAGCGGCTAAGCTAACTGAACAAGATGCAGTTATGAGAATGCAGTGTGACA
This sequence comes from Papaver armeniacum, assembly GCA_023531295.1. NCBI lineage: Eukaryota > Viridiplantae > Streptophyta > Magnoliopsida > Ranunculales > Papaveraceae > Papaver > Papaver armeniacum. The sequence goes on from JAJJWW010009046.1 coordinate 36,140, forward strand.
GAATGCAAAATATGGAAAGAAAAATTACAGCTAAAATACTACATAATGAAAAAGCAGGCTACAGATCGTAGTGACTAAAGAACTAAGAGAAAACCAAAGGAAACCTACACTACAAAATATGACACACTATAAGAAAAAATATGTACAACCTAAATTACAGAGCACAACTAATTATGAATGAAAACAAACTCAAACTTGATATGAGTTCAAGACACAGATTTAGCTAACCTTCTGAAATAAGATGCAATGTATATGCAAATGGATTAAAGTTAAACAGTTGAACTACAAGCTGCTACCAGCTTATGCTACAGGACAATGATGCAAAATTTGGCTAACTAACAAAAAGGACTGAAAGAAAAATAATGCAGGTATGTGAATGAACTTAGAGCTACAGCCTGTGCAAACCAATGAACTGAGAAAGAAACAAAAGGGGAACTAACAAATATGCTAAGGAATTGTTTTTTTATTTTTCAAGATTATGATGCAGGCAACAACAATATATAACAGATGGTTGAAACACTAAGTTACACTATAACAAGGATTGAGAATAGAAGAATCCAGGCACATATATACAAAATTACAACCAAAATCAGTAAAGTTAATAATAGAGCAACTACACTACTACCAAATCCCCGGCAGCGGCGCCAAAAACTTGGTAGAATTTGGGAAAAGTGTTTGCCTACGGTGTAACCGCAAGTGCACAAGTGCCTATTGGAGGCAGGGCAGTACGAGTCGATCCTCAGGGAAATGGGGTGTGTAAGGTTGATCTCAAGCTTTACTAAAGCGATTTCTAAGGGAGATTAACATAAATATGGGTTGTTGGGCGTCTATACGATTGAATGGAGTTGTGTTTGTAAACTAAGGCAACAAGTAGTCACTAGGTGTTGTAAAATGATTGGGAAAGTTACTAGGATGATCGATTCCACCCTCTGATCCTATGCTAAGGTAATGCAAAGTCTCACTTTGTTCTTGCCTTCCTTGAAGGCCTCGGATGGATATTTGTCTAGCTAACTCCCCTCACTTACTCCTAGTATCAATGGTCTTCTTCTGGTACCATTGATCACAAGTAATTTAGTTCAATAGATAACTATATTCCTAAGCAATACACACAATAAGAACAAGTTGAGAATCTAATTAACTTCACATTAAATCATAGAGTTTCATCTACACCCTAGTGATTGAATTAAAACATCATGCAATTCTGAACAGATTCAAAATTAAGTTACAAAATAAAACCTAAAATTCTGTCTTTCTAAAAATGAAGAACAACTTGATTTTATACCTCTTGCATCTTCTCTAATGCTCTAAATTGAAATTAAATGCAAACCCCGGACACTGTTCCCTCTTCCAATTCGGCTCGGTAGCCATTAATGAGTTGTTGGAGAAACCCTAGCTCCATCTATCTCAAACCTAGCTTCTAGGGTTGAGAGAAGCTACGAAAGAGATATCTTGAGATAGAGTAGCGGAGAAGGCGGGGGTGGTGGTGTTACTGCTGGTGTCGGTGGAAGGAGATGGTGATGGTGGTTAGAACTGTCGGGGAAGAAGGTAAGGGTTTCTCTCGGTTTTGTCGGGAGGAGAAAGAGAAGAGAAAATGAGAAATGGGGTGTTTGGTCGATGGGTGAAGGTGTAGGTAGCTTGGGTGTGAGGCGGGAGCGTGAGAGTCGATGCAAGGGATGGAGCGACCGTTGGATGCGGCGATAGAAATCTTAACGGCTCAGGATGAATCGGGCTTGGACTCGAGTTATGGGTAGGGTCTTGGATTGCTCCAAGCCCATGTCTTTGCAAATGGGTTGCTCCTTGTTGGGTTGCAACTGATGCGCACGCGGGCTGTAGCTTTCTGCTTCATAGACACTCGTCTCTAATTCTTTGCTCTTTTGGCTCCTTAATTTCTCCGAGCTTTATTTACTACCTAAAAACACAAAATTAATTAGTACAAGTATTTATTCTTGAAAACATAGAAAATATGAGAATTTGGGATAATATCGATTTCGAGCACAAAGATGAGTTAAATGCCAATAAAAAGGTGTAGAAATATGCAATATTTGGCACTCATCACCCAACTCAAGTTCAACTTCAGTCTAATAATGCATTGATTCAATCATTCAAATAAACTACGAATTTCAATTACAACTACCAACTATGCCTACCTGCAATTGCAGCTTTTCCAAACTTCCACAACAATTACCGATCTACAACTCTTTGATCACCATTCTTCATAAATCGAACTTCGAAAACACCACACAACCAAAACCAACAATCACATACACTTTGTTTCTAACTGACACCCTCACCACATTATACTTAGCATCACCACTGATCATAGCCTCTGAAACTTCACCAATACTTCCACAACCAACCATTCAAAAGAACTTCACAAAACTCAACAACTCGAGCCTGCAATACCTTTTACAACTGCACCCATAATCCTTACTTGAGCCATAGTGCCTAATATCATCTCACTACTATTGAACCATCTCAAACAACAATTATCAGCTAGGCAACATTCAACATATACTCACACAACTGATTCAAACTCAGTTTAGTTCACCATTCCAAAACTCTGCATATTTCCAAACCATCATCACCACTTAACGTTTCTCCACCACCAACATAAACTCAGTTCTATTCCTGTCTACACATTCTGCAAACAACACCAAAACTCCCTGCAACACCATTGTCACATCATACAATCATACCATCAACATACACACTCATTCTGCAATCCAATTCTCAACACAACCATCATAAACTTCAATCTTCATTATCATATACACAAGTCAACAATGAAATTGAATAGTTTTCTTAAATTGACTCAGAAAGACAATTACCTCAGATATCTGCATCTTGTTTGAACCTTACCACTGAACTCATCTTCTTGTTTGAATCGATTCTTCAATTCTTCTTGAAACTACAGCGGCCCACCAACTCAGTTCATTCCACATCATCTCCTTCCTAAACCATCCGCTCATCACAGCCACTTCTAACAATCTTCCTTCAAACGGAAAACAAACCCTAATTCTTGATTCACCACCAACATAGCCCCAAGACATCCAATTAACCCCAATTTATCCAACTATACTTCAATTAAGAACAAACCCATCATTAATTCTTCTCATTCATCACCTAACTCGAACTTCAAATGGACTTGAAACCCTAGCTCTTTGATTCTTCGATTTGTCCCTCACGAACAACCGAGAGATTCAATTAAACATCTATCCATGACTCTTCATAAACCATAGCTCCATAATTCATCTTCTAAATTTTCAGAACATCAATCAGTTCTATGAACCCTAATTTCGATTTCAACAACAACTCTATTCTCTTCATCCCGTGTTCAATTAACATCAATCCCACCATTAACAACCAATTATTAAAGTTTCCCCTAAGTTTCTTTTGATTTCACTGCCTCAGAACCATCTCACAAAATCGCCAGAGGAAACAGAAGAATAAGAAGAGAAAAGAAGAATGAAGAAGAAATGAAAGAGAATGAGTTTATCTTCTCGAGCGGTCTGGGGATAAGGGCGACCAGATTTGTTGAGACCCACTCGCTCGACACGTGCGGCCACAAGGATAATATCCAAAGTTACTATTTTACCCTCTGAAAATAACTTGATAAATCTTCTTCACCCAGTGACCGAATGACGCGTGCGAGCAGTCCATTTCGTATAACTTTTCGACACCTCTTCTACGATACTAATTTCGTATCTAGATCGTTGTTAGATTAATTTCTATTAAAACATTCGTGTTAAACTAATCGAGTCATTATCGGCTTAATCGCCTCTTGACCGGTCTAATAGCGTTGACGTGCTTGAGGGTCCTTACACCACTAATATACCTAGTTGATCGAGTCCTATTTTGCTTATTCATAAGCGCTTCAAAAGCGGACCCAAACATGGGTGTTCACGCAGTAGAAACAAGCTCAAACGAGTTGAGACCGAAAAAATGGTCTCAAAACGCACCACATCCGTCCAACTTAGCGGCCTAGATGGATTCGGCTTAGATCACATCTTGAACGATCAAAGAAGAAGTGACATGTTCATTGGCGGCCCAACATCTCCTTGGTCGATCGACACTGCGAGCAAGTCTATAGGGCTCTCAACCGTTTGCCCAAACTGAGCAAACACGCTCGTGTTCAAAACCTTAATTTGGGTCATTGTAAGGTATACAAGGTATCACAAATCGATCGTGTCCGTCCAACTTAGCTAGCCTAATTGGACGGCTTAGATCGCGTTTCAGACGATCAAGGAGGTGCTAATGCATTCACTACCGACCCAATATTATCCCCGACCAATCGACTTGCTCATGGGAAGTCAATGGCACACCAAATCGTTCGATTGAACTAGGGTGTACGCGGTTGTTATGAAACCCTAATTGATGTTTGCGGTAACATCTTACTGCCGCAAATCGATCACGACCATCCACCTTCGCCAGCCTAATCGAGAGGTATAGATCTGATTTCGGACGGTCCTGAAGATGTCAGTGTATTTACCGTTGACCCACCTCTACACATGGCCGACCGGCCTGTTCGTACTAGGGCTCGATGTCCCGGAACGATCGCCCAAAGAAGGGTTGGCCATGCGACTTAAAACCCTAAAATATAATCAGCGACAACGTTCAACCGCCTTAAGTCATCTTGTCCGACCAACTTCGCTAGCTTGGTCGGACGATTCGACTAGGTTCTAGATGGCCAAGAGGGTGACGCCATGATCACCGACCACCGCTTCTACACAAGTAGTGATCGACCAAGTGATGGCTTGTCCACAAAGCCCTCAAACGATCACACAAAGGTGGCCGGACATGCTACCTCTTTAAGACGTTCAATCCGCGACTCATTCGATCGAGCTCAAAACAGCGATGCTTCTAGCACATCGATTATTTTCAATTTGCTTATTCGAAAGCGATATTTTATATACATCGATTACAAGCAATGCTTTATAAATATTGGTTTCACAAATAATAATTTATTTGACCTAAAAGCACTATGTCTTGCAAAGAACGAGTCCCACGACTCGACCCACTTACTCGAGACATCAAACATGTCACAAACTGGGGGATGCTCACTAAGGTATTGGTCTGGCGGTTTACAACGTGCGGCGTGCAAAGCGCCCATTACGAGAACGTGTCATGAAAGGATGAACGGTTAACAACGATGAGAGTAGTGGGTGAAGGCGTGACCACATGATGATCACCATCTCTTGCACAACCCCACTACTCCACTACTTAATCTTCTCCACTTCTTACGAGATCAGGGTGGTGCTCAAATGACTTGTATAAATAGGTTTTCAACCTATTTCGACAACAGGGAACACAAGTGTTATCAACGCAAGTATCCAGAAACGATATTCTGATACAAGTCATAAAACAGCCACACCTTCATAATTCAACATTCTGATCTCAAACACCTTCTTCGCTTCCCTCCCTAAGATCAACCCTTCTCCTTCACGTTGTGACCGAATTGAATCTGGAATGACCATTTCTTGGTTTAGGCCAGAGTCTTACAGATTGATATCTCGAATCTAAAAGTACTCCCGTGCAGTGTATTTGTTTAGGGTTTGAATTCGTTTCTCATCAACACACCTAAATTTACTGAAAACAGCAGAATCAGTTTTTACCCCAAAACAAATGTTTTGTTTTTTCTTTATGAATTGTTATGGGAAATAAGAATTTCCACCTGTGGTATATATGATACGCTCCTTCACATTTATACCTACTTTCTTTCGAGCTTTTATGCAAATGGCTAGGGCGATACACCACAATATTATTATTAGGTGCTGGAATTTGGCATTGAATATTATACGTTGCTTGACGAAGGAGTTAGTTCCATATACATGATTGTTTATTTCAGTGACTTAGTCGCTATTTAATGTTTGGGAAAAACATGTATTGTTTTCCAAATTGTGCAAATGATTACTTAAAAGGTAAATGTTATTTTACTGGGAACCCCTTTCAGGGATGATGTGCTCACCCATTTCCACTTTCAGTTTCATAAACAGATCAGAGTTGCGTAGCAGAAGCTTCGAGGATTGAGTCCGTTATTTCATTAACTTGTGCTATATTTATTATGTTCTATCTGTAAACCATATGACTATGGAATATGTATCATCTGAGAGGCATTCTTATATATATATTTCAAAGAGGGGCTAGTTTTTTGGTTAAGTTTTGTAGAAGAATTCCTTAATTGAATGTTTAAGTAAATAATTTAGATTTTAGTGCCTCTTTATTTAGTTAATCTTTTAGATTAGTCAGCTGCTAGCTTTGGGTGCGCTACACTAATACTTTGAGCCAGCAAAACTACCTAGTTGTGTTGTTACTGGTGGAGTCGCCTATTCAGAGAGGAAAGTAACCTAATTAGGCGAAATCTCTTACGGCTGCTCGGTTTAAAGGCTTCTTTGGGATTGAGAAGCTCTATTAGTACCGTTGGTGGGAAACTAGATAATTAATTGCGGTTTATTATTAGTTTTCGATTGATTTGATTGACTAACGGTTGTTGAACTTTGATTGCACCTAGTTTGTTTATGATTGAGAATCTTCTCTTATGATATAAGATTCACTCAAACTAGATCGACGTTTCCACGAGGATCTTTAGACTGTTTGTAGATCTAAAGACGTCTTGTGATAATCCATTGTTAACAGACTCCTTTCTGTATGTGATTGATCACAAGAGATTCAAGTTGATTGTGTGCAGGTGTTTATTGAAGATCTAAGAAGATTTTAAGACGAAGAATATTTCTGATTTGGGTTCATAATCTTTGGTGTGCACAATAGTTGTTTCGGTTAAATAGGATCCAACTATAATCGGTTTATCCTTGTGGTAGATTATATTGATTAGTTGAGTAGATCGGCATCAATACAATTCTTTGTGATTCAAAGTATTGATTGCAAATCTTGACAATTTATTTGGTAGTTGTTATTAGATAGATCTAAGGACCTAACAAAGGAGTTTATTGGGATAAACGGAAGAGTCTTTTGTCGAACTCATATCACTTGGTTGAAAAGAGTTGTTATCAAACAGATTTGTTGTTCCTTTACTGTTTGGAATACGAACCAAAGGAATTGTTCCAAGTACGTGACTTATTACAAGTTGGAGGCGTGGGAATACAGACGGAACTAGGTGAACTATAGGTTTAGTTCCTTGGTCTCAACTATGGAAGTTGGTTTGATTTTGTATAGCGGCTTAATCCCGAGAGTATTCCAGAGGACAAGATCCCGGGGTTTTTCTGCATTTGCGGTTTCCTCGTTAACAAAATCTTGCTGTGTATTTTACTTTTCTATTTCCGCAATTATAATTGTTTTATTTTAATTAGAAGTAAAATACACAAACGTTAATTCCTATTTACTTGATAGTAATCCTATTGTGTTTGGTTAAGTCCGAACCTTTTATCAAGTAAACATACTTCGTTGTTGTATTGTCTCGATCTCGTATCCATAGATGATCACACGAAGTGTGGATCGATTAGTTGTATTGTCTCGACTCAGTCCATAGACAATCACTTTCGGAGAAAGGACTTATAGGTGGAAAATTTTTAGATTGAGGTTGATAGACACATTTATGTGTCTAATTTGTCCTCAATGTTTCGTATTGTTAATACTCGTTTTTGTCCTTATTATGGTGTTTTGTGTGTTTGTAGGTATTTTTGGAAATAAAGATTGTTGGAAAATTCGGCTCGAAAAGTTGCTCGGAACACCTCCGGAGGACATTTGCTATTCGGACTCCCACTTTGGATAAGGGGTAACCCAATTGCTAAGGGGCACCCCAGAGATCCAATCGCTAATCGCACCCCATCACTGGTTAAGGGGCACCTCCTTCTTCTTCGTTTGAAAATGAAAATTGGCGGGAAAAATAAGTTCTCGCCTGGCAGAACTGAGTTGCGATTTTGGGCGTGCTAGAAGGAGATTCAAAGGCTGAAAATCATTGGGTATCTTCCTTTGGGCCTAATAGGATTGGTATGGGTCGATTCGTCGTCCAAATTTGGCTAGATAACTCGTGTTGGAAGAAAACAAGGAGCTGTGCTTTGGGGAAGAGAAACACGGGATTACAGCGTGTGCTGATCGTGTTTGGATTGAGCTGGCTCTCTGCAGAAGCGTGTAGGAGTTAAATAAGGAAGAATCAGTAGTTGTATACGCGTTCTGCTACAAAAAATGGAAAGAATATATCCCGAGAATAATATTATTGCTGCCGAGTAATGGGAAGATTTCTTGGATTAATGAGGAGTTATTCTTGCTCCAAAGGTGTTTAAATAGGTTGCTGGGGTCGATAAGAGGGGGCACGGAGAGATTGGGAGAGTCCAGAGCAACCACAGAGCAATAAAAATCAAGTTAGAGAATTAGCTGCTGCTGCTGCCATTCAAGAACACGAAGAACATTCAACGCACGCGTGACAGTCGTTTATGCTACAGTGATACGACTCACAGCCGAGGGTCGTAATACGGAAGACGTCTTAAAACTACAGCAACAACAACACTTTACATGTATCGTTCTCTCAGAATAATCCGTTTGTAACAATTAAAATCTGTACAAATCAAAGCTTTTCATCTTTTCTCCCTTGTTCATCATTTGTAAACCATTTTGAGCATTAATAATGATTTTTGAGCGTGTTTCCAACATGATGAGAGGCTAATTCTCCCACAACCAAGGCAATGAGGAAGCTATTTACGCATGAATAATTGGTAACTATTTTATTTTCTCTAATTTATAATTAATAATTCACTCAATCACTGCTTTTGCAGAGTATTTAATTGTTTGCATAATTTTCTTCATTAGTTGTGATTCAATTAGATAGGTTATGCTTTGTATTAAGATAATCTATGCTTAGGGGATACAATTAATTTTTGAGAATTTGCCTGATTATTTGTGAATTAAGAAACAAGGGATTTAAAAATAATAATTAGAGTTTTGGGTTATTTACCGTTATTCATTCATGTGTAATAGTGGAATCAGTGTCTTGGTTATTTTCTCATATCTTGAATCAATTTTGTGTTAAGTTTTCTTTATTTTTAAGTTTTATAAGTCTAAAATCCATTGCTTTCACAAGTCTCAACGAACCTTTTTACTACAACATTATTGATTCACATCAATTTTTGTGTCTAATTTGTCCTCAATGTTTCGTATTGTTAGTACTCGTTTTCGTCCTTATTATGGTGTTTTGTGTGTTTGTAGGTATTTTTGGAAATAAAGATTGTTGGAAAATTCGACTCGAAAAGTTGCTCGGAACACCTCCGGAGGACATTTGCTATTCGGACTCCCACTTTGGATAAGGGGTAACCCAATTGCTAAGGGGCACCCCAGGGAGCCAACTGCTAATCGCACCCCATCACTGGTTAAGGGGCACCTCCTTCTTCTTCGTTTGAAAATGAAAATTGGCGGGAAAAATAAGTTCTCGCCTGGCAGAACTGAGTTGCGATTTTGGGCGTGCTAGAAGGAGATTCAAAGGCTGAAAATCATTGGGTATCTTCCTTTGGGCCTAACAGGATTGGTATGGGTCGATTCATCGTCCAAATTTGGCTAGATAACTCGTGTTGGAAGAAAACAGGGAGCTGTGCACGGGAAGAGAAACACGGGATTACAGCGTGTGCTGATCGTGTTTGGATTGAGCTGGGTCTCTGCAGAAGCGTGTAGGAGTTAAATAAGGAAGAATCAGTAGCTGTATACGCGTGCTGCTACAAAAAATGGAAAGAATATATCCCGAGAATAATATTATTGCTGCCGAGTAATGGGAAGATTTCTTGGATTAATGAGGAGTTATTCTTGCTCCAAAGGTGTTTAAATAGGTTGCTGGGGTCGATAAGAGGGGGCACAGATTTTGGGACAGTTTAGAGCAACAACAGAGAGGTTTGATCGAGTTGCAGAGAATATATGACGCACATAACACGAAGAACATATGACGCACGCAGGACAGTCGTAAATGCTACAGTAAAAACGAACCACTGAGGGTCGTAGTTCTGGAGACAGTCTTAAAACTACAGCGACAGCGACACTTGACATTTATCGCTCTCTGTAACAGTTCGTTTGTAACAATTATAACTGTTACAAACCCGGTTTTTATTACTTTTCTCCTTTCACCATTGTAAACACACCTTTTTGAGCAATAAAAAAAATCCTTTGAGTGTGTTTTTACCATGCGGAGCTAGAACCCATCACTGGGACGACGGAGGAAGACGAATTTCATACATGGGTAAAATTATTTAATTCTTTTTTAAGACTTTTGCATTAATTTTAATTGAATTATGATTTGATTAAATTAGTTATTATTTTATTAGATGGGTCATGCTTGCTTAAATGTTTGATGTCCCATGCTTACGATTTATAACTAATATTTTGAGAATCAACCTTGGCAAAAATAAGAGTCCATGTTTTTATTTGTTGAGCGATAATTGTTAAAAGAATTAATATTTGAACCTTTTGTTATGAGTTTGGCCGAATCCTGAGTCCCAACATATCTCTTCATCATGTGACAATATTTGTATATACTTTTCTTTTATTTTCTTTTATTAATTCGTAAAATCAATCTCGTCAAGTCCGAGTGAACGACAACCTTACTACCACTTTCTACAACATCATTGAAAAATACCATCAGAGGTATATTTGGGTACCCTCGTCTTTTCAGAGAAAAATTCAGAGCATAAGAGTAGCAACAAAACGAAAAGACTTGAAAATATTTGATACAAAGACAAATACTTATGCAAACATGTTTGTAAGTGATAATCTGGCTAGAAACTAAAAGATAATAGCTAGATAATCAAGAACACGTTGTCATCAAGTGTACCTGATAATATCCCACCCAACCAGGTTTTTTGTGAGTGAGATCTCAATCTTGTGATTAATTAGCACAAGTATGAGATTTCAGCTCATCAAGTGAAAACTGTTTTTGGTTACACCTCTTTCTCCGAATCTTTGGAGGAAAACTGTTATGGTGCAAAAAGTTATCATAAACCAAACTATTATCAAAATATGACTCATAGTGTTGATTCTTACCTAAAGCATTTTGTCTAGAATGAATCGACAGCCTGTTGATGATTTATTTATAACCTTCAATTATCACCTTTAGGTTATTTCTCATATCATCATTTTTGCTTCCTTCTCCTGATGCTTTTTTCACATCAAAAGTAACATTATCTCCTTTTCTGACAGAAGAAAATTCTTGATCTCTTCTTAGATGATTTTTGTAGAGACGTCTGTTATGTTTTTGAGCATTTGAGAAACTCATCGAACTGACTTTCCTGGTAGAATACACAGGGTGAGTACTGAACCCAATTGGTTTAGACATACGAATTTCAGTTACACCTTTGAGGATTAAGTCTAAGGTGTGTTGAAGACGAACAATGGAATTGTTATTCAACCCAGAGTTTCTCTTTTGCTTAACAGGCCCTTCTGAATCACAAAAGAGACATACTTTCTGATCACAAAGGTGATTAGATAGCACAGACTTAAAATCATCGTTTGGAGATTTCTTCCTTCCATGGAATGTGGAATATCCTTGATTAGAGGAGGCTAAAAGCACATCTTTTCCAATAGGAATTGATTCAGGTTTTACTTCTGAAACTGGAACTCTTTTAGTTGTGATAGAAGTAGATAGTATAGAGGACTTTTTGGAACATCCTTGAATCAAGAGTTTACTCAAGAGATGTTCAATTTCCAAAGCATCCTTTTTGAGGCTTGCCTCGAGTAAGATACGTGAAGGTTGAACTTCAACATTTTCTTTGGAGTCACAGTCTCTTACTATACCGAGAAGAACATTAACATTGTTTTTCAACCGATTAAATCTATCAACTTGGATTCTAACGAGGTTTAAAATCAGTTCACTCTCTTCAGCTGCTTCCCTTTCATCAATGGAGTTAGACTCTTTTGAAGGGTAATTGGGATAACACATGTTAGTGTCTGTCTGTCTCGTCAGAACACTAGGTTCGTCTATATTTGAGATTGACGAATCTTTCTCTTTAATAGACATTGTCGAAACAAAACTTTTGTTTATGGTGACGCATTTATTAGAGATAGTACTCCTGTCCATAGAGTCAGATCACTACAAACACAGACTTATGAGGTCTTTAAACGTGTTTGCCTGCTCTGATACAAATGTTGATGGTGGTTTTTAGATCAGGGTTGAAATCGTAAAACCTTGCATCTGATGTGACGTCACTCTGTAAGGAAACGGTGCCGTGAGTGCTAACCTCTCCACCGGCATATTTATTCAACCATTCAATATACTTACATGAAATTTATCTGCATGGCAATGTAGCAACCATCCCAGATGTTCTCAGAAATTTAATTTGCGCCGCCTATATTTACTTAATATAAGTTCCTTTGAATTCCTTCTATGCTATGTTCTCCGACTGAACCCTTAATGTTGATATGGCATGACGATTTGTGTTCACTCGCAGCAGAGTAGCACAAATTTCTAAGTATCAAGGATAAGGTCTTTGCATAAGGTATTCAATCGAGAAAAACATCTTCTATGGCAATGAACTTAAAAGAACTCTATGTCAACACATAGAATTCAATCAATTTACCTGACTAACTTGCAGAAGTTAGGGTTTTTGCGTCTCGCGCAGTATATCAGACCTTGCTTGTCGAAATTAAACCTAGGCAAACTAGGTAATTAATCCGCCGTGGATTAGCAGGTGCAAAGCCTTCCTCGGAATCGAGAAACAGGAGCCGCGGCGGGAAAGGGAGGCGTGGCCATGCCTTAGGACAACCGGCGCCACTTGCCATTGGCCACGCCCCTTCCTAAACCGGACCTATTTCTCTCAACCAATCGTGTCGCCTCAAATTAGCCACCCGCACATAAGTTGTGGCTGGGCCCATACTTGTCGGCCCCACTTGCCATCGACCAATCAGGTCGCTCTAAAGCCTCCACACTCTTACCAGAAGTGTAGCCACGCCCATGATTGGCCGGCCCCTTTCCTCGGCCAATCAAGTCGCTCCAAACTTGCTACCATACATAAAAGGAAAAACGTACCCTGCCGTGCCACCATACTAACTGGCAAGCCAAATGCGCCTTACCACAACAACATATTGATCGGCATGCCAACATGCCACTCTTCCGCGGTAGCATGCCACTTTATCCTTGGCCACGCCGCCAATCCCTAATTCTTACCACGGCGCCAAAACCTAGCCTTGGCCACGCCGCCAAGCCCTAATTCTTACCACGACGCCAAAACCTAGCCTTGGCCACGCCGCCAATCCCTAATTCTTACCATGGTGTCAAAACCTAGCCTTGGACACGCCGTTAAGCCCTAATTCTTACCACGACGTCAAAACCTAGTCTTGGACATGCCGCCAAGCCCTAATTGTTACCACGACGCCAAAACCTAGCCTTGGCCACGCCGCCAAGCCCTAATTGTTACCACGGCGCCAAAACCTAGCCTTAGCCACGCCGCCAAGCCCTAATTCATACCACGGCGCCAAAACCTAGCCTTGGCCACGCCGCCAAGCTCTAATTCTTAACAAGACGCCAAAACCTAGCCTTAGCCACACCACCAAGCCCTAATTCTTACCACGGTGCCAAAACCTAGCCTTGGCCACACCGCCAAGCCCTAATTCTTACCATGACGCCAAATCCTAGCCTTGGCCACGCCGCCAAGCCCTAATTCTTACCACGACGCCAAATCCTAGCTTTGGCCATGCCACAATGCCACAGGCCTGCCGCCATGCCACGGCTACTAGTATGCCGCTATGCCACGCCACTGGCATGCCGCTATGTCACGGCTACTAGCATGCCGATATGCCGCGGCTACGCCATTAGCATGCCGCTACGCCACTGGCATGCCACTAGCATGCCGCTATTCCATGGCTCCCCCAGGCGCTACTATGCCAATAACGCCACTTCTCTATACAACAAGATGCAGCCATAATCGATGGCCACTCTTTCTCATGAGATGCAATCTCAGCCATCCAAGTTCTCCACTGAACTGACGGACTTGCGGTAAGTCCCAGGCAACCCACTACGCCACGGCTACGCCAGGCGCAACTATGCTAATGGCCAAAACCGTGTCTTGCCGCGATAATGGCGCTCACGGCCAAACACAAACTAAAGCTAGGTTTTACGGAGAAAGGAGCCTACGACGGCCATTCATACATGCTTGCTTTACATAATAATCGGCTCCACTACTATTGATGTTGTGGCTAATGTTACTACAATACTACCGCGAGATAGGAATCATTCATATTGGAGTATGTCTACGAGTTTGTGGAGGACAGGCCTATGGCTAGGGTTTACATCAAAACAAACGAGCAAACAAAGGGGAAGAAACGTTGGAACACATACCTGAAATATGCTTGCCTGCTTTTACTGTTGCTTTTCCTTCCAATGCTCACCGATGATGCACCTTTTGCTGCTAACACGAAGACGTGGAAACAAATTCAAAACCAACGATACAAAAATAAAGAAGATGTGAACGTCTTTTATATGCATAACGTTTTTGGAGTTTAAGTAGGAGAAGGTTTCCTTTTTGGGCTATGTGCGGAAGAAGGAAACTTGGCCCATGGTGCCACAACGCCCCAGGCGCAAATCTCCACGACCGAGCCAACGCCACGCCAACACCAAGCGCCAGCGCTTCGTGTCCCAAGCCATTGGCACCATCTATATACGGCAAAGCTAACCGCGTCATCCGCCACTCCAAGCTAGCCGCGCCATCCGCCAACTCCAAGCGCCAGTGCTTCGTGGCCCAAGCCAGCGGCACCATCTCTGTAACACCCCGTGTTTTTAGCATGGCGCATGCTAAAAGATGCGCCATTTGCTTGTGATGAAGCTTCATCCAAAGCTTCCGTAGCGTGAAAAAGGTGGATTGGCTTAAGGCCAATACCGCGCCAAAAATGGCGCATTATGTTTGCAGCATTTGGCCAAGGGCCAATGTTGCATCATCATGATGCATTAGGCAGTTAAGGTAGGTGGGCTCGATCTACGGCAAATCATTGTGCAATAAAACGAAACGTGAAGGCAGGGTGGTGCGCAATCATTGTACGCAATCGTTGTGTGTAATCATTGTGCAACACAGGAACAATTGGTGCACAATCATTGTGCGAATAGGCCGAGGCAGTGGTGCACAATCATTGTGCAATAGAACGGAGACTCGGCAATCATTGCCGGTCCTTCGAAAATTCATGGCAACGGCCATGAATAGTGGCACATGTCAATTTGGTCCCCTTTTCATACTTGTAGAAATTCCATTAAGACATATATAGGGAGGGGTAGTTGGTTGAAGGTGCATATGCGGACTATGTACCAAGTAAGCTACATAGCTTAGCCGGAAGGGTATAAATGATGCCTAAGGCTCATTTATAGTTGCGTAGCCTTTCAAAGAGGGTATTTGATGCGTTGACATCGCTATGCCACAAGCGCGGACCCGATGATGCATAATCATTATGCATCTTGGCGGAATGGCCTATACGGACCAAGGCCATTACCGTTTTTGCTAGGCCACGACCTTGCAAACAATTTGGCTTAATTTTCTGTCCCTTCGTGGATGAACTACGATGCCCGTGCTTGATCCCTTTAGAGTAGGGAAGGGGCGTAGGCAGCCGCAATGAGTTGCGGCATTGCCGGTCGAAGACGTTGGCCTCATATCATCTAAGCTCGGTAGCTCGACGCAAGAGATGATTGTGGCCAGACTTGATGAGGCTTAGTTGCATGCCGCAAGTGGATGCTCATACTTCCTATCAAGCTATAAAGAGTTGGTAAGAAAGCTAACGTAGGAAATGGCAAGGGCTTGATGGTGCGGCCTACGCCAAAGTCCAAGGCTTAAACCCTTTGCGGGACAAGGGTAAGTTGGAACGGTGTGGAAGCTAAGTTAGGCGTCATGCTCCACGAGCATGCTTGCAAGGGCAAATGGACGTGCATTTGCCTAGCTTTAAAGGCCCGGATCGTAGCTTCATCATGGCGCATCGGGGAGATTACGGCCTGCGGGGCAACGCGCCAAAGGCGTAATTTTCCGGTCCGTCACAATCTCTGTACGGCAAAGCTAGCCGCGTCACCCGCCACTCCAAGCTAGATGCGCCATCCGCCACTCCAAGCTAGCCGCGCCCTCCAGCTTTCCGTAGCCAGCCAAAACGACGCCATATTAGCCGTTCGGCGAGCCGCCATCTCCACCGGCCAAACGCGGCGCTATCTTAGCCGTTCGAAGCGGCGCCATCTCCACAAACAAGGAGGTGCCATCTAGGCCGTTCAAAGCAACGCCATCTTCATACGTTCCGTGACCTAGCCAGCTAGCGTCATTCACCGATTCACGGACCAAATTGCGTGCCATCTCGCCAATCAATAGCCAAAGTCATAGGCAACGATGCCAATACCCCATGGCCAAACCGAATTTATGCAAAACCACCAATATAGGGATCCAGATTCTCATGCCTTCCGCTAAAGGTTAGTTTAATTTCCTCGACAATATCTTCACGTCTTGTCCTTTCGATTTTACTCTTGTCTGTCACCATCTCATGCTTACCACGTAACAACGTCGCTATTATGTGCTAAGCAGGGGACTTAATGTTGATGGTGGTTTTTAGCTCAGGGTTAAAATCGTAAAACCTTGCATGTGATGTGACGTCACTCTGTAAGGAAACGGTGCCGTGAGTGCTAACCTCTCCACCGGCACATTTATTGAGCCGTTCAATATACTTACATGAAATTTATCCGGATCGACGAATGTAGCAACCATCCCAGATGTTCTCAGTAAATTTCGGGCGCCTCGCCTATATTCACTTAATATAAGTTCCTTTGAATGCCTTCTATGATATGTTCTCCGGCTGAACCCTTAATATTGATATGGCATGACGATTTGTGTTCACTCGCAGCAGAGTAGCACGAATTTCCAAGTATCAAGGATAAGGTCTTTGTATAAGGTATTCAATCAGAAAAAGCATGCTGCTCTATGGCAATGAACTTAAAAGAACTCTATGTCAACACATAGAATTCAATCAATTGAACTGACTAACTTGCAGAAGTTAGGGTTTTTGCGCCTCGCGCAGTATATCAGACATTGCTTGTCGAAATTAAACCTAGGCAAACTAGGTAATTAATCCGTCGTGGATTAGCATGTGCAAAGCCTTGCTCAATCGAGAAAACGAGGGGAGCGCAAGCGGAAAGGGAGGCGTGGCCATGCCTTAGGCCAACTGGCGGCACTTGCCATTGGCCACGCCCCTTCCTAAACCATCCCTATTTCTCTCGACCAGTCGCGTCGCCTCAAATTAGCCACGCGCACATAAGTTGTGGCTGGGCCCATACTTGCTGGCCCCACTTGCCATCGACCAATCAGGTCGCTCTAAAGCCACCACAATCTCACCAGAAGTGTAGCCACGCCCATGCTTGTCCGGCTCCTTTCCTCGGCCAATCAAGTCGCCCCAAACTTGCCACCATACATTAAAGGCCAAACGCACCCTGCCGTGCCACTATACTAACTGTCAAGCCAAATGCGCCTTACCACAACAACATATTGATCGACATGCCAACATGCCACTCTATCGCGGTAGCATGCCACTTCAGACTTGTCCATGCCGCCAAGCCCTAATTCTTACCACGGCGCCAAAACATAGCCTTGGCCACGCCGCTAAGCCCTAATTCTTACCACGGAGCCAAAACCTAGCCTTGGCCACGCCGCCAGCCCCTAATTCTTAGCACATCGTCAAAATATAGCCTTGGCCACGCCGCCAAGCCCTAATTCTTACAACGGCGCCAAAACCTAGCCTTGGACATGCCGCCAAGCCTAATTCTCAATAGTTGAGATGGTAACAGACTTTGTGTGTTGTTGGACCTCCGACGGTCTTAGTTGTGCTACTGGATATGACATCGATCTTTCTATATCCACAATAGTTATATGAATCAGGATAGCAGCAGACGATGTAGACTAGATCACAATAGTTGCTACGGGCCGGATTGCAATGATTGCGGTAATCACATCTTGCGGCGGCCACAAAAAAGCGCCCTCTACGGTAATGAGCAAAGCCAAAAGGTTGCAACATTTTGAGCAAAGCTTCGTCTCATAGCTGCGATCAATTGGATTGCATGAGCTGCGAGCAATCATTGGACCGAAGAGCTTCGATCAGGCCCGGACTACAGAAGACAACGAGCAAAGCTGCACTCTTTTAGATTGTGATCGAGCTGAACTGCTGGCGACGACTGAGCAAAGTTGCACTGCATAGAGCTACGATCAAATTTGATCATGAGGCTGCTAACATATGATGGTACTGCGGTAGCTTCGATCAGCTGATTGCGATAGCGGCAAGCAAAGTTGCCATCGCGGCTGTGCTGCGATCATCTCGGACTACGAGGAGCTGCGAACATAGGCTGGGCTGCAGATGGTTGCGATCACCTGGATCGCAGGAGCTACTGAACAGTGTGGATTGCGAGCATCTTCGATCGATCAGTCTCTGCAGTCGGCTATGAAACAGAGCCGCTACGATAGCTTCGATCGACTAGACTACAGGAGATACAAACGAGAGCGGAGCTGTAATGACTTTGATCGGTTGGACTGCAAGAATTCTTGAGGAACTTGGATTTAAACGATTCGATAAACACGAGTGTAATGATTACAAATAAAACCAGGTCGCATCGAGTTCGTCCAAGCTGAGAAACGAGAATTGATGAGCAAACACAGGACTGCATCGGTTGCGTCAATCGAAAAGTGCAGCGATTGTTTAGGAACTGACTCGCGCAGTTGATCAACTTAATTGTAGTTGTTTAACGTTACTGATTGCAATAATTGCGTCGAAATATTAGGGTGTATACTCGCCCCCTCTTAATCATGTAACTCGTTGTAGGATTAAGAAGTTCAGGTTTCCCTTTGTTCCGATTTTTAACAGCTGAATTTTGCATCGCATTTAGGTGCTACGTAACTCGCCCCCAAGCGTGTGGAGTGTTACACAGCTCGCCCCAAAAGAGTTACTTTAGACCGTGAGGTGTTACATATCTCGCCCCCAGAAGATAGTGATTTCCATGCTGCTCAATGCTCGCACAAGGGTGCACTGCCTTGTTGCATCTTGCTCGCGCATGAGATGAAGTTGGAGGTGTCTGCTATCTGGAATCCGCGCAGGGGGCCAATCCCACTATTCCAGATGCGCGCATAATTGAAATGTGTGCATCTCAACATGCTTGGCATGAGAAAATGCTCGCCATATTGTAGATGTCTCGCTGAACAAAAGTATGCATGATTTGATAAAAAGATGCGAAAATATTGAAATTGTATACGCACCGTATTAAAAGCGTTATTGTGTATGATACTATGTCATGCTGGAGAAGACAGTTCAAGCATCTCGGCTCAGAGCGGTGGCTATGCCAGTTGAATCAAAACTGGACTGCAGATGGTTGTCGCGGAACTAGATATAAGCAACTGTGATGACTGGACTATAACTGTTGTGAGGAAAACTGGACTGAAACCGAATAATGACTTTATTTATGTCACCGCCCCAATCTAAAAAAAAACAACAAATATTCTCTAATCGTTGAAATTCCACTCTCATGATGTTGGAAATTTACATGCGATCATAACGAGCCGAAAATCGCTCAATTCGGACGTACGATGAAGAAGTTATCGAACAAACAAATTTGCATGTGGAGTAAGTCGGGGTGAATAGATTGTTGTCGGGGAAGAAGTGGTGCAACTTCTACTGAATTGGCGGCAAGTTGCTAATGTGGCAACTCATATGGAAAGGAGTTATCTGGTACCGGTTGAGGCGCGATATTAACATGTTGATGATGTGATCCATTTTTTCAATGATTTTGCTCGGTGAGCGCCTTGCTCCAAAAATGTTGATGATGTGATTGATCCAAAAATATTCTTCTCAAAATGTAAAAAATTTACCTTCATGATGTACGATATTGAAATACGATCGCAACGATCCAAAAATCACCCAATTCGGATGTGGGATGAAGAAGATATCAAAGAAACAAATTTGAAAACCAAGCCCAAGAAAATAGTGTAATTGGCTAAGCCCACAGAGTGGGGTGAGAATATCCTCAAGACAAAACAAATGGGGCTGGAACATCCATGCGTGTATGGCTTGGCTTAACTGTTTAGCTCGGCGGCTTGGCTTGGGTTGCAGGCTCGGCTTGGTGGCTAGGTGGGGCGTAAATATCCGTCAGTTGCAAGAGTGAGGGGCGGAAACATCCAGGGCTACGTAGCTAAGTTACACCGAGATACACAGAATAAATATTGTTGCTGCTAGACGAAATTTAGTCCGGCCGGGGCAGGACACTGCGCCGCCGTCGGCGTAGCCCACTGCAAACAAGGTCCGCCGTGACTCGCTACCGCACTTGCGCGTGAGAAAGAAACGCCGCTTTGAGAAGATGAACTGACATCATCGTGATGTCATCTGCTGACGTCATTGACGGCAAACCTAACGTCATCATTACGACGTTTCAATGAACGAGGGATTCGCTCCCTGCTGACGGCGTCACTAACATTAACGGAATATTCTTTCCGTTCACGGAATATGCTGCCGACGTCGCCCATGCTGTTGTCATGATGACGTCACTAATTACTAAGTTGTTGATTGTGCTACTGCTGCTGACGTGGCTATCAATGACTGGACCTAACTATTGACGTGGCGGTCGTTGACTGGACAAGTTTGATGACGCGGCAGTGTCTGACTAAAACGGGTTGCTGACGTGGCGAGCTATGATGGCATGATGATGTGGCGTCCGATGACGTGGCATGCTATTGGGCCAAGTTGCTGACGTGGCAGTAGATCGATGGATTACGTGGTAGTTGAAATGCTGACGTGGGTGGCATTACCTTAACGAAGATGAACAACACCGCTGACGTGGGTGACGGAAAATAATATGGGTGAATGTAAATAACGGGGGTGGACGACACCCCCGTTGGTCTGGTCCGCCGGATTGGTCTGTCGGCTCGACCCGCCGGCTCTGTCCGCCGGCCTTTCTATGTTTGAAACTTTTCTCCACGGTTTTCTAGGGTCTGTGGTCTTTGCTTTCGGACTTTTTGTGATAGTTTTTGACTTTCATCTTTTCTTCGAACATTTTGCAACAGTTTTCTAAACTGTTATCTTTTCTCATCAGTTTTCTGAACAATATTCTCCTTGCACTTTTAGCAACGGTTCATTGGGAATTGTTGTCGTTTCTCATGGGCCTTACTTTGCGACTATGTAGTTACACTTGTTGTGATCTTTTCTCGGAACGTCTTGCGATGTTTTTCTGGAAGGCTTTCCTAGGGTTTTCGCCTCCCGTATCGGTCGTACATGCTGCTAGTGCAGGTAACTAATGGAAGCAGTTAGAGTTGGGTAGCTTGGCAACCCGGTAAACATGGTGATGGTGATTTCGAAAAACTATGAACTCGAATATGTTGCTGCTATGTTATCGAAGAACTGATTTTTTCGAACTTTGGACTGTAACTTGCTCCATATCGAACATCCTACAACAGTTTTGATGGTGTTTTCACCCCATCTTTTGCCCCGGACCGAACGTCCTCGAAACAGTTTTATCGGACTTTGGATTGATGGAGTTTCAGTGGTTTCAGAAGGCAATAGCTTCAGCAAATCTCGAATCGATCGGACTGCGTTAGATTACGATCAATCGGATCGTAATAGCTACGAATAATCGGTCAGAAAATGCGATCAATTTGGACCACAACAATTGCGATCAAACTGGAATGCAACAATTACGATCAACTGGATTGCAACAGTGATTTTTCACGGCGTTCAAACATCTTTTTCAAGGACAAGATTTTGAAGCACTCTGTACTACTTTTCTCAACGGGAAAACACGATTCCTTTTCTCGTAATCCCCTTAGTCGGCGCCAATGTTTGTACCCAAAATTACTTTTGGGTACGAAACACGATTGAATCGATGATTTGATATGTTGTTAGGGTTAGGAAACGAATTGACGAACAATAAAAGAGACACAAATTTAACGTGGTTCGACAAGATCTGCCTACGTCCACGGATGAATCCCCTTGGGGAGTGATGCTTTATTGATATCAGAATTACAATTGATCTATGATGGATTTTTCCCTATCAGCTCGCCCCCTATTCTCAATCAGGGCGTCCCTATTTGTACAGTTCATCACCTAATTTCGAGATAAACTTAAATGGCATTAATATTCCCTGCATGCCTCCTGGCATTAATCTCCCTGCATGCTTCTAGGAACTAATTCTCCATGAAACTACCCCCGCATGCCTCCTGTATTAACTGCATGGCGCCCGCATGTCTCCTGTATTAGTCGCATGAAAAGCGCCATGCATGCCTCCTCTGTATTAATTCGCTCTGCTCGGTAGTGGATTGGTAGTGACATGCATAATGGGTTTGGCAAGTATGGATGGAGGATTCCACTTTGTGGACGATCTTTGAGCAACCTACCCCAGGAGATGGTCGGGGGACATGCCGAGATCTGAGTTGGCGACATCATTGACAATATGGATGAAAACTGGCTAGAAGTGCGACTGGCAATTTGACTCTAATAGTTGACCGAAGGTTGACTTTTACCATTGACTTTGACCGTTGTTAACTTTGACCATTGATCGGTCGTTGACTTTGACCATTGGACGGTCGTTGACTTTGAACATTGACCGGTCATTGAATTTATGTAATCTTTTGACAAATTTGGTGGTCTTTGCTCGGTTAAGCGTTGGTTAGGAGGCTTGGATGACATCTGAACAGTGGCCCAGGTAACATTCTGGCCCAATATGTGGCAATTTTACTCACGGTACAAATAAGATCCTTCGATGCGGTCATGTGAAAGCTAGTGTTGCAGTTGGAATTGTACCACCATTCAGCCAGTGATAACTACTTATGCCACGCCTTATGTTTATGACCAGTCATGCATCTCAAATAGTTCTTAAGACATGCATTTACCTTTGAGTTTGACCATCTATCTGGGGGTGATAAAAAGTAATGAGATGCAAACTGGTATCAATGGACTTGAAAAAGTATTGCCAAAAATTGTTGATGAAGATCCTATCCCGCCAGAAGTAATAGAAGATGGCAGGTCATTGAGCTTGAAGATATGACTTTGGAAGTCTTGAACTGTTGTTGCGGCATAGACGGGATGAGTAAGTGCTATAAAATTACTGTATTTAGTCAATCTATAAATCACCGCTAGACATATTTTATGCATGATTTTGGTAACCTTTAGTAAAACCTAAGGAGATGTTATGCCATGCATGCTCTGGGATAGGAATAAGTTGGAGGCACCAGCAGGATGAGTATCTTCTCCTCCATTTCTTTGACACACATCACAAGAAATTACAAACTCTAACACATTTATTCTCATTTTGACCCATTAAAAAGTAATATTTTACTCTCTGGTAACTACCTTGTATACCATAATGTCCACCAATAACTAAGGAATGTAGAGATGATAATATTAGCAGCTTGATCCCATTATTGTGACCCAAATGAAGCCTGGTCTTGTATCTTAACACACCATTATTGTAAATGTAGTGCTCCGTTGATGCTGGTGATACTAATAATTTTGTAATGAGAGCCTTACCAACTTCATCTTGTTTATAGATTCTAGAGATGTTTATTGCCCATTCTTCTTGCGAAGTTGATATGATCTGATAAGAAGGAGATGGCATTCTGGATAAAGCATCAAAATCTTCATTATCCAACTTTGTTTTTATGTTTGATCTCATAGTCAAAACCAATAAGTTTCATTAACCACCTTTGTTATAATGCAATTTTCATTCCCTGGTCCATGAAATACTTGATGCTCTCCTGGTTTGTATGGATGATAAAATGGTTGCTCATCAAGTAGTTTCTCCATTTGGAAACTTCCACCAAAATTGCCAATAAGTCATTCTCATAGGTAGACAGATTCAGTGGCTTAAGACCCAATGGTTTGCTGAAATAAGTTATTGGCCTCCATTTTTATATAAGGAGATCTCCTACACCTTTTATATAAGCATCAGATTGTATTATGAATGACTTAGACAAGTCAGGTAGAGCTAGGACAAGGGTACTACTTATTTGTTGCTCCAATTCTTTAAATTCCTGATCAACTTGACTTGACCATCAAAAGAATTTATTCAAAAGTTCAGTGAGTGATTTGCAAATCATTTCATATCATTTCACGGACTTTCTATAGTAACCAACTAAGCCCAATAACCCCCTCAACTCTTTTATGATTTTGGTGTAGACAACATATCTTAAAAAGATCCGCAACTAGTCCATGTTGAGTAATTAGGTTGCCAACGTATTCCAACTCTTCTTGTACAAAACAATACTTGAACTTCGTAGCAAACAATTCAGAACTTGCCTCAAGTGTTCAACATGCTCTAAACGGGACTGGTTGTACATCAGGATGTCATCAAAGAATAACAACACAATTTTTCCAGAAAAATGGCTTGAACACTTCATTCATGAGGGATTGGAAATTTTCAGGAGCATTGTTTAAGTCAAAGGGCTTTACCTTCAACTCATATCGACCTTCATGAATTCTAAAAGTTGTCTTGTGGATATATGGATCATGCATCCTTATCTAATGATAACTGGCCCTAAGATTAAGCTTAGTGAATACTTTTGCATTATGTAATTCATCTAAGGGATCATCAATGACAAGGATTGAGAGTTTTTATTTAATTTTAATATCATTCAGCTTCCTATAATCAACACAGAATCTCCAAGAGTTGTCTTTCTCATTGACAAGGATAATTGGTGAAGAAATATGTTATGACTTAACTGTATGACCCTGTATTTTACCATTTCTTGCACTAAGGACTCTACCACATACTTCTGCACATGTGGACATTTGTAAGGTCTTTAGTTTGTAAGAATGGTATTTGGTTTTAATGGAATGATATGGGTCAAGGGCACTCTTGGGTGGTAATGATTTTAGTTCGTTGAAGATATCTTCATATTCATGAAGTAGGTTATGTATAAGAGGAGGTATTGAATGATTAATGAAATGATGTATAAATTGCAAAGAAGTGTCACGCTATACCATGTGTGTTACTTTTGATGATATTTTTACTGCACTTGTACTAATCATCTTTAAGTTTGGTACATCTTAGCATTAGATAGTGTGATTTTATTTCCCTGATGCATAAAACTGTGCAAAGCTTCAAAAATTCAAAGAAAATATCTTCAAAAGTCCTTCGAAAATAATCCCCCAAAACCATATCACATCCACCAAGTAGTAGCAGTCTCAAATTACTAGTGAATTTGTTACTCTGCATCGACTATTATAGTTGACTTGCACATACAAGAACTGTCTGTCTTGTCTCTATTTACCACCGTGACTAGATGATGAACTGTGGTTTCTACTATAAATTTTATTTGTTTAGACAAGGTAGTATCTATGAAGCTATGTGTGCTAATAGTGACTATCAAAATGGATATGAACTTCTTCTTCAGAAAACAAGGAATCCTGATGATCTCAATGTAGTGCTTCCATTTAAATCATGAAGAGAAATTTACATGTCTGACTATATTGGGGAAACATCCTCCTCCTCTTCTATATTATGAAGGCTCTCTTGGTTTTTATCCTCTTCTGGTTCATCTACCATTAACATGTACGTGTGTTGCTGCTTGCATCTATGAACAGTCTTAAATTGCTCATCACGGTTATAGAAAATACCTGACCTTTATCTATTTTCTCTTTCATTTACTCATGTGTTAGTCTTTTGATAGGAGGATAATTATGGATCTTGGGTTGGAATTCCTGGCTCAAAAAGGCATTTTGTTGAAAGCGGGTTTTGCTGGTGAGTATGATGAATTGGTTTTTTATGTATTGGTATATAATAAATGAAAGTGAGTAGTGGTGGGTTGTGGTTTAAAAGTAGATATGTATTTTATTTATTGACCATTCATTGTGATTTAGGGTAGTTTTGCTAGGGTGAGACGCTTCTGAAAGAGTAGTGAACATATGTATGATATTTCTGGGTTCGTCTTTCAACCCACTGATGAAACTTAACACAAAGTAAGTAAACCTTGAGGTTTTCAAATATTTCTTAATAATCCTCCATAGTGGAGATCTGTATCAACTTAATAAACATTCTTACATAGTTATGATTAAATATATCTTAAAAATGGGTACAAACTACGACAAAAAAATGAGACCAGGTGATATAATCTTTACTAGTCTGATAGACTAAGAACCAAGCATCTGCTTTCCCTGTTCGATAAAGAGATGTTGTACCTATTTTTTCCATTCATCTATGTTCTTAATATAGAAAAACCTCTCACACTTATGAATCCAAGCTCTTGGTTTTCTCCATCAAAATTCGGAAAGTCAAACTAATGCATGTCGTAACCACAACAAATTAATTAATAATTTTCCACCTAATTAACAAGTAATATAGTGTAGTCAAGTTCGTTCCCACGAGGAGCAAGAGATTTTTAGTTGTAAAAATTGTCACAAAAAGGGGGGGTGTAAAGCAAAAGAAAGTAAATAAAGCAATTAAAAGTTGAAGTCGAAATCAATAAGAGAGACAAGATCAAGGAATCCTTCTTCGTTGCAAAACAATGAATCAAGTTATGTTCTTTTCTACTTGTTATTAGTCACAGATTATCACCAACCATAGGTAAAGCAACTAGATCAGTGCTAAACCCCTAAATCCCTTGTATCACCGGATAAAGAAGTTCTCGACTACCGGATTCTATTTACCAAACCACCTAGTAGTAGATCACTCAAGATGTAATTTAAATAAACGCATTAAGATTTATGAACTTATTAGGTTGATATTAGTAGTTAGACTCTTAGATCAAGGTCTACTTGCTAACGTTGTTTTTACACACAATTGCTCCACGGAATCCCTCAAGGTCTCGTGTTTGCTACTTATGTAAAGATTCAGAAACGATTACTTATCCCCTAACTTTCACTAGCTTTAGATCAAATTAACAAATCAATTTAGTTGGCCACCTAAACAATCTATCAATCAACCATGAATGTATAAACATTCCTATTAGTAAAAAAAAATGATAATCATGTGAAAAACTTCAAGATAGAATTGAAAACAAAAACTCAAATCATATATTAAGAACTAGGAATTCATCCTCAATTCAATAAGAAAATTAGCTACTCATGTTTTTGAAATTCACACAAATAATTAAAAGGAGAATTTTTTCAAGTTCACACAAATAATTAAAAGAAGAATTTTGAAAAGCAAGTAAAAACACAAGTGTTGTGTGTGTAGAGATGTGTGTAAAAAGATATAAAGAACTTCTCTATTTATAGGCTTCAATGTTCTCCAAATCTTCCAAGGAATAGAATCCTCATTCCATGATAATTCAATTTCCAAGTTCAAGTCTTTCTCAAATCTTCCATCTTCTCTTTCCAAATTTGAGTCAAATTCTTCAAAGCCATGAGTCTAGATGATTCTAGAGAATTCTTCACAAATTAAGTCGTCGGAAAAGTCCTCAGGATTAGGAAGGTGGTAGGAAAATCACTGCGGCCATCCGAGATCTGTCCGGAATGGAATATTTCGTCACATACCGATCGAGTTAACGGTCAAATCAGTCAAGCCGTCTACCAATGGGTCAAGGCAGAAAGAGTGAATCAAGCCAACGAGTCGACCCAGTCAGCTTCCTAGTTAGTGAATGGTCTTACTCGGTGAGTTGGATCGAGCTCATCGGCTTTGTAGGAGTTGACTTTCAGTAGAAATAATTTCAGCAGAGTCTCGTTTGTTTTCAGGCATTTCTCAGGCCGATTTCAGCTCCATTTCCTGCACAAGATCCTAGCATACATCTATTGAGTTCAACATCTTCACTTCATACCACACATCCATTCATTTTACAACACCATAATCATCTTCATACGACCACAAACCCTTGAATATCACCATCCCATCTGCTTTTATTGTAGTCATTCCTTGTACAACACCAACTCTGAATCCATAAAACCCATGAGAATCATCAGCAACCATCTTCCTTGTATCTCAGAAGAACCCACGTCTTCTTTGTTGAACGCAGCTTCAATTGGGATCTTCTATTTCTCGATAGCGACCACCAACAACACCAACTTCATAGCAAACCCTGACTAGTTCCATCAAAACCCATTACCGATGTAATTAACCTCCAATTTCAGCTCAAACCCCTTTAATATGCATCAAATTGCAACAACATCGAACCCATCTCTCAATTTTATCAATTACAACCCATCTTATTCAAATCAACACAGAAATCTACCATCAGTTCATTCAATTGAATCTCGACCTCTGTACTTCAATTCCAGACAAACCCTAAACCCAAATCGAATCCCACTTCTACTATCCACTGAGTTCACTTCCAACAGCAACATCAATTTCTCAAACCCATTCTCTAATTCTTCTTTAAAATTCATATACACAGCTCCCTCAGATCCATTCTTAGTTCATCGGAAATTCATCAAACCCTTTAAATCTGTCTGCGAACTTCGAAATCTCTGGTTCTTCTTTGCAGAAACAGCTTTGAACCCTAATATGAACTCGTCATCTCGATTTAATCAACAACGACTTCAATTTCACCACCTTTAATCCGCTGTTCTTGATCTCCTTTCAATTCTTCCGATCTCTCATCATTTATCCTCAGTTTCATCTCTCACTCTCTTGGACAAACTAACAGCAGCAATAGCTGCTTCTCTCTCTGTTTCAGGTGTGGAAATGAATGAGAGGAAATCAATTTTAGGGTTATAAAGTGGGACGGTTGTTTGCACCTTTGCTTTGGAATACGACCACCCAATGGTAGCCCATTAACCTCACTTGGTTGTCTTTAGCACTCCTCCAAAGAGAGTCACCCCTTAACTTTGTCCTGGCTCCGGATAGTGTTAAGCCCATAAATGATTATTATGCCCTTTTGCTCAAATTTGGATAATTTCTTCTTTTTTTCCTCCGTGCGACTCTAGAGTAGCTATAAAACTCAAAACAAGCGCAAAATACATAATTTACAAGAAAAAATAGCAAAGATAGCATAAACTCTAGATAGAAAATACGGTGTATTCTACACCTATCACAAACCTTGACTTAAGGACCTATCATTGTGGAATCATAATCTACTGTTGATACAAATTGTTGTGATAACAATGATAACAACAAGTAATAAGAGAAATCCAAGAGTTACTAAAGAACAAACTCGGCCTCTTTGCCAAAGAAGACAACCTTAACTTTATCTTTATATGGTATTCTCGTACGATAGCCTATCTCGAGATGCTCACAAACTAATCATGGCTATTAACACTGGCAAGATTGGGTATACCAAATAAGACAAAATAGGGTCATTAGGAAGTAAAACCTAAAGCCCCTTATCCATATATTTTTAAAAATGGCTAAACTTCCCTTGTTTAATTAGCATTATATAACATGTTTAGTTTAATTAATTTAGTTAGATTAATTTATTGAATTAAAAGTTATGAAATCTTGTTTTGGTTAGATGGAATTTATGGATTTTGTTGGAAGACTATTGAGAGAGAAAAAATTGTTTGAGAATTTTGTTTGTAACAAAAATGAAACCACACTAGTCAAACACTTATAAATAGGGGATTGCAAAGCTGCTTAATGGTTTCATTCTCCAAATTTCAGAAGAAATCAACACTTTCAAAACTTAAAGTACGAGACATGCTCGACAAAACAGAAAGATAACGACTTTAATTAGTCGGCAAGTTGTTAAAATACCATGATGCCGACCAAATGAGTTTTGACTTACAAAGAGAGGTGTTATAAATGTATGATTAGTCGGCATGGTATAATTTCATATCGTGCCGACTAAACCTTAGTCGTCATTATCGACTAAAACAAAGCATACCGACCAAACAATAATTTTCGCGTCATGGTCAAAAAAACAGCACACTGACAATTGTTTATTAGTTGTCATGTTATTTTTACAAACCATGACGACCGATAAAAAAATTGGACACAGACAAACTTGTTTTCTGGGAGTAATTAATCGCCATGGTTAAGCTTTTCAAACCACGATGACTATTCATACTACATCACTACTCGTCAAGATTTAGGGAAGAAGACCATGACGACCCTATGAATGTCACTTTCAAAATTGAAAAGTCATCATTGTTAGAGCATTGCTCGGTCGAACTCACAAGTGTTGCTATATCAAGCTTGTTGTGAAAACTATATCTTGATTTCTAGTCTACAATTAGTTAAGTCTCGGTCTAGGATAGTGGAGTTGAGGAATAATCCAGTCATCATTTTCATTAGACCGTTTGAAGGCGAAGATCAACCGAAGCTTTTGGATAACTTCGTCAATAAAAGGTAAGTGAATACTGAACCACCTGTTTCTCAAGTTATATTCACTTTTCTATTTTGAGACGATTGTCGCATAAATATTTAGACTAGCTTGCATAGACAAGAATTTCGAGTCGAGAACTAATCATTTAGTTTACGAGTTTCTCAAAATATAATGACTAAGCTTAATGAACATTTATAAACTAATCATTTAGTTCATACTTGATCAAATTTGGTGGAGAACAATTTATTTTTTGGAACCAAATCATGATTCAAGTTCATCATTCGAAAATAGCATGGAATAGTAATAAGTCTCATTATTATTTATTCATGAATGTTTCAAATTGATTTAGAAAAATATAGAACTACTATATTCGGAATACACGACAGTATTATCAGTCTTACAAACCGAGAAAACTGTTATATGTCTGAATCCATATTACATATATTTGTACACGTAGCGGAGTACCTATATAACGACTTTCAGATTTGTGTGACTTGCATATTCGTATGTATATCATGGGAGAATCTGTTTGTTTCGTGATCCGGATAGGTTTGTACAAATAATTGTAGAACTGTGGTAAGGGAACCTGGTTAACATAATCAAACCGGTATGTGAACCAAAACAACTCTATGTTCTGGAACCAGTTTAGTACCCAAACCGGTAAGCAAACTATATGTTCTGTGAACTCCGGAACCGGAAAAGGTCTACAAGTTTGCAAACCGGTATATGAACTAAAAAGTTCTGTAGACTCTGGAACTTTGAAATGAGTCAAAGTTTGCAAACCGGTACGAAACGGAAAAGTTCTTTAAGAGTTCGGAACTTGGTAATTGCATAATTGTGCAAACCGGTTTATGAACTGAAAAATTTCGTTGACTCCGGAACTCGGTAATTGCATATAAGTTTGCGAACCGGTCAGCGTACTATGACTTGGCCGATTCACAAATGGTTCAAGTAATTGTACTTCGTACATTTACAAAATATGTCGATCATGATTAAATTCGAGACGTATAACACCACCATCTACCCCTTTGAATATCAGTCGTTAAAAGTTATCGGTTGAAATTAAGATCGGTAGAAGGTGAGGTTTGGTATTTCGAATCGTGCTCATTTTTGGTAGGAATATAGAGTCTTATAAGAGGAACGTATCGTCCAAATATTAGATTTAAATTCATTGTCGTTTGGGTTTTGCGGAGAAAATGATGCAAATCATGTATGACATTGTCCATCTAAGCGTATCCATGGATCCTCCCTCTAAAACCAAAAGAGAACTAATTTTAGTTATTATTAAAGGAATGGTAATTAGGTAATTTAATATATATTGGACACCCCATATCCTCATATTATGGTTGGGAACAAAATTTGTATATCCCAATTAATCTAGGTATACCCCAATCCGGTCATTATATTACCCACCAACAATTATTTAATGTCTAAACTTAACAAACTAGTACTATTGGCACCCATTTTATTTAGCTAGGGGCTGACCAGGGATATGACAGCATGGATATGACATCATGGATAAACCAGCAATAGACAAAACAAAAGCTAGAACAAAATACAGCTGTGCTAGATGCACCGAAGTTTTCCACTTCGGTTTGCACCGAGCTCTAATAGAGATGGTGGGCCCCGTGACCCTTGGAGCTTAGCAGAGGGCCACAGTTATTAGTGCCCGGTGCGCACCGCTTTGGTGTATCTATCATTCCTGAAAAAATATGCCTAAGCGTTGTTTAACAGTTTAAGCTAGTTATAGGAATGATGCCTCGGCTAGATAGGAAGGGCCGCAATAAATATGCGCCCGGTTCCCATCCTAGCCAGATCAGCCCCCCATCTCGCGAGATTAAAGAATCTGTGGTCACGTGATACTTCCACTTCCTACTCCCAGGGAACGACTAAGACAGACCTAATCACCCATTGTGTAGGATTTGGCGGCATATTTTTTCTAAGGCAACTCAAAGTTCAGGAGTGAGAGGGAGGAGCAGAGAGAGATAAAGTAGACCCAGAGAAAGTATTAAGGAAACGCCCTCTAAATATATACCAAAATCCCCAAATTCGATATAAATCAGTGATAACAAAGTATATGTGATGGGTTTAAAGAAGATGTGTAGATGTAGACTAGGAAGATTTGTGGGGATGAGTCTGATCTTAAAATGGGTAAATAGAATGGTTCATTCTCAGTTAATATCTAATGGGTTTAGCTCGAATGTTTGTTCTATGACAGCAGAGCCGTTGTTAATGTGTGCTGCAAAGTGTCATCGAAATCATGATGCTTCAAAGGTTTTCGAGAGAATGCCTCACACAAAGATTTATTGGTGTATGCTCAAATTGGTTTCAAGGAAATAAGATGCGACGGTTTAGACACAGAATTGACACAGGATTTTGAGTTTTCATGTGTGTGGGAAGTGGGAACTTACTAATTACTAGAACTTATAAAAGGCCCATTTTATAAGTATGTTATCTTCCTTGTTTTTTTTTTTTCCCACTTCTTTTCAATTCTGTCTCTTCTGTTTCACTTCTTCTCTGAAATTACTCTATCTCTCACGCATTAGCTATGTGAAACAAAGTGGAGCAAGAAAAAGAAGGTGTTACTCAGTATTACAAGAGAAAGGTATACCTGTTGGAAGCATTAAAAAATCAAGATTTCTTGTAAGTTTGTGTAAAAATTCATTCTTGATACAGAATGGGTTTCTCAAAATTGTTCTTTTGTTCATTCATTTTCATTGTCTGCATATCGAATTTATCAATTCATTCTGTAGCTTATGTTTCCATCAATAAGATCACTCTTCTGGGTGATGCTTATTTTCAAGAAAATGGCAGGATTTGCCTTACTCCTTATTCACCATCACCATCACCATCACCTTCATCTTCAATTGGTGTAGGTAGGGATGTTTATAATCATCCAATTAGGTTTCTTGATCCTTCTACGAATTCCAATGCTTCTTTCATTTGTAGTTTTTCTTTTTACATCACCCCATTTTCTGATTCTTCATCTTCTCCTCCACTGTTTAGAGATGGTTTAACCTTTATCATTACTTCCAAGAAATACATACTAGGTAGTGGTTTTGGTTATATGGGTCTCTCCAATGAAACTAGTCAAGAAGAGGGGGGAGTGTATATTGCAGTGGAATTTGATACTAGTTTTGACCTGAGTCTTGGAAGACATCAGTGATAATCATATAGGAATTGACATCAACTCAGTTATGTCATTTGCTTCTGTTGATTCAACTTCGATGGGTTTTGATTTAAAGAATGGTAAAAGAATGACAGTGTGGATTGAATACATTGATTCCAAGAAGATGGTGGAAGTTTGGCTCAGAAATACAAAATCTAGAACGAATGGGCCAATTCTTGCTACTCATATTGATCTTTCTATGTACCTTGAAGAGTTTATGTTCATTGGTTTTTCTGCATCAAATGGAAAAGGATCAACACAACACGTGGTCGAGAAACGGAGGTTCAGGACTTATGGGTTTCTTCCTTCCACTAATTCCTTTGATACAAGGGTTGAAGATGGTTGTTTTATGTGTGTTACTGATGATGTAGTGAAAAATGGTAGTGCTGGGTCACCCTCGAATGAAATAGCGTTTTTGGTCTTAGTTTTGGTTGTTATATGGGGAATAAGTTGGTTTTTCACAAGAGAGAAACCAACTGGTGACACAGGAAATGAGATTTGTCAAATTGATGATACAGATTCAAATCCAGTGCCGGAAAGACCATCATCAGATGAGATTGAATTACCAACTGGGAGAGTTCATCGTGAAGGAAGGGGAACAGCCTATCTGCATCGCTACAAGAAAAGTAAATCTAAGCAGTCGTCTAAAATTGTAGTAGACCTTCAGAATTCTGTGGATTGGTGTAATAAAGAAGTGAAAGATGCTCAGATTGCTCTCATGAAGTGCCAAATACAGATACGGGCTATTAAGGCGATAGAAAAAATTAGGACTCTTAAAAAACAGTTGAAAGATAATAGTGAACTGCTTGAGGAAACTATAGAGTCTCTAAAGTCGGGGGATGTAAGAAAGCGTGATAAAAAACATCTTGCTCGTAAGGCCAGTTCACTTCGGGCTGACATTTGCTTGAAAAATTCAGAAATTGAAAATGCAGAAAGTATAGCAGCCAAGTCAGAGACCCTGGACCTGGATGATCTTCTTAAAAAGCCGGACCAAGTAGTATCATCTCTATTTTCTGAAGAAAAAGCTAAGGAAAAGAAAGCTTCTCGAACAGCACCAGCAGCGACTTTCTGAGTTGAAGGATGCTCAATCCAAGCTGGACAGCTATAAAAAATATGCTGCTCGAACTGCGCCAATGCATTCTGACTTGAAGGAAGCTTAGTCCTATGATCTCTAGTTTCATATTTTCCTTCAGGCTGCCTGTGGTTATATATGCTAGTTAGTTTTCTTATCTTCTTTTTTTCTTGTACCATTTAAAGTTTCTTCAAATATTTAGTACTATTTGTAGTCTGGTAACACCTCCCATGCACTGAATTGGAGAGCTCTAAAATGTGGTCTTGTGTGATTATCAATTGTCAGTACTATTTGTAGCATTTTAATTCTATAATTTGACAAGAAGTTACTCATTATTAATTCTATTTCCTGTTTTGAATGTTCACTTACTTCTCAGGAACTAACATGTTTCTCTTCAAGGAGCTTACTTGGTCTTGTCCAGAATAATTGTCACGTAACACGCTGTGTCTTGATGGTCAATTAGTTTAAGTTAATCTCACAGAAGTTACCATCTAGACCTGTTGATCAGTCTATACAAATTGAAAATATACCAGTTGGGCACATAACAAAAGTCCATGTATTCTTGCGCTGCCAAATTAGGTACATTAAGTATGGTTGAAAGCAGTAGTGAGTACTACATGCCATTTGGTTTTCTACTATCTAAAGATTGAAAATCTATGACTTTGAATTTACATATAATCAAAAACAGGGCAGAAAACATATTTGCAAGGTGATTGAGAATCAGTTGCATCATTTCAGTTGAAGCATTATACAATAAGACAGTTACCCCTGTTTCAGTTGCTACATATGAATCGAAAATCGGAACAGTTTCTTTGTTAGCATGTGAAACTATTTCCTACTAAGTTCAACCATGCTAAAGTATTCTTGTCATTCAAAATCTCTCCCATTATTTAAACTTAAATGCAGTCAGAGATGGGAATAAAAAACTTAGTGAGACCACAGTAATCACCTGTAAACTTGAATGCAACCCAACATTGGGAATTAGGGTAGATCCTAGATAGATTAGAGACAAAAACACCACCTTTGAGGCGAAAGACCTTTTCCTGTTCTGTAATTGCGCCTCCGAGTTCTTGAACACCAAAGCATCCACTGTTTGCCTTAAAGAGAAACGTATAATATACGGGGAACACAAGGTTCAACTCAAAAGTGTACCCGACCGTGACAATGTAGTGCAACATTGAACTGAAATGCAAATGGCACAATTATTAAAAATAAGAGCATCTCCAACGGTGGGTGCTAAAAATCCTATGTGGAATTTTTATTTAGATCCTTATTTATGGGGTCATATGTATGTGATAAAAATAATAATGCTTTGCTCATGAACCATCTCCAATAGTATGGGGTCTTATTTTTAAAATTTGTTGTTTTGGATAATGATAAAATTGATTCCCTCTTTCTATTGGTTCATAACAATTTATTTAAAAATTAAAAAATTAAAATATAGTTAAAATGATGATGTGGAGGTCAT
This sequence comes from Papaver armeniacum, assembly GCA_023531295.1. Lineage (NCBI taxonomy): Eukaryota > Viridiplantae > Streptophyta > Magnoliopsida > Ranunculales > Papaveraceae > Papaver > Papaver armeniacum. The sequence goes on from JAJJWW010009046.1 coordinate 71,944, forward strand.
TCCCAAGGTCTAAATAAGACCTTCTCCAAGACCTTCATATTTATTTTAGGCTTCTCTTAAATATAGCCCACACTTTTATTAACCATAGCCCATATTATTGATAACCCACAAAAAAATATTCATTTGTTAACCACAGCCCATTTCATAGCCCAAAACATTTTCACTGAGTCTATGGGAATTTTACCACTAGTTTGTTATCTCGACCGATTTAATAGATCCCGTCTTCCATAAACACCTTCCCAGTTATTTCTAACAGTTTTTTGCGGCCCTAAACACTCTTTTATTCACCGGCAGATCTCGTCTCTCAACTCTTTTTCTTTCTTTTGTACAAATCTGGTGTTCAATACTCAAAACTGCTACATTTTTTTCTATAGTAGGTAATCTAATAAGAGTTTGAAAAACTGCTGCATTTTTTTTCCTTTCGTAATCGAGCATAATGTGAACAAGAGATGATTAGTTAACAAATCTATAGCTGGTGGCTAGTATTGTCTATGATATCACAAGTATACACATTTTATATATAGTTTTTAGTGTACAGTTAACACCTAAGAGTAATAGTTAGTTGCTAATCATTTCTTTATCTCCTATTTCCAGAACTTCTGGTAAAATTTGGAGAGGTACAAGTCGAGGTTAGTTTCATTGTTACGTATTACAATATACTGAATAATTTGATTATGATTAAATATCCAACAACTTCGCATGAACAACATCTTATGACATCGATTTGTGGATTCAAGTTTTCCTGATGCAGGGATATGAATCATAGGATTTGGCATATACTTGTTTGTATATCGACTTACAAGTGTGTGATCTTGCATTAAGATAGAAAACTTTGCTTCAGATCAAAAGTTCACCAACACGAGGAAAGATGTGCAGTGATCTTAAATCAACAGAGAACTGATATTCTTAAGGGGTCTTACTATATACTCCGTTGTTCTTACTTCTTATGCTTGGGTCTAGATAGCTTATTCAAGAATGAATGATGGTGGAGCTAGCACCCAGAAGATGGACGACTGTTTTTTTTTCTACTCTATCATCGAGTCACGATTTCCCGACTCACTATAACTCATACCTAGTTTGTGGGCTATAATTAATAATAAAAAAAGTCAAACTTAAAATTGCAGTCAAATTATTCCGAGCAAAGTCAAATGGGTTATGGTTAATAAAAGTGTGGGCTACATTTAAGAAAAGCCTTATTTTAACACCCTTCCTATTTTCTATGACCCACTGTTGGAGATGAATTTAATGTAAATGAGGGTCTAAAAACCTATGTGTCATGAAAAAATAAAACCTCCACCCTCTGTTGGAGATGCTCTTAGTCTTCTTTGGGTTTACCTTCCAAAAATATCGGAAAAATAAATTAATACACAAATATAGGTTTGTGTATTAATTTTACCCCTAACAATTATTTTTATGACGTTGATATCCTCATAATTAGTGGACCTTTACTATTTTATTATTTTTTGGTTATCTTCTCAGATGTATTTTTGATGGTAATGCATGGGACGTGGTGGTGGCTCTACAATTATGTGAAGATTAATCGGTAGTACAAGAGATCGTGATTAAGAAAGATTGTCATATTACTTCTTTTTTGGACATGGGACATTTTAATATTAATAAGAAGAAAATTTTGAACGAAAAATAATAAACGGGTACACATTTTAATAAATATGAGTATTATTTTATTGGGTTTGGATGTGACAAAGTATTATTTTAATCTTTAATGCATTTGGATGTGACCTTTAGTATCAATTATGTTTTTTTTTTTCAGAAATTTTTTTTTTTTTTTCTAGTTTCAGTCAGGAAGGTCCATACCTCTAACTGGACCTTTATAAATTATTTAAAAGTGATATAATTAGAATTAGGTTTCATAAAATTAAGTCAGAATGGTCCGGACCTTTCTTACTAAAGTCCGGACTTTATAAATCCCCAAATTATGGGTTGCCACAGAGACGCCATATAGGTTCAGAAAAGTCCGGACTACCAAACCTAGAGTCTGGACCGTAAATGACAAATAGGCGCCATGTAGGTTCGTGATGGTCCACACCTTTGAACCTAAGTTCTGGACCTCACCGTGTGGTCATCAACCCATTTCTCTTTGGGAAAATTAAGCTAAGGCCCAACCCATGGATAACCCATAATATGAGGCCCCTAGTTAAAAAGAAGTTTAAATCTGGCCTCGAGTTATTAAAAGACATTGATACCCTTATGCATATTGTCAAGCCCATAATTAAATAAAATTTAAATTTAGGCCCAAAATTATTAAAATATAATGTGATGATATTCCCACCACCTCCGACCACCACCGCCACCACCAACCACCTCCACCAACCACCGCCACCAACAACCTCTGACCACCACCGCCTCCGACCACCACCAACCGCCTCCAACCACCTCCACCAACCACCTCCGACCACCTCCGACCACCACCAACCACCTCCACCAACCACCGCCGACAACCACCACCTCTGACCACCACCGACCACCACCACCACCTCCGCCCACATGCATATTGCAAGTGTATCGGGAAGTTACACATGCATTCAAAAGTGTGTAACGAGAAGTTACACATGCATATGGCATGTGTATGGGTTACACATGGCATGTGTAATAAAAAGTTACACATGCATATAACATGTGTATCCACAAGTTACACATGCATATGGCATGTATAGCCAACAATTATCAGAAGAAAAAAAATATACAAAAAAGATATGCATTGCTTTAATATTCATTTACAATAATTTTCCTTTTTTTTATCTATTAATCGGGTCGTTATTGAATACAATAAACGAGTTAGAACACTAAATATGTAAAACTAAATCTTAGAAATGAGCCACGAAATCCTCTATTGTTCCTTCCATTCTTGTCTTCCTCATTACAAAATGCTTCCATATCTATAACAAAATAAACATCCATGAAATTAGATTGGGTAAACAAAAAGAATGAAATAATATTATTGAACAACTAAAAGAGTAATTAAGAGTTACACATGCATATGACTAGTGTAACTTGGAGTTACACATGGGTCTCATAAGTGTAACCGGGAGTTACACATGCGTCGATCGAGTACGATGAGAGTTACACATTCATAACCTTTATATCCCATCAATTAGCAAGTGTAACTAGAAACTACACATCTAATTGAGAAGACAATTAGATGCCATATGCATGAGCCAATTATATGCCATATGCATCGAACGCAATTCACTGGGGCTTTGCCCCATCGTGAAAAAATATATCCTATGGAACAAGCTAAACATAAAATGAGCCATTAAAATACTCAACATGAAAAATATATCATATGCGAAAGCAATAGATAAAATGTGTCTTAAAGATACAAATGCTACAATTGTTTACAAATACACATACAACGGGATATATACATGTGTAAATTGTTAAAAATACAATAGGATATATATGTGTAACCTCAAGTTACACATATGCGTAAAACAAAAAACGGCATCTCTACATCATCAATTTGAAGTTGTTCTTTTAAAACAACATTGTTTCTTCATCCTCTTCTCGGTATCAAACAAAAAAACTCACAACAAATTCACAAAAAAACAAAAACAATGAAAAATACAAATTCCATGCTAAAAGTAGAATATGATATATATGTGTAACCTCAATTTACACATACTGTAAAACAAAAAACAACTTGTCTACATCATCAATTTGAAGTTGTTCTTCTGAAACAACATTGTTTCTTCATCCTCTTCTTAGTATCAAACAAAAAGCTCACAACAAATTCACAAAAAACAAAAAACAACGAAAAATACAAATTCCATGCTAAAAATACAATAGGATATATATGTGTAACCTCGAGTTACACATCTTTTGTAAAACAAAAAACAAAGATGTCTACATCATCAATTTGAAGTTGTTCTACGAAACAACATTGTTTCTTCATCCTCTTCTCGGTATCAAACAAAAAACTCACAACAAATTCACAAAAATAACGAGAAAAATACAAATTTCATGCTAAAAATACAACAGGATATATATGTGTAACCTCAAGTTACACATACTGTAAAACAAAAAACCGCATGTCTACATCAATTTGAAGTTATTCTTCTGAAACAAAATTGTTTCTTCATCCTCCTCTCATTATCAACAAAATATAAACAACAAATTCACAATAAATTCTCGGATCGGACATGCAAGAACAACAAATAATCGGAAAAAAAAAAATTGAACCGTACCTTGATTTTGGTTTGATTTCAAAATAAGGAAAACAAACCGTACCTTGATTATTTGCTATTCTTCCGAAAGCTGATGATTCTTCTTGATCTCGAAATCAAAAGAAACAACAACAACTTCAAATCGGAAAACCTAATATGGAGTAGCTTTGAAACAACAAACTTAATCAATTGATGATCAATTATTAAATAAATTTGAACCAAATCATTTAGATCTATAAATCCATTGAACAAAAATCGATTAAATCAATACCTGAGATATCTCCGAATCAACTGAAAAATCCATATTTAATCGACGTAGATGAAATCTATTTATTTCAATCGATTATTTCGTTGAGCTATTCAATCGAAATCATCAACGGAGATCCATAAGCATCGTCATCTGAAATCGATGAATCTAAACTCGTTTTCTTCTTCTCCGTTAAACTACGACGTTGATGATGTGAAACTGAAAACCCTAATACTCTTGGAGCGAAAACCGGAAGAGAGAAAGTGATGTTGATGTAGAATTTTTGTTTGGATAATCAAGATATTTGTTTGTAAATCTTAGATCTAGGTTTTGAAATCATTTTTTCATTGAGAATTTCGATTTGGAATTGTTTCTGACCTTTAGTTCTTCATCCGAGAGAGAGAGCTAAAGAAAATTAGAGAGAAAGCTAAAAAAAGAAAATGATACCAAAAATGAAATCTACGCCTAATTTTATAACTATATATACTAAAGCAGTTGTTTTGGTATTATGAAATATTTTTTTATTTACAGGCCCTGAATTCTAAAATTTTGGGCCTAGAAATATCAAAATGTGAAAGAATGGAGTTGATAGAGAAGGATCCATTTTGTGGGGCTTCTCTATATTCAACCCATATAGTAAGGGGTTATAGTATTTTTCACTTTCTCTTTTCATACCTACACGTCTCGTACACCTCTATCTCGTATACCCTAAAAGTCCACAAATTCACTTCTTCATTTTTCTTTCTTTTGTCACTCATCCCTCCCTCGGCAATGCAGCCGACCACCACCGCCATCACCCCGTTCTCCCTCTCATTATACGGTCGACCACCACCACCATCACCCCATTCTCCCTCTTATTATACTGTCTCCCTCTTATAAAATCTAGCTTGGGTATATCAGGGTTTGCTTGCATTTCAATTATTTTGGTAATGAACAACTCCACAGTGCATCCTAACTCCATTAATTTTTTCTGTGCTTTTTTTGAAGGTTAATTTTTTCTGTACTAACTCTTACGTTTTGAACTGCTTATAATTTGAATGTTGTAAATGATCTTGCGAAGATTAAAAATGTTTTGCAATTGCATAAGTTTCGTTATCCAACTCAAGTCTAGTCTTGTGTTAAATTTGGCAACTACCTATGAAGTGTTTGAGAAAATGTCACACTGAACTCTGTATTTGAAACTCTACTGTTTCCCGAAAATTGAAACTCTTTTCATGGGTTTTGTATTGAAATCTTCTTCCAACCCTTGCAGCTCAAAGAATCCAAACCACTGATTTGTATTACCACACCAGATTGACATTTGGTAACAATCCGTGTTTGTGCAACTCTTTTTAATAAATGTGCAACGTTATAATCAAAAAAACCATGGCTATACTGTTTTGTTTATGGCGTAAGAAATGCATATTCTTTTTTGGCAATTAGGACTTGCTTGAATGCTTCAAGGATCTCTGTTTTTACCCTCTTTTGCTATTTAAATGTGTATGCTATGCGTTTGTCAAGACTCTTTTGAAATGTGTATGTTGATGTTGTCTACTTGCCTTATTCTCTTTATGACTTTTGTTTGCTGTAATTTTCATGGCGTGTAGACTGTGTTTTTAAACCGGGTTTTTGGTAAGTTACGGCATCGCTTCTATTGAAATTTTAATTTTGTTATGGAAATCTAAATATTTTAGTGACATTATATGTCTTTTTTAGAGGACTGCAGCCATGATAAATTGGTCTAGTTGATGAGACTAGGGAGTTGTGAAGTAGGAAGTGTGCTCCAATGTTTATCTCTTAAGCACAAGCCTTGAAGCAACACCAGGGAGGCTTCTCAAGTATGTGGCGGCATATAATGTATTTTTTTCCATGTTAACACGGTTTTAAAATACGAAACCTTTGCCACCAGTAAATTTATTATATCTCTCACAATAGATCAGTTTAGGTTCTTTTAAATGCATTTCGTTTTTGCATTAATTGGTGCTCAACTCTCTATTGCTACAGAGGTAGAGAGAGAGACAGAGAGAGAGAATGCCGCTCCCAGCTGAAGTTGGTTAGCATTTGTCCATCTAAGGTTCACTGCATTGAACAGCTTATTATGTTAGATGAATTAATGCTAACCCAATTCAAGCTAGGAAAACTAATACTCCTCTGCGAGTCCTACTTGCGGCATTTTGCTTACTTCAAGTAAAGGTAAATATTCATAACGAAGTATTTTAAATTTGTAGATTGCATACAAACACATTGTTTTTTACTGTTGTAAGCGGACGCTGCTGATGGCTACATCCATGGCTAAATCTTGAAACATCAAGGTATTTTAATAAGGCATTCTTTTGGGGGAGCATCACCATTTACAAGTTCATTTTCTCAAACACGCACATGGGTTCTATATTTTCTTAGCTGTTGATGAAGCTACAGGACCTTTTCCAGACAAATCTAGAGTATCTGATCAGGATAATGTAATCCCCAGCTTCTCTCAAACTCCATCCCCGGTTTTTGTTCTTTTTTAACAAAGAAAAGACATAAACATCCATTTTTTGTTCAGGTTTTGCAGTAGTTCCCGTGTTGTTGTTGTTGTTGGTATCTGCCAAATGTCTATTCATATCCTTGCTGATCCTTTGCTGCATCATCACTCTTTTTTGCAGTATCATGTATCTTTTTCGCAGTACCATGTATCTCATTTTTGCAGTACCCTGCCTCCTTTGTTGCATCATCACTCTTTGTTGCATCAAATTCGTTTTTTTACACCGTATACAAGGAATTTCAAAGTTTTCTATGTCACGTGACCTTTCACTTGGTAAATATGCTTGCTGTTCAGGAAATGCTTGTGTTGTGAATCCTGAATTAAGGATGCAAAAAAATTCCTACATTGCTCCGCTCTGAATTTTGTTTTGTTTCTTAACTAACGATCTCTTTTAACATTCTTTTTATCGCATTGTCATAGTATGGTTTGAGTTTATGTCCTACAGCATCCCTCAGATAGTAGGTGATGGACTTGGGTCGCTAACTTACAAGCAGTTTTTATAAATTGTAACTGTTGGTTCATGTACGACTCACATTAAAAATTGGAGAAATACTTTTCAGTTGTCGATTTGGTAATGCGCAAATCTGAATCAGGGAATTTATAGTAATCTGGTCCATTTTCCCTAGCTGCTAACTAGATGCAGAATGAGCATATACTGTATACCGTAACAGTAAGAAGGAACAGTGACCACAATCAGGGAAAACCTAACCCTATTCCTTGACTACATAAAACCATAACCTACCAACCTAAATATACACCCAAATACCAAATAAATGATCAGATGAGCAAGTAAAAGAAACTGAACAACTGCAAGAGAAAAAGCATATGGAACGCTAGTAGTTCCAACTTCCGGAGCAGGTGCAGCCCAAATCTCCAGAGGTCATCCATTATACTAGACAGAATACGAATACATGAAATAAAAGATAGGATATATATATAAGCGACAAAGAACTAGAGAAAATATCAAACAAAATTAGAATATTAAAACATCAAATTGCTGGAGATTTATGCTGCTGCATCATCTGCAAGAAAGGCAAGCCTATATATAAAAGAAACAAAGACCCCAAGATGGTTCTCGAAACTCGAGTTCGGGAGAAGACGACAGGAACCTAAAATTCCATTCTGCTCTAATCTTTTTCAACAAAAATATCATATGCTTATGTGATTCAATCCTAATACAGAAAGATCAGGTCACTAAATAATCTCTACCTTCCATTACCAATAAAAGTTGAACCATTTCAGTAAGTACGTCACTGTTTCGTGTAAAATTCTACTAATTGAAATTTATACAATTTGTTTCTCACATTACAACAGACCAGCAATTCGTTGAAGTGCCACCCCATTTCTTGGGCTTCTGACTCTCACTACCATGGTCATATACTTTCCTGCTGTGTCCACGCCTTGGCTCTGCAACCTGCTGGTGGATTGACTTAGGGTCTTGACTTATTTCGCTATTCTGTGGTGCTAGGCATTTCATTTATGCATGCCGCACAGCAAGCAAGGTAGTCTTCACGCTGTAATTTTTTTTTTTAAGGCGTAGCGTTGTTCAAAATACCTAAAAATAATGAAAACAACGTGGTGGTTAGGATGTAAAGAAATAGAAATACAAAACAAACATTAAAGATGGAAGATGTCTTACATATGCTCTTCCTCAAATTGTACTTCATAATCACAGCATATCCATGTCAATTCTTAAGAGCATCTCCAACGGGACATCCGTGTCCTTGATGTGCGGATGGGTAAATTTGCTAAAAGTTTCCTTAGTTTTAGGAAGTACAACAAAATCATCTCTAACCATGTAACGATGTGAAGAAGTGATATTATGGTTGTCACATATTGATTCTTTTCCTTAATATTAGGGATTAAATCCTCTAAGAAATCCTCTGAAACAAGAGGATAAGCTAGAGGATGTGTATCTAATTTTTTTCCACATAAGCTTCACATCTTCCCGTTGGAGATGTTTTTTAAGGAAAAACAGCCTAATCCGTCATATCACTCAACCAGATATAAGACCGAAAATTGGAAGGAAAAAGATCTCCCTAAAACTTCTAATTAATCCCTAAAAAACTAAACTAAAAGAAGTAAACAAGTTCATTGCAGGAAACCAAAAAAGAATAGCAAAGGAAACCCTAACTTTTGAGTTATCGGCGAACATATGAAAAACAATAAAGCAAGCCCTAACATAAAGATTAAAACTCACAAATGGAAGAGAAACAACAGGGTTAAGAGATCAATGATATATTTACCTGTAAAGGAGAAAGGATTATAAATTGAAAAAAGCGATGTCGATGTAGACGGATTTATAGGTGAAATTGACGGAGAGCGGCCGGCATGGGGATCTCATTTACTGAAAATTAACCTAGTCATACGGGTAATTGGCGTGATATCATTTTAACAAAGAGAAATGGGCCGTGTGATTAAAATTAATAACGGTCGGGATGTCATTTTATCTGGTCATACAGATTGCAATCTTTGTGCTAATTTAGTTTTCTTTCTTTTAACGGTGGATCTTTTCTAGATTTATAGTCCTACAGATCAGCTCCGAATCGAACAGTACGACTTTCATTTTTCAAATGTCATACAGATTAAGGACAATAATATAATTGGACGGTTGATAATGTTAGGGTGTTTTTAAAAATAACTATAAATCAAAAGAAGAAAAGAAACTAATTTCGAAATTAAAAGAAGTTGTTTGAAATCAACTTACTTATATAGATTTATAATCACATCCAATAAAATGAACAAATCACAAAGACATCTGACACAAAATCCTAGCGAATATATACAAATGGAAAATAATTGGATAATGAGTGATAATCTGCTTGGACCTGACAAAAATCTGAAACATATACAGAGAGATATACAATGAACGAGGATTTAAATGAACAATTGTAATTATGGAACGTGAAAAATTTAGACGATATGAACCCGATAATTATCGTCGACCGAAGATCGTTAAGTAGAATATGACAAATATCGGTACATTTAGGAATCCGGTAGAGATTCATACTCAAACGAAGCATGAGATAATACAACCCCAGTAATGGCTCGATTTGTTTACGTGAATTCAATAGCTTTGGCCCATGCAAAAATGAATTGACATGCCTACCCTATCGAATTTCTCAAAGGCCCTAGTCAACCTCACAGCATATTCAGTGATATCGAAACAATTCGAGGAATACAGACTCAAGTCAACCTCAGAACATATCCAGTAATATCAAAAGAATCCAAGGAATAAAGAGTTTGTCAACCTCAAAGAATATCAAATAGTATCAAAAGAATCTGAGAAATATACACATATATGTCAACCACAGTTGATATCCAATGATATGCAGAATCCAGGGAATATAGTCTCGGGTCAACCTCAAAGCATATCCAGTAATATCAAAAGAATATGAGGAATTTAGAGTTAGGTATAGGTCATATCATATCCAGTGATATCAAAAGAATCTGGGGAATATAGACTCGGGTCAACCTCAAATCCAGTAATATCAAAAAAAACCCGAAGAATATAGAGTTAGGTCAACCTCAAAGCATATCCAGTGATATCAAAATAATCTGAGGACTACAGTCTAATTAGGTCAACTTCAAAGCATATCTATCGATAGAAAAAAGATATATGGAATATATAGTCTTATGTCAACCTCGGAGGATATCCAATGATATGCAGAATCCAGGGAATATAGACTCGGGTCAACCTCAGAGCATATCCAGTAATATCAAAAGAATATGAGGAATTTAGAGTTAGGTATATGTAATATCAAAAAAATCTAAGGAATATCGAAGCTTATTCTGGTCCATATTAGTAGATTTAGATCTTCGGTGTATCTCATTAATCATAAATGTCATCAAGTATATTATGCAGTTGACCTTTATAGTTCAACCATAGATTTTAATAATTTATCTGCATTAGTTGATTTAGACTTTAGGTGTAGATTTCGTTTAATTTAAGATGTCATGAAACACATGTTCGTTAGCATTAGCAAATTTAGAATCAAAGATGTTAACAAGACTTTTGGTCATCTTTTTTTCTTTCAAGCTTATTTTGATTAATTAAAAATGTCATGAATCATATTAATTTAAAAAAAAAATCAATTAATTCATTTTTCGGAAACCGTATAAAAATTTCTTTTAAAGTAAAAAGTTTTTGAAATAATTTGAATCTTAGAAAACTATTTGCAATTCAAAAAAAAAAAAGAATTTTTTTTTATTGTGTTGCTTCTTATATTTAGTTTTTTTGACTATATTATTTTTCGTTCATAATTTTCGTTATCAAAAATAAAAAAAAAATCTATACTAACTAAATACCAACCAAAGCTTGGTACGAGTCATGATGTAAACCCTATTTTTAATTACATTAAAAATAAATAAATTATACTAACTAATTATGAAATAAAAAAAATCGTATGACATTCCAATTGGTAACTTTTAATATTTGGGGCGGATTTTGTTACAAACTACTTTGGAAACCAGCGTTTACTAAAATAGAAGAATAACAGGAACAACCAAGTTTAGCTTACAACTTAATTTGTCTGAGTTGAAAATATAATGAAGTTGCTGAAAATTGAACCAATGCTAGGAAATCTACAGAGCATAAGAATGAATAATGCAGTTAGGTGGCATCCATTCTTTAGGTTGGCAACCACTTCAGGTCTCCAACACAATGTTTGTAGCTTATTATCCCTTGCAAGAAATTGTAACTTCTTCCGATCTCTTCTATGTATGATTAATACTCAAAATATCCTTGCACCCTGAAACAATCAAAAATGAGTCTACTGAGACCACTAACATGAAGGATGATAAACCATGGAGTGGTCCAAAAATGAGTCTGCTGAGATGGCGTAAAATAACATGACCCGTTACACTTCATTTCACTGGACCATGTGACCAACCTTTGTAGCAAGTATTTGCGGCTAGCCAGCTTCAACTGCTATAAAAACCAGAGAAAAACTACAATAAACATCAAGATTATTTTAAACCACAACACATAAACACCATATTGCAATATCCAAACTCAAAGATCATTGAGGGAGAAAATTTCATTAGGGTATGAGTATAAAATATTCGTATGTGCCTTCAAAGGAGCACATAAACACTGGCAGCCTGGGACTACATCCCAGAATTTTTTTTCATTATTCAATTTCACCGGCAATATCAAAATGATGTCATTTATTTACCTCATCACCTTGCCATTCATATGGATCCAGTAGTCTAGATTAGTCACCACAGCTTACTAATGACCTACGTACGATTATCATCATAGTGTTCTCCATGTACTTTATTGTGGCACAGACACACCAATAACAAAGCATCAATGAATTTGTTTTGATATGTAAAAGAACACACAAAAACACCAGGGACACTCCCTGTATTTTTGGGGGTGGATATATATACGTCCTACAAAACACAATAGCATTGATAAACATTTGCGCAGAAGTCATTACACTCATGAGCATAAAACTCATTACTGTAGCCCTAATAAAAAAAACTGCCATAATAGTATTTCCAATCGGCACCTATTTACCTTTTCTTCACCACTGGCATTGAATCTTTATGTTTTCTTGGAACCTCTCCAGGAATACCCATAACTTGGCACCTATGACAATACAATAGTTTTGGGTTAATAATGATCTGAAGAGTAGTAATTCTGGTTATAAAACAACATACAAATGCTACAAGTACAATTAATATACATAATACAAATGAAATTTACAGTCTGATCGATACACATTTACGGATAAACGCAACGACAAGATGAGAAAAATATATGAAAAAACACGCAATCATTTCAATTTCAAAGAATGGATTCCCAATGAGTGGACACATCAGATTACTCACACCAATTCATCTAAAGGACCATATATCTAACCAACAAAAACTTTTGGATGTTAATGAAATTATCAACAAAAGTAGAGGTTGCATCAAAAAAATCACAAAAGACACGGTTATCATCTGGCAACCTCGTGAGATAAACACACAGACAGCATCTAACGATCAGAACATAAAGCGTACATACACCTAACATGAAATAGTAACAAAAAAAAGGAAAAAAAAAAAAAAAAAACCATACCAGTATAGTCTAGACCCCGCGCCAATTGTACCTCTAACCTTTGCCAAACCTGTCAAATCCCACCTAGATCCCCCAAATCAAACAAAGAACACAAAGAGTTAGAGAAATCAATCTAAACATAGAAGCATTTTTATTGCCCAGGAAAGAGGTGATTTCACTCACTTACATTCAGAGGAGATGAGCAGTGAAAAGGGGAGATGGAGTTGGAGTTCACACCAATTCATCTAAAGGACCATATCTCTAACCAACATTGCCAACAGTTCAATAGAAAGTAGAAGAACTTTTGACAGTACAAGATTGGTATGGTAAATTTATTAATGTAATTTTCGGCTAACAGTGAAGTTTCAAATACAAAGTTCACTGGGACATTTTCTCAAACAGTTAGCAAACCTAGTTTACAAACACCAACAAATACCCCGATGAGCCCTAGTTTTCAAACACAACCAAATATTTCTAAACCCTAAAATACAAAATAAGAAATCAGAAAACCCTAGTTATTAAACCATACGAAATTAGTAAACCCTAGTTTTGAGATACAAAGTATTAACGAATCGTACCTAAAGCATTTAACCTTTCTCCTCAAAAAAGAAAAGAAAAACGAATCGTATCTAAAATTGGGTTAGCAGCATTTTTCGATCTCCTTGTTACTGACCTGCTCGATCGATCAAGCGATTTGAGAGATTTCAGACAGCTGGGAAAGTTTCTCTTTCGCTCTATATAATTCTATCTCCTCCGACTAGGCAGCTGACTGTAATATGCGTTAGCTGACTGTAATACACCCACACATGACTATGCATAAAAAGTCAGGACCTTAATGGCATGTTAGTAAATAAAAACTAACATTTATCTATATATGTCCATAAATCCTATTTTTGTGTATTTTTTTATTTGTCCAATATTTCTAAAAGATTTTATGAAAAGAGGGTCATTTTAAATAATTAAAACAAATATAATTAATAAATAATAATGTAACCCGAGGTCCTTACCGAAGTTGGTCAAGATGCCTGATTCTGTAATATTATATCCACATACAGCAGTTGATGCATAAATCACCATAAACAAAACTGTTTTGATTCGTCCAACTTGATTCATTTTCTGTGGAGACCAATCTTCATAATTGGGATCACCGCAGGATCCAAAATTGCTTTCTGGGTGAACCTTAATTGTCACGTGAAAAATCTCACCTTTGATTTGCATCAAAATCATGAATAATAGTGCTTTAAAGGAATCCAAAACTGGAACAAGCATGTTCCCGACAAACAACTAAGAGGTTCTTCTTGACAGCTAAAGATGGGTATTGCGGAAGAACTAACTGATAGAAGCATGTATGGGATGAAGGCAGGTGATGGCGAGAAGCTGATGTCTTGTTGATGCACAAGCGAGATGATAAAGAAGGAAACCCTTTTGATGGGAGGTACTTCACTGACGTCCAAAAGAAGAGAAGTTGCCTTTGCTGCTCTACAGACATACCTGAAACAACCTGTAACCGTGTCTGACAAAATTAGCAAGTATTAACCAAGCGTTATGAACAATAAGAATTGCTTAGACTGGGTACACAAGAACGTACCTTCCAAAACCAACAGATTTGTTCATCCGACTCTTGGTAGCCACTGTAGTCAGTGTGCGCCTTCCATTCTCCAACACTTAATGCTTGATCACTTCCACATAACATAAGGTCAAGATCTTTAAGCTCCAGATATCGGAAAAAGATACTCTGGAGATTCTGTTCACATAGAATCTCACCAAAACCTCGGGCAAAATAGGCTACTTTTTCAGAGATAGGCTTGACATACGAATGGTGAAGAAGAAGTTTAATATATTCTTCTCTGTTATTTCTATTTACAGCAATGCAGTTACCATTATGGCACATCTCCACAATTTTCTTGGTTCCAAACTCTTCAATTTCCTTCACAAATGTAAGAGCCATCGCATCTGAATCTACAAAATCAGCATCCATTTCCAAAATACTTTTGCAGCTGTTATACAGAAACGGATCTGCCTGGCAGACATCATCCAGTGAAATCACCTCTCCAGATAGTTGTTTGAAAAACACACTATCAAATGTAATGCCAACTTGAACTTTATATGTCAAAGCTAAAGCAACCATTCGGCCACAAAAGGTAAAGTAGTAGAGCTGCCGCATATCCGTAGTTACTGCAAATGGATACATTACTGAATTAGTGTCTTATGCGAGGTCAGGAAATGTTGGAGAATAACAATTAAAATTCATAATATATCAAACAACTAATTAATATAAGAGGCACTTATCTGTTTTTATGTCGTCTCCCATTCAATTGTTGACGTCTTCCACATCCCTGTTAAACACCATGAATGAACAAATTGGTAATGGTGGATTGAGGCACATGTTCAACATGCTGTCCTTAAGACAAGAATGCCCGGCTACACTCGAATAGATGATGCTATAGCCCTACGGGTACATCTGCCTCCAAGATACAACAATCCTAACAAATTTGAATAGCACATTCAAACTTGTCCTTTTAGAACTTGGCAGCGGAAAACTCACGAATCGTTAGCACTTAAAAACCCTCGTATCAAACATAGAAAACGAAGAAGAAGAGGTATGCAACACCGGTGGATTTGAGAGAGGTTTTTTTTCTATGCATATAAAAACCCTAGTGCAATTCCATATATATATGTAAGATAAAAACTTACCCAATAAAACTAAGAGATAATTTTGGAAGGTATTTTAATTATTTTGAAAAAGCGTTTTATAATAAAAATTTTATTCACATAAAAACCGGTGGTTTTCCAACAACCCCCACATGAATGAAAATACGATAAAACACGAAAAACAGAAATATCACGAATAGGCATAGGTGTCCATTAGGTCTTGAACCTTTGCTTAGTGAGAGATTACCGGAATTACTTGTTAGCCAAAGTGTCTATAAGGTCTTGAACCGTCTAACATTTGGTGTAACTCGCGATAACAACCACACATGATATCTCCAAGGTTGCTGCCAAGCTCCGCCGTTGTGTCCATTTTGGCCCCGGACGTATCTTGTTTCTCAGAATGCTCTAGAGAATCAGCTCAATTCTCATAGGAAGCGGCCCCACTTCCTCATTCGATAGGTGAGTTCCATCAAGAGTGTTTCTTCGCTACACCCCACTTCAATCTTAAATTGAAACTATGGAACTCATTAAAAGTCATCCTTCACATGCATCACACTATCACATCTACACCATAGGGAAGGGACAAAGAGAATATAATTCTCTCGATAGTGTTTACCTTTACCCACCATAAATTAGTTGTCTCATTCGAAACCTTGATCTTGGGATATCCAATCAAGCAAGGTTGAGTATCCTTCATGGCAAGTTTAATTTTGTGAGCTTAAGTCCCATCCCCTCGATGTATAATTTCAAACTATCTCTAGATTATCCTTTCGTCAAAGGATCACTAATTTTTTCTGTTGACTTCACTATGTCCATGAGGTTCTCTTTTGACTTTACATGTCTACTGAGACTCTCTTTTTGACTTTCATGAATCAACTAAAATTACTTCATTAGAGAGTATAGTTGTCTTATCGAATTAGCCTTCTCTCGAGTATGTCTAGACTTTGTCATTGCTCATTTACTTTAGACTCACATAGTCAATTGAGTTTCGCAATGATGGCCACAGGCTTCTGGCCACAGAGGAATATCTTCTAAGAAGCATACTAATAGCCATTCGGCTTCCTCTCCTGCTTGAATTAAAGCACACGAACATTGATTTCTTGAAAAACCAATTTCATCATGTCTATTTTAAGGACTTCCTTAGATAGACACTTCTTAAGAGGGTACACACATAAGCTAAGTTTTTCGATAGCCCGAAACAACAACATCTCTTAAGGTCAAGACAATATGTATCGCATACACAATTTAAGATGTACCTCAATTATCTCAAGTCTCCGATCGATCATCCCAAGAATTCTTTTGAGATACTAGTGTATTTGTATACACTTTATATATTGCACATTTACAACAAACATTAAACTCATCGAGTTTGACAAAGACCATTTTCTTCAGAATTTCTTCTGGTTCCCTTTGATCCTTTAGATCATATCAACTAACTTGGTCTTTCACCAAATCATAAATATCAAATATTCCATAGGTGGTTGTAAAGCATACAAAAATACATGTACTATTCACTAGACGTTAAATTTTCCTCAAAATTAAGGTTGGTGCAATATATATCACATATTTGAAATTAAATATGTACCTCATGCATTCCAATATCTGGTCCTCTAGTCAGAACAACCCTGTGGTTTTCCAAGGTAAACATGGACATGCACATCTGTTTTACAACACATACTAAACACGTTAGATGTAAACTATATCCTCAAAATTTATTTTGGTTACCTACTGATCCTTTAGACCACGTCAATCGCATATTAGTTTCCTGTCAAATCTTAAATAACACCGATTTATTAGTAGACGTAAAACATGTTTATCATATCACAAGATATATATCATAATAAAGACAATCAATATGATTCTTACACAAATATATATGTAAAAGCAGGTTGCATCACGTACACTTCATTTTCTCCGAACCTTGTAGTTTGTCCCGCATACGATTAACCTTTCTAAGATACTCAAAATCCGCTTGTGTATTGTTACACAATGATACAATTAATTCCTAATCGTGTGATTTTGACACGTGAAAATATATGCCAAAGTAATCTCTGAATTACTTTCTAAACCATGGATTTCATCTTATATCTAGAACTCCTTTCAAGATATTCTACAAGAAGACTCAAAATTAGTCTAAGTCAAGTGTGCCATTAGGGAACACTGAGGTGCAAAGAAATAAAATATCTTAAACAACTCAATAACCTTTTAACTCGTGAATGGTGTTTGTAAACAACACTAAGAGTTTGAAAAAAAAAAAGTTATTTGACGATCTAAGCATATGCATCGATGTTCATCACAGCCTACCAATACGCAAGCAACCCCAGCTGGCCAAAATGTCTTGAACCTGTATAAGTATGACTATGTCCAATAGTCCCCCACATTTTAAGTGCATTCCTTAAAATTATTTAAGGCTTACCTCTTGCTTTGAGCTAGTGCATAGCTGCAACGAGTACAAAATGATCCTCACCTCCTGTTGTTGAAAATCTCAATACAAAAGAGCAACACTACAAAAGGTGTACAGCCTATGTAACTTCTTAACGCCAGTCACACAATTGTGATAAGGATGTTTATCATAATTTACCAATTCTTACTCCATGAGATTTACACAACTCAAAATAAAACATGTAACCAGTGGTACCTGATGAGAGTTTCATAGTACCTTTGCATGAGGAGATGAATTGTAAATCAACTTACTAATACCGCCGCCGATTATGTTTTGCATGATGGAGGACGCACTTTTGTTGGCACAAACTAGTGTTCCAGTTCTCGCATCCATCGCCTCATCTTTGCACACAGATTTTCACCTGACTAATTTATACTCATAACAAAGTTTAGTGATAAAAAATTAGTCAATATCAAGAATGCACTGCAATATCACACATCGCCTCACACTTTTAAGGTAGATCTTGAACATAAAATAGTTCATTTGTCCGCTACCTTTGACTAGCTGTATAGGTAGGATATAAATGTGAACAACATGCAAGGTCCATCAACCACTTACGTGACTGTTGCATACATTTCAAATACTGCAGTATCATCAACATTGCATTCGGCATTTGATGCTCCCGGATTCCCAGTAATATAAAAGGAGTTCATAATCATACCTCTTAGTCTCAGCCCTTACACGGTTCTCATGTACATTCCTTGCATGGTGCCTCCTAGCACAGCTCTTCAAGCTCAAGTCAGGCATTTAGTTTGGAAATGATTTATCAATTAAGCAGAAATCAACCAACAAATTGATAAGGATAATTTATGGGCCTTTTTAGAACATCTCTTGACTTGTGTAAGAGATATGTCTACCCTCCTAACAAACCCTGCCAAACTGGGAACAATGGAAGTGTATAACAGAAACCCTTCCTCCAGTTTCGTCCTCTATAGATAGACTACACTAGAAAAGTTTAACCAATTCCCGTGA
The DNA here is from genome assembly GCA_023531295.1 of Papaver armeniacum. NCBI lineage: Eukaryota > Viridiplantae > Streptophyta > Magnoliopsida > Ranunculales > Papaveraceae > Papaver > Papaver armeniacum. The sequence continues at coordinate 90,994 of JAJJWW010009046.1, forward strand.
CAGGCTGGAATCTCCAATGCCGAAACTTTTCCTTTGGTATTAATTGATTCTGTAGTCTCAGTTATGTCATTCTCCATAATATTGAATGTAATCCAAATAAAAATGCACGTACCTAAGTAGAGTACATATTACTCTACCTATTCCTTCCTTTGAAGTTGAATGACCATAGGGTTGTACCTCAGTAGATTCATACTGATGAAAAGAAGACGATGACATGTTTCTTGCGCAAATACCTATTACTGACGGTATTCACTTGTCAGTGCATTAGCATGCGTCGTATCAAGTCGAACCCTCGTGTAGGTATTGGAACAGATGATAGCTTGTTGTCATCAACTTTTCTCCCAAATATCAAGTCCGAAAATTGATGAAACGGCTCACTTGAAGTCGTTTCAACGGCTCTAACTCAAGAAAATGTTAATACGGCTTCGACTTTTGATGATGCTCAAATTCACCACTAAAGGGTGGTGCTAAGTAATTGCTTGATAAACGAGAATCCTTTAAAGAATCCCGAATTTGACCGCCAAACCTTCTCCTCGCAGAATCAAGTCGATTAATACCGCCCGTGGTTGCATAACATCCGTGGACCACCAAAAGGGTATTCCTCGGTACCACTGATCACAGACTAAATTGTTATGATGACTATCATTATCACCAGTTAGCTCCGGCAAGTGACGGGGATCTCCAGGACTTCCATCTGTTTCGGCAGCTTCAACTAATTCGTAGAATCGTAGCGTAGTGCTCCGTCCTTCAAGTAACCTAACCGATTCATAGCATGCCTAAGATCTCGATGCTTTTGTATATCTCTCGTGTCTGTACCAGGCAAGAAACATTCTCATTAGAAACAATATAGTACTCCACATCCCACATGGTTAAACCATAAGAGACAAATTAAAATTTTGACTTCAACCGAACAACAGGACAAAGTTAATCTTCGTGGTCTCTATTTTCAAATTTGTACGAGAACAGTTCCTCATAGGAAAGGAAACAAACAGCTACGTGACATAACTTTTAGTTCCCACTTTATCATGTAACACGTTTGATAAAATTTATCGAAACAGGGATTCGGGAGATGCTTAATCTCTATCAAAATTCTCTTCATTAATGAGGTGCTATTATCCAGTGAATATAATAGATACGTGATAGGTATCTTTTCTTCTTAGGGTTCAAAAATCAAGACCGACACTCAACTTTATTGGTCCTAGCTAAACCAAATTCAGTTATTTTAATTGTTACTGTGAAAAATTTCTTGTCTTAAGATTGTTGGAGAATAACAATTAAAATTCATAATATATCAAACAACTAATTAATATAAGAGGCACTTATCTGCTTTTATGTCGTCTCCCATTCAATTGTTGACGTCTTCCACATCCCCTCGTTAAACACCATGAATGAACAAATTGGTAATGGTGGATTGAGGCACATGTTCAACATGTCGTCCTTAAGACAAGAATGCCCGCTACACTACGAATAGATGATGCTATAGCCCTACGGGTACATCGCTCCAAGATACAACAATCCTAACAAATTTGAATAGCACATTCAAACTTGTCCTTTTAGAACTTGGCAGCGGAAAACTCACGAATCGTTAGCACTTAAAAACCCTCGTATCAAACATAGAAAACGAAGAAGAAGAGGTATGCAACACCGGTGGATTTGAGAGAGGGTTTTTTTCTATGCATATAAAAACCCTAGTGCAATTCCATATATATATGTAAGATAAAAACTTACCCAATAAAACTAAGAGATAATTTTGGAAGGTATTTTAATTATTTTGAAAAAGCGTTTTATAATAAAAATTTTATTCACATAAAAACCGGTGGTTTTCCAACAGGAAAAACATGCCAACAAACTCCAATTTGTTGTATAACAGCAAAAAGATGTACAATCTTACCGGGGTTGGGAAAAAACCTTCGACGGTCGCTTGGGCATGCTAGAAAAAGGGAATTCTTTGGATCGAATAGTGCCTGGCATACAAGGAAAATCCATTCACGGAAGACACCAGGACCTGCACCCATCTCCTCTTTAAATTCCACGTTAACGCCATTACAGTACAACTTTGAGTTTACACAAGCAAATTCGTTAAACGATGTTGTCAATAATTGTGACCGGTCAATAAGGATTCTCTGCCGTGTTCGATTGGTAGATTCAACCCTCTGGAACATATTCCTGACAAAACTTTCTCTAAAATCAAAATCCATCGAATTCTTATACTCGAGAAGCCATTGGCCGTTCTCATCAGTTCTATCTGAAAACATGATAAGCATAGCCACTGCATAATCGTTCTGAAATAAATTATTGATTGAAGGTTTTTCTTCATCTCCATATAGTTTAGAAATGTTATGTATCTCTTTAACAATAGAATAATAATAAGACCACCTAGGATTATAATTCAACTTGAATTCTCCATATCCAATACTCGCGTATAACTTGAAGAGGCAATCATCCATTTTCTCACTCAAATTTGTAAGGTCCAAATAATAGCTATTAAAACAATGACAAGGCTGATCGAAAAAAACTTCCTTCCATTTTGTAAGAGCTTATGTGTCGCTAGACAATTGCTCAGAGATACTTTTAATTGAATTCTTCACTTCTTACAATGACAATTCACTGCTCTTGTTTTTATAGCAGAATACACCTGACATTACAGTGCTGTATGACTAACGTGCACTTCACTAACTGCACTCACCGACTAACGTACACTCGAAGAGTAACAACCAATATTACAAATATCTTTCAACATAAGGACCACCGTATTTCAGTAAATCTGTAATCAGGTGATTCTCTAACACCCCGCAAGACCAGTGGTCTTTGGAGAGACACCGAGCTTGGATCAAAACAAAGCAAACTTTTTAGTAGATAAGCTTTTGGTCAAAATGTCTCGCCAACCGATCATGAGTACTTATATACTCGATGTACAATTGCTTACTAGCAACCAATCTCTCGACAAAGTGAAATGCAATTTCGATATGCTTCATCCTTTGATGAAAGATTGGGTTTGTCGTGAGATATGTTGCTCCTAAATTGTCACACCAGAACCGGAACTCTAGGAGAAGAGAAATGCAATTAGGTCATCAAGGATTGAATCCATAGTGCCCTCGTACGTAGCATCAAGAATCGCACGATATTCAAATTTTCCGTACTAGACTTGGAGCGCAGGTTTTATAGAACACCAAGATATTAGATTAGGACCCATATAAATTGCCATTCCACTTGTTGATCGTCTCACATGGGATCACTGGCCTCAATGTTGCATCGAGAGAATGCTTGAAGCCGCAAACTAGAAGATTTCTTAAATTGAAGGCCATAAGACAGTACCTTTTAAATAACGCAAGATTCGTTTAACTCTGCACCAATGAGCCTCGGTAGGAGAAGACATAAACCGACAGGTTTTATTCACGCGCATATGCTATGTCGAGTCGTGTAATAGTAGCATCTTTGCAAAGCTCCTACTACGCCAGACTACGGGATCCTCTAAAAAGGTGGAGACTTAGAATCAAAAACAGTAGATATAGAGTTGCACACGGCTGACACAATTATCCATTTTTGTCTTAAAGCAGATTACTCACATATTGTTCTGAGAAAGATGAACACCGGTGGCATTATGTGTCGCTTGAATACCAAGAAAGAAATGCAGATCCCTAAGTCCTTAATAAGCAAATTCCAGCTCAAACTTTTAATGAGAGAAGCAATATCCGAAGGAGAACTACCGGTGACCAAGATATCATCTACATAGATCAAGACATACAAAGTCGTAGTGGCGGTAACCTTGAAAACATTGAAGTATCATTTTTTTGGAGGCAGAAACCAGTTACGTGTTATAAATTGATCGAGCTGTCAAACCATGCCCTAGGGGCTTGCTTTAAGCCATACAATGACCTCTTTAGCTTGCAAACATGATTGGGAAATTCCTTATCCTGAAAACCTGGAGGTTGACACATGTATACATCCTCAGAAAGATATCCATGTAAGAAAGCATTCTTAACATCCATGTAAGAGCTTATGTGTCGCTAGACAATTGCTCAGAGATACTTTTAATTGAATTCTTCACTTCTTACAATGACAATTCACTGCTCTTGTTTTTATAGCAGAATACACCCGACATTGCTGTGTTGTATGACTAACGTGCACTTCACTAACTAACGTGCACTCACCGACTAACGTACACTCAGTAGTAACAACCAATATTACAAAATATCTTTCAACATAAGGACTACTGTACTTCTGTAGTACTGTAATCAGGTGATTCTCTAACACATTTGACATGATACTCAATAGCCTTGCGCAGATGAAGTGAGAATACATTAAATTCACGAAGAACCCTCTCGAAACTTAATCTAAAGCAAGTAGGCAGTTCTGCGTCCACAGATGACTCATTAATAAAATAATCTAAACCTTCACACACCTTAGCTGACAAACTACTAACTATTGTGCTTAAGCCAAAGAATACATCACACGGCATTCCATAAATGGAATATCTTGCTTTACTTCTATAACCAATTGATTCTATCAAGGATCCAAATGTTTTACGGCAAGAGTCATATAGAGGATGCCGTTTCCCACATCGTTCGAGCAGACAAAGCTCAAGACATAATGTTTTTACTACATGAACGCATTGATTCCGTATGGGTACAGGTAAACCTTCAATATTTGGATGAAGAAAAACTTGAATAGATTCCTCACCTGCTTCTCTTCTACTTTCAACCGGTGATTCAAGCAAAGCTACTAAATCCCAAGGCACATCGGATTCACTAAAGATTTGAATACACTTGATAGATTTCCTCTTATTTTTTCTAGGAATCAGGCACATAAATTCCTTAACGAGCTCTACAATAAATTTCGATGACAATTCATCAGAATCATCGGTTTTACAGAGATACTCTAAAGTGGTTACCAACTCTTTAACACTTTGTTTTGTAGTTAACCACTCCTCCTTTTCACTAATACTACGACGAGGACTAATAATTATTCTGTCTACGTATGCTGTTTGTCTCGTTTTTAAGTAAGAATAACAATGCTCAAAGTTGAACAGTTGAATCACAATAATAATCAAACAGTCACGGAAAAGAGTGGCAAAATTTTGAGAGCACATATGTACAACTTCATCCAAATATCTGAAGGAATTGGTAATGGACTCAATAGACCAGGAGGAGCCACAGCTTCAGTTTTATTGCGTTGGCAAACTTCACATTGTTTAATAAATTCTTTAATGTAATTCTTCATACCAGACCAGTGAAAACTTTGCTGTAATCTTTTAAAAGTTCGCAAATAACCAGAATGTCCACCCAACGGAGTAGAGTAAAAATCATGAAGAAGTTTTTGACACCATTCTGAAGAAGAAACAACCACTATTCTTCCCTTATAACGCAACACTCCATTGACGTATGAATAGTGACGTCTACTATTAGGGTCTAGCTGCAACTGATCAATTAATGCACGTAGATTCAGATCATTATGACATTCTGCAATGATTTCATGAACACCAGTAAAAATTGGTGCACTTAATGCCAGTAATTGAGGGTTAACAAGTCGAGACAAAGCATCCGCAGCCTTGTTTGATGATCCACTGCGATAAATGATTTCATAATCATAACCCAATAATTTGGAAACCCATTTCTCTTGCTCAAGTCAAGAAAGACGCTGCTCAAAAAATATTTCAAACTTCTATGATCTGTATAAATTTTGAACTGTCGACCAAGCAAATATGGTCTCCATTTGTTATCGCAGAGACAATGGCAAGCATTTCTTTGTCATAAGCGAGATAAATTGAGATTCTTAGTAGATAAGGGCTTCGTGAAACGCTATAGGTCTTGCGGATTGATTAAACGGCACCAATACCACCACCGGAAGCATCACACTCTAAATAGAACTTCTTTGGAAAAATCTCGTAGTATAAGAACAAAGCGTAGTAGTTAAAGCATGTTGTAGGGATTTGAAAGCAACGGTGGCTTCCTCTTGTCCAAGTAAACGCATCCTTCTTTAGCAACTTGGTTAAAGGAGAACTAATTTTTCCAAAATCCTTCACAAATTTTCTATAATAGCCGGCTAGGCCCAAAAAACCTCGAAGTTCTTTAACTGAAGAAGAGATCTTCCATGAAAGAATGCATTGGATCTTTTCTGGCTCCCCACAAACTCCATCGATGAAATCAAATGGCCAAGGTAACCAACGGTTGTTGTGCAAAAGTACATTTAGATTCCTTAACTTGCTCCCCAGGGTCCGCGGTAAATCAAAAACCAACTCCAGATGCCTGAGATGATCATCAAAAGTCTCACTGTAAATCAGAATATCATCGAAGAAAACCAATACAAATTTGCGTAAGTAAGGCCGGAATATATGATTCATTAAACTCTGAAATGTTGTTGGAGCATTGGATAATCCAAAAGGCATGATCAAGAATTCGTAGTGGCCATCATGATGCATCCAGTTTCATCCTTGCTATTTTTTAAGTTTAAGCCAGGATGAATCCAGTTTCATCATCGCTAATTTTTAAGTTTAAGCCAGGATGAATCCAGTTTCATCCTTGCTATTTTTTTTGTGTCCATTTCACTCATAATAATTTTTACTCGTCCATTTGAACCATGTTTTAAATTTTTTTGGACAAATGACCCATTTTCCGTAAACTATGCCTCCTCGGGCCCGCAACATCCATCCTGAATTCTTCTTGAGTTTTACTGTCGGGATGTTTTCACCTCCCGAACGAGTTCAAAACCTAAATATTCCCGCGAAAGGAGATAGGAAATTCTTTTCCGGTCGATTTGGGGGGCGGGCCGTCAAAATCCGAGTCCGTACGAGAATTCTACAACGATTCTAGTAAAGGGCGCTAATTAGGTTTCTAAAACGAAGGCGTGCGGCCATCATGATCGCCCTTCAATCTCGGGGTGAATCCTAGCCGTCCAAAGGTTACCGGACAACGATGGTAACCTTTTGACCCGAAACCCTAGTTTGGCCACGCCAAACCGCACCAAGGCATGGCATGCCAACCTAGCCGCACCACCATGCTAGCTTTCCTATGCGGCTACTAAAACGGCGTGCGACAATCAACAGCCGCCCTTCAATTTCGTGAGCAAATCTAGCTGTCCAAGGTTACCGAAAAACGCATGGTAACCTTTGACCCAAAGTCTAGTTTGGCCGCGCCAAGGCATGCCATGCCAATGGCCCTCGCCAACTTTGTCGTACATCATGCTGTCTTCCCTACATGTGCCTATCAAAACGGAAGCATGCAACGATCAACGACTACCTTTCCGCTTAAGATACAAAATCTCGACTGGTCGAAGGTCGCCAAGCTAGCAAGTCTCCCAAGCCTCCCAAGCTCGACTTGCCAGGCAACAACCATGTTACATGTTTTCACGAAAACGTTCGAGACATCAAACCACAAACTGAGGGATCTTCTTTGGGTTTTGGTTTGGCAGTTTACAGCTGTTGATGGTGGTTTTTAAACAAAGGTAAAATCGTAAAACCTTGATAACCTAATGTCACCGGTTACACATTTATTAAGACATTTAATGCATGTAGTCAATAATTAATATGGGGGTATTTTTTCAAATTAGGTTACAACGAACAAAACCCTAATTCCCATGCCAATGCCAAATCATGCCACCCACACCTAGCCCAAGTTAGCTGCCATGCATGCCAAACGATCACTCTTGCCTTGTCCCTAGCTATGCTAGTCACACCAAACGCCACAAAGCATGCCAACCATGCTAGTCGCACCTCGTGCCAATGGAAAATCATGCCGACCACACCTAGCCTAAGCTAGCCGCACTCTCATGCCAATGGCAAAGCATGCCAGCCATACCAAACGCGGCATAAACATGCCAACCATGCTAGCCGCACTTATGCCAATGGCAGATCATGCCACCATACCAAACGCACCGAAGCATGCCAACCATGCTAGCAAGACTCTATGCCAATGGCAAATCATGTGACCATACCAAACGCGAAGCATGCCAACCATGCTAGCCGCACCTCTATGCCTAATGGAAAATCATGCCAGACCATACCAAACACGCCGAAGCATGCCAACCATGCTAGTCGCACCTCTATGCCAATGGCAAATCATGCCGACCATACCAAACGCGCCAAGCATGCCAACCATGCTAGCCGCACCTCCGTGCCAATGGCAAATCATTCCCGCCACACCTTGCCCAAGCTTAGCGCGACCCCCGCGTGCGATGGCAAATCATGCCGACACACCAAACGCCAAAGCATGCCAACCATGCTAAGCGACCTCCGTGTAATGGCAAATCATGCACGCCGACACTTAGCCCGAGCTACACTTAGCGAGCTAGCCGCGCCATGCCAAACGCACTTTGCCTTGTCCCTAGCTACGCTAGTCACGCCACGCCAAGCCAGCGCACCCTTACCTTGGCCCTAGCCACGCCCATGCCAAATGGTGCCACGCTGGAAGGCTTGCAAATCATGCAACCCTAGGCCAAATTGTCCACGCATGCCATTGGCACATGCCAACACGCTCGGCGGTAGCTTTTCCCACCGTGGCGCGACCCAAATTGGCCCACGCATGCCATTGGCACATGCCAACACGCTCATTGAGTAGCTTTTCCTACCGGGCGCGACCCAAATTGTACGCATGCCATTGGCACATGCCAACACGTCGTCATTGGTAGCTTCTCCTGCCAGGGCGCGACCCAAATTGGCCACGCATGCCATCGCCACATGCCAACACGCTCGCCGGTAGCTTCTCCCCTGGGCGCGACCCAAATTGCCACGCGATGCCATCGGCACATGCCAACACGCTGCCGGTAGCTTCTCCTACCGTGGCGCGACCCAAATTGGCCCACGCATGCCATTGGCACATGCCAACATGCTCTCTGGTATCTTTTCCTACCGGGCGCGACCCAAATTGGCCACGCATGCTATTGGAAAATGCCAACATGCTCATTGGTAGCTTTTCCTACCAGGGCGCTACCCAAATTGGCCACGCATGCCATTGGCACATGCCAACACGCTACCAGTAGCTTTTCCTACTGGTCGTGACCCAAGTTGGCCACGCATGCCATTGGCACATGCCAACATGCATGTTGGTAGCTTTTCCAGTGACATAACCCTAATGGCCATGCGTGCCATTGACGCATGCCAAACACGCACGCTGGTAGCCTAACTTGCAAACCGTGCAACCTACCACCAAGGCATTCCGCACACGCCATTGGCACTTGCCACACACGCCCACTCAGCATTTCGGGGCATTGCCACTTACACTCAACGACAACCTACCACCAGGAATTCCATACATGCCATTGGCACATGCCACACGCCACTAATAACGGCATTGCCACTTGCACTCAAGGTGCAACCATGACAAAGAATTTACGCACATGCCACACGCGCCACTAAGCGCCACTTGCACTCAAGGTGCAACCAACACTCGAGACATCAACACCCGGGGGATGCTTTCTAGGGTTTTGTTTGGCGGTCCAAAGACATGCGAGCGTACACTACGCTCACATTAAGAAAGCGTGAATAGGAATAAAGCGGTCAAATAAATGAGGAAATAATGGTGAAAATTTTTTCACCCATAAACACCATGCGGTTACCACCTCCTCCCATTATTTCACCCTTTACTCTCTTCCTTCATGAGGCAGGGTCGTTTCAATCTCGAGTATAAATAGGTCTTACCTATTTCCACCCAGACAACAAGTCTCGGTCGGAGAAAAATACAACACTCTCGTAAAAGGCAACTTTGCAAGCTCTCCAAAAGCTTTCATCTCTTGCAAGCTTAGAAGCTTTCACTCTTCGATACAAGTCGAGACACTACTCCTTAATTATTCGGGTCTCAACACCTTTCTTTCCTTCCTCCCCGAATCAACCCTTCTCCTCCACTTTGTGACCGAAGCAAGTCCGGAATGACCATTTCTTGGTTTAGGCCGGACTTGGCTGATTAATCTATCCATCTATAAAGTGCTCACGTGCAGCACATTTGTTTAGGGTTTGAACCAGTTTCTCACTCACCTACCTAATTTACCGAAATCTTCGGAAACGATTTTTACCCATAAACAATTGGCGACCACGAGCGGGAGGATTGATCTATCGGCTATAATGTAAGGACTGTCGATCTCATTCTTCGACCCGGATGTCAAGATGGTAGGGGAAGGCGACTCAATCCGACTCAACCGCCGAGACAACCTGTTACCCGGTTGTAAAAAACTACACTAGGGACTCGTCAGGAAGATGCTACTAACGATTGGGGATTTGCTAGCGATGCTACCAAAGAAAGCCGCCTTTTACATGGAGAGGGCGTGTTCGCAAAAACCTATGAAGTGAGTAAATTTAGAGTGGGCAAGATATACGATCTGGTTTTAGGTTCTTAATAAAACCGTCATACTACTGCGTCTTGTGCCTATTGCTAGCACACACTTTCATATAAGCAATATTCCTTTCACAAAACATAATCGTAGTTATATTATCAAAACCATTCATCCCGTAAATAATCCAATATCCTCAAAAGCTACCAGTTGTCTATCAAAAACCAGTCGAACCTTGAACCGGACATCCAAGATGTTTTTCAAAAAAAAAAAAAAAAAGAAGAAGAAGAACCTAAATGAAAGTTTAAGAGAAATATTCAAGGAAATCATCCAATGAGAGTTCCGCTTTTCTTGGAGAAAGTCAACTTTGCGTCATCAAGAGCCGCTCTCTTCATAGTTAACATCTTGGAAAGCTTTTGAGTTCTACCTCTGTCGTGCAATCTCCTCTCAGGAAAGTCTTTCGATTGTTGCATCTTTCGACTCTGGATCTCGGCCAAGGCCTTGACAAACCACGAAGCGTTAAACTCCTTTTCTACGCACACGTCGCGATGGTGCTCCAGTCGGCAATAACGTCTTGAAACGCGTGTGACCGATCCTCACGCATATCCTCGATGGAAGATAAAGCCTCTTCCACACGCTTAACCGGCCGCAAATCGACTAGTGACCTTCTTGGTTGTAGCCATATGTCCGTACTTCTCCTAGGATTCGGTATACTAACGCCTCATACTTAGCGCACGCTGAAACCGCCAACCAGCACATGACACGGGATAAGGAACCAAGTATGAGGGATCAAAAATGGCGCACTCTGGCCTCCACGACTCGCAAAGGGTCTTCTCCATGTCTACAGCAGCAACCATCGAGAGAACCATCCACCTTTTGAACCACATCTCGTGCCGGCAATTGGCTAACTCCCATCTCCAAGTCACCGGCAGTGGTCACCAAAGGCAAGTTTTGTGTGGCTCCACCCCAGAATCGTCCTCCGAACCGGATTCCTCCCCTGCGAACTTGAGTTAGACATTTTTCAAAAAAAAAACGGAAGAAGAAAGAAAAAAAGCGCGAAACTCACCGAACCACTTCCGAAAAAAGAGCCAGTCTTGCGGAGGAATCACTCTCACTTGTCGAACTTTCTTCTTTCTCCGACTCATCACCACTATGAGTAGGCTGGTGCCGGAATTCTTCGAAGAAATTGCCGTCTCCGGCAACGTGCAAGCGGCAAAGCATTAACACTACCGAAGCCCGGAAGAAACAAGACACATGTTTTCAGTGAGAAATTCACGTGTTTTGAGACAAACCAACAAGGAGGCGACACATACCAGTTTGGAAGAAGCGAAAGACACGAGAGCTGCGGAAGGATCTTTGAAACCGCCGGAACCCGCCAAACACGATTCTTCGTTCTCTGTTCCTTTTCTGTCGGGGACTTTCCGAGTTGCCGAGGCAACTTTCGCTTGGGATCTCTCAACATTGGATACTTCTTCAAAACTGCTAGGGAAGGTTTACAACGAACATTCTCCACCACGTTATTTACAAAATCTTGGATCATAGTGAACTCATCGTATTAACTTATGATAGCCAAAAGTCGTCGAAGATACTCTTCGGTCCGAAAGAAGGAAGGCGGATACCGACTCAAGGGCACCGGCATTGAGGGCGGCATGCAATGAATCCTTAGGAACCACCAAGTTTGGTAAGCAAGAGGCACCCCTTGATCGAAACCCATGTGACGAGCAGACGGTCAATATTGTGCTTGACTATTGGAAAGACCCCATGAAGAAAGACGACATATAGCGGGACATGCGGCTTTGAATAAACAAGTTTTCACCAACACTCAAGTTGCCGTCAGAAGATAAAGACACGATCGGAGCAAAGCAAAGGTGTCAATTTGAGTCAGAACCTATGGACCGGCTCCCATGGGCGGCCGATTTCATGCGACTTATCGAGAAAACTAACCAAGCTCATGCCAACTTTTGGACGCTTGTTCACCCATCGAAGAATTGGGGAGCCACCCCAACTCGCGGGGAATCGAGGCAACAGTTTCGGAGCATACTTCTCAAAGTGCTCCCATAGCGAGGCTTGCGAGAAAAGCAACGTGCATATATGAATCCACTTTCATGAAACCATTGAAACTCGCATGTTCGCAACCAGGTGATCCGGATGCACATACATGGAACCAAGGAATAACTTGCCAATGGGAAGAACTTCACCTTTTGCTAACTTCACATGCAATTACTAGCAACTCTAGTCTTATTTCCTTCTTGCTAACCGTCATCAAAAATGTCTCTAGACAACTGAGAGAGCCAAAAATGCTGCAACATGAAGATCATTGCGTTTCATTTAGGTTCGCTCGTCAAAAACCATTGAGATATCCACCATTTATAAAAAGCACTTTTCATCTTCTTTCCTATGATTTAATCCTTCGACTTCGCAAAGTGGAGTCTTTTCGAGCGTAATCTCCCAACTTAGCGGCACGGTCTTCCCACATCTTTCCTCTTCTTGGACAATCGGATATTAAGATTCCGTTTCTGGAAGATTCATCAAGAGAGCCACACTCTCCAAGGATAAAGTTATTTCACCCCATCTACATATGATCGTATGGGTGTCCGAACACCATCACGGAGATGAAAGCAACCAAGCCCGGGATATCCTTCCTAACTGGAGATTCCATCGAAGCTCGACAACATCAATAACTGCGCTCGAGTCAAGTTGGTATTTATGTGCTCCCTACTCACCATGAACTCAACCCATCTATCAAAAGAACGCAATGGGCTTTGACATATCCCGAAATCAATGTTGGAAGAAGAATATACCCCTTTATGCAGACAGTAACCGTATGGTGTTCTCTGGGCGAACCGAACGTGTCTTCTTTTCATCATCACCACCGGTTAACAAAATTGGCACGAAACCTGGGTGATTCTTCCGAGCAGGGGCGATGGGTCTAGTAAAGAATTCGTCATCCGTGTTTGGTATGGAACTATGAACATCCTTCGATGAGGCAAAATTTTGTTCAGGTAACATCTTGTCGGATTTCTTCATAACAACTTAGTAACGAGATATCTCGCACACGGAGAAAGACGAAATTATCTCCCGACACATAGCACCGCACCAACAAGAAAAAGAAAAAGAGAGAGGGTGTATTCTCTAGGGTTCAAAATCGCACACGCAATATTTTCTTGTGGTTCAAAATTATATACGGAAGATTTTCTACGGCTCGAATGCGTCTATGGTATCCTTCTTCGGGTTCAAAATTATATATGAAGCATTTTTCTACGGGTTCAAAATTATATATGAAGCATTTTTCTACGGGTTCAAAACTTCCCGCGCAGTATTTTCTTCAAGTCCGAAATTCATATATGCAATATTTCTTATGGGTTCGAAGTCATATGAAGCACATATAAAGTATTCTCTACGGGTTCGAAAATGCACACGCAAAGATCTTCTTCTGTGGTTCAAAAGTTATATACGCAGTATTTTATACGGGCTCAAGTGTGTTTGCAGTATTTTCTTCAGGGTTCAAAATTATATACGCAGTATTTTCTACGGGATCGAATGCGTCTATGGTATCCTTCTTCGGGTTCAAAATTATATATGAAGCATTTTTCTACGGGTTCAAAACTGCCCGCGCAGTATTTTCTTCAAGTATGAAATTCATATATGCAATATTTCCTATGGTTTCGAAGTCATATGAAGCACATATACAGTATTCTCTACGGGTTCGAAATGCACACGCAGTATCTTCTTCAGGGTTCAAAAAAAATTATATACGCAGTATTTTATACGGGATCAAGTACGTCTGCAGTATCCTTCTTCGTGTTCAAGACTATGCACGCAGTATTTTCTACGGGCCCGAATGCGTCTATGGTATCCTTCTTCGGGTTCAAAATTATATATGGAGCGTTTTTCTACGGGTTCGAATCATATATACAGTATTTCCCTTGGGTACATATATACAATATTTTCTACAAGAAGCACGCCAAGAAATCATATGCGCAATATCATTGCAAGGATTATAAAAACGCCTACTTTTAGGGTTTGCACCTACATGAAAAGGGAAACAAGAGAAGTACTAGAAGACATACTTGGAAACCGGTTTTTATGTATGACTCTGCCGCTAGTATGAAAAGATGGAAGAACAAAGATGAGAGAAAGGGATTTTATATATATACGGGCGTGGAGATTCTGAAATAGGGAAGGAATTCCCTATACCAAAAATCGTGCATATAAGGAACGGGCCCACAAGGGCGCCCAACTTCCCAACGTTGCCCAAGTAGCACCGGTCCCTGATGTGACTCAATAATGTTGTAGAAAGTGGTAGTAGGGTTGTCGTTCACTCGGACTTGATGAAATCGATCTTAGGATTTAATAAAGAAAAATAATAAAAATACAGAATATATACAATTTATGTCACAAGACAGAGAGTTACCGATTAGTGGATTAGCCAAACTCATAACAAAAGGTTCAAATATTAATTCTTTTAACAATTATAGCTCAACAAATAAAAACATGGACTTATTTTTGCCAAAGTTGATTCTCAAAATATTAGTTATGAATCGTAAGCATGGGACATCAAACATTTAAGCAAGCATGACCCATCTAATAAAATAATAACTAATTTAATCAAATCATAATTCAATTTTTAATCGTGCAAAAGTCATAAAAAGAATTAATTAAAATTACTCATGTATGAAGTTCGTCTTCCTCCGTCGTCCATTGATGGGTTCTAGCTCATCATGTTGGAAACGCGCTCAAAAAATTCATTATTATTGCTCAAAGGGTGTTTACAAAGATGGAATGGAGAATAAGATGAAAATCGCGTGTTTGCAACGATTATAAATGTTGCAAACACCGTTACAAAGAGGGTTGAAACCATGATTTTAAGTCCGCTCCCTCGTATTACGACGCTTGGTTATGTGTCTCTGTATCGTAGAAGAACGACTGCCTTCAAGAGTCCGTTCTTCGTGTTCTTCAGAGATGCAGCAGCAGAAAATGGCCGTCTCTGCAACTTTGATTTTTTTGCTCTTCTCGCATTCTAAAACCTCCCAAACTACCCGTCTCCTTTGCCTTCGACCCCAGCAACCTATTTATACACTTTTGGACCAAGAATCACTCCTCATTAATCCAAGATATCTTCCCATCACTAGGCAGAAAAGATATTATACTCCGGGCTATATTCTTTCCATTTTTTGTAAAGTAAAGACGCTTTCAATGTTATTTTTTCTTCCTAATATACCTTCTACATTCTCGTCGGCAACAACACACACACTCCAAACACGAGCAAGCAGTAATGCCTCAAAGCTCACGACCCATGCAAACCCGTGCTTCTCTCCGCTTTCTTCTAGCGAGTTATCTAGCCACATTTAGGTCACTAATCGACCCATACCAACCCCGTTATGCTCTAACAGCAGTATCCCTATCAATCTCGGCCATCGAGTCTCACTAAAACTCATTCAAAAATCCGACCAAAGTCTGCCGGGCGTGACATATTTTTTTCCGCCAAAATTTATTTTCAAACCAAGAAGAAGGTCACCCCTTATCCAAGCAGTGGGTGCAAATATCAATTGGGTGCCCCTTAGTAATTGGGTTACCCCTTATCCAATGTGGGAGTCAAGAATATCAAATGTCCTCGGGGTGTTCCGAGCAACTTTTCGAGCCGAATTTTCCAAAAATATTTATTTCCAAAAATACCTAAAAATACATAAAAACACAATATTAGTACAAGAATCGAGTTCCAACAATACCAACACCGAGGACAATTGGACACAAAAATGTGTCTATCAAATACCCCTCAAAACTTATTATTTGCTAGTCCTCGAGCAAATTTATTCTAGAAAATAAAAATCATTTGAACCCCTAGGTGGCCCACAGGCTGAGTGTTGTCTCGGGAGGGTTTACTTGAGGTGTACCCACAAAACCTTTACTCCGGACCCTAGCTATCTGCACGAACCTTGGAAGGCACTAAAGAATCTCCTTGGTTGGCATACTTATTTACTACGGGAGGAAGTACCTGATGCGAAATTCCAATTCTTTGTACACGAGTTTGCACTCAAGCATACTAAAATTCATATAAAGTGACACAACTCTACTCGGATAATCGCACTATGGACATCAATACCTGGAGTCAAAACTAATCACATGGATAGATCAAGAAGATGGATATAGAGAAAAACATAGATGGTTTTGATGTTTACTAAGTGACAGTGTTTCCCATATACGTCCGAAGGCCTCCGCCAAATGAACCTATCTTAATGGACTCAGAGATACTAGTCGACTAATATCAACACACCGGCATATACAAGGGAACCGGTGGTCGATAATCCAAACTCTAGGTCAACACAACCGGACATACAAGGGTTCCAAAGGTGGTCGACTTTATTGAATTTATTCCGGCTGGTCCGATGGTCCGTCCGGTCTCAATTATTATTATTATTATTATTTTTTTTCACTTTTTTTTTTTTTTCATGGTATCTCAATCACTCTAATTCACCCTAGCATTGGTAACAACTTGATTGAGTGGGCCCCACCTAATCACTTAGAGAAACATAGTTTAAAAAGAATAAAATAAAAAAAAAAAAAAAAAATAGAAGTGAAAAGGACTCAACGAGATATGGTGAAACTATCATGTTATTTCTAACACTTGAGCTCTGTGCTTTTATGAATAGACTCTTTAGATGTTGCCATCTAATCAGATTGGTTCCTCAACTCCTACAACCAAAATTCTTTCATCCACTTAGATTGGTTAGTGCCATCCTTAATAAGCATAAATTTCTAGGCTCTGGAGTTTATTTATTGCAACTAAAAAGTTTCTCCCATACCCCCAAACTTAAATCTAACATTGTCCTCAATGTTCTAAAGATGAAATTAAAAGCATGAACAATGAGAAATTTACCACTTGAAGAAAAGAGATAAGGAAAGATATTACGTGTTGCATGAGCATGGGTTACTCCCAAGAAGTGCTAAGTTTAAAGTCTTGACCCAGGACATTGAAAAGGATTAGTCACCTCAAGAATCATATAGCAACAAAGGAATAATCATGTGTCATTTGGATCAAAAAGTGCTAACCACAAGAAGAGGAGACTGCAACAAAGGGGAAGATATCCAATACACCCTTATCTATTTTTTTTTTATTTAAGACAACTACATCTAGTTGTGGTTCGGGTTCGAGCTCTATCAAAGGGTCTAGATAAAAAGTTTTCATGGGTTGCGGTTCCTCATAAGTTAGATCCGAATGTTCAGGTTCTAGAGTCTGGAAAAACTCAAATAACAATTTAGAAGCACATAATAATAACCTGAATAATTGAGGATCCTCTAAGTCAATCAGTTTTTGACTTACACAGCTGACCACAATAAGATTGGTGGTCTTCCTTAAGCAAATGTGTCACCTTAATCTCCTAAAGTAATTAGGTTTAGTCTCAAAACTTAATAAGCGACACATTTGTAACTCATATGTTCCCACGATTGAAAGGAAAGTTTTTGGTGGGATAACAAAGTCAATCTTGGTATCATAGCTCCGGGTTAACCACATCAACCGGAGGATGGGTTTCAACAAGTTCGAACTTCTTTATGGACACAACTAGGTTCGATTTATTTAGAAACCCATCCTCTAATTGATGTGGTAGCAGGCTATGATACCAAAGATTGACTGTTATCACCACCAAACTTTCCTTCAATTGTGGGAACATATAATTACAAATGTGTCAGTTATTAAGTTTTGAGACTTAAACCCTAATTACTTTGGGAGATTAGGAGCCATTTTTATTGGAAGACCATAGTCTTGCCAGTGATCCGGCTATTATAGTTAGGCTGATTGACTGGAGGATCCTCAATTATTCAATTTATTATTATGTGCTTCTAAATTTTTATTTGAGGATTTTCAGACTCGGACATTCCGTGAGCACAACCCATGAAAACTTTTATCTAGATTTTTATAAGAATGAACCCGAACCACAACTAGATGTAGTTGTCTTAGGTAAAAATAGATAAGGGTGTATTGGATGCTGCTCCTGGTTTGTTGCTTGATCTCCTCTTCTTGTGGTTAGCCTTTTTGATCAAATGACATGATTATTCGGTGATGCTATATGATTCTTCGAGGTGACTAATCCTTTCAATGCAGTGAAAAGACAAACTAGCACTTCTTGGGAGGTAACCCATGCTCATCTTATTTCTGTCTTTCCTTATCTCTTTTCTTCAAGTAGTACTTGATTTCTCATTTGTTACGTGCTGGGCATCTTGGCTGATGAGGACAATGTTAGATTTAAGTTTGGGGGTATGGGAGAACTTTTGAGTTGCAATAAATAAACTCGGGAACTGCAAATTTATGCTTATTAAGAGATGAAAGCTAACCCGATGGATGAAAGAATTTTGGTGTAAAATTGAGGGATTATCAGTTAGATGGCAACATCTAAAGAGTCTATTCGTAAAAACGCTGTTGAGTTGATAGAAATAACATGATAGTTTCACCGTATCTCGTTGAGTCCCTTTTCGCTTTTTTTTTTTGTTTTGTTCTTTTTAACATGTTTCTGCAAGTGATAGGTGGGGCCACGGGCAGTGCCATTTTTAGGGATAGTAGGTTGTTGAATTGCAAAAAAAAAAAATAATAATGATCATAATCATTGACGCGATTATCGATAGCGATGAATTGGTGGGGGTACTCTTGTGCTGATTGACCTAAATGTTCCGCTTTGTATATGCGTGTGTTGATGTGTCGAACTGGTATCTCGGTCCATTGAGATAGGTTCGTGGAGTGGTGGTATGGGGGCTGTGTCGCTTGTAGGTCTCAAGGCCATTTTCTCTCTATCCTCTTCTTGATCTATCCATTTGATAGTTTGACTAGTATTGATGTCCATGTGCGACTATGTTGTGTGACTTATATGGTTTAGTATGGAGTGCAGACTGGTGTGTGGCTATTGGAGTTTCCTCGGCACTTTCTTTAATATATTATGCCAGCGAGTCTTAGTGCCTTCCGGTACAACGTGGATGCCAGAATGCGGGTAAGGTTTTGTGGCCGCGGTTTCAACCACTGAAGGTTTCGCCTCTAAATGCGCTAGGAATTTGTGATTTTTATTTTTAGATTTGTTGCTAGAACTAGTAATATTTGAAATTGATAGACACATTTTGTGCGGTATCTCGATGTTGTATTGTTGGAACTCATTTTTCTTGCTTATTGTGTTTTATATTTTTAGTTATTTTTGAAATAAATATTTTGGAAAATTCGGCCGAAAAAATTGCTTCGGAGATTTACCCCGGAGAGACATTTGATATTCGAACTCTACATTGGATAAGGGTAACCCAATTACTTAAGGGGCACCCAATTGATATTTGCACCCCACGACTATTGGAGTAAAGGGTGACCTTCTTCTTGGTTTGAAATAAATTTTGGCGGCGGAAAAATATGTCCGCGCTGTGGGTACTGGTCGAGTTGAGTTTTGTCAATAGGCTGAGACCCGATAGGGATACCTGTTAGAGCATAGCGGGGCCCAGTATAGGTCGATTAGTGTGCTTTTCGCTAAGCATGACTACTTGAGAGTTGATCAGCTAATGAAAAAGGCGTGCCTTGCTGTTTGAAAATATTGTGTGTTATTACTTGAGCAATGTAGAAGGTATTAGGAAGAGAATAGCATTTCGCGGCGCATAAAATGGAAGAATATAGCCGGAAGTATGGCGCTTTACGCTGTAATGGGAAGGTATCTTGGATTAATGAGTATTCTTGGTCCAAAGTGTATAGAAATAGGTTCTTTGAGATCGAAAGCGAAAGGAGGCGGGTAGTTTGGGAGGTTTTAGAATGCGGAAAACAAAAAATCAAGGTGCGAGGCGGCGTATTCTACTCTTTGTCTCACGAGAACGAGAGCGGACTCTTGAAGGCGACCGTTCTTCACGATAGCGAGACACATAACCAAGCATTCGTAATGCGGAGAGGGAAGCGGCAAAATCATCAAGCGATTCAACCCTCTTTGCTAGCGATGTTGCAACATTTATAGCTCGTTACAAGCACGCGTTTTCATCTTATTCTCCATTCCATCTTTGTAGGCTTACCCTTTGGCGATATGGAGTTTTGGCGTTTCAAGTGATGAGCTAGAACCCATCAGCAGGGCGAGCGGAGAGAGCGAGCTTCATACATGAAGCAATTTTAATTAATTCTTTTTATGACTTTTGCACTTGATTAAAATTGAATTATGACTTGATTAAGAGTAGTTATTATTTTATTGGATGGAGTTAAATACTTTGCTTAAATATTTGATGTCCCACATGCTGCGATTCATGGCTGTATTTTTGAGGGAATCAACTTTGTAAGTAAGAGTCCGTGTTTTTATTTGTTGGTATAATTGTTAGCGGCCCGAACCTTTGTTATGAGTTTGAAACGAACGAGATCCTTCTCTGTCTTGTGACATAAGTGTATTATTTTTGTTATTTTTCTTTGGTAAATCTAGATCGATTTCATCAGAATAAGAGTGGCGACGGCCCTACTTCTGCAACGTGTAGTCACATCGGGGGCGATGCTGTAGGCTTAGCGTTAGGCGTTCACTTATATGCCGCGTTTTTATGAGAATTCCTTCCCTATTTGAGAATCTCACGCCCATAATATATAAAAATCCTTTCTCTCATCTTTGTTTCTTCCATCTTTCAGCAACGATCTACATAAAACCGGTGTTTCCAAGCTAATAATATTACAGTACTTCTCTTGTTTCCCTTTTCGCTCTGGGTGAAGCCCTAAATGGCGTTTTTATAATCCTTGCGATGATATTAATGACGAGTGCTCTTTGTAAGAAATATTATATATGCTCTTTATAAAGGGAAATCTTGTATATATGTTCGAACATAAGAAAACGCTCCATATAATTTTGGGCAGAAGAATTACCATAGGCGCGTGGCATATGCTGGCGTGCGTGCTTGAACGCGGAAAATATGACATTAACAATCGTATAAAATGCTGCATTAATATATTTTGAGCTACTGAAGAAATGCTGGCGTGTGCATTTCGAACCGTGAAAATATATTCATATGACAGAGCCATAGAAATATTGCATATAATTTCATGCCCAATGCTATGTGGCATTTTAACGTGAAAAATGCTTCATATAATTTTGAACCCGAAGAAGGGTACCATAGGCGACCGATCCGTCATAAAATGTAGTTGTATAATTTTGAACTACGAAAATAAGCAAACACTTGAGCACACGTATAAAATGCTGGGTGTAACTTTTTGAACCATTTTTGAGAGATGTAGCGTGTGCATTTTGGCGTATATGTGCTTCATATGACAATTATATATTGCATATATGGAATTCGGACTAATGCTAGCGTGAGGAAGTTACGAACGTGAAAATGCTTCATATATAATTTTGAACGTGAAAGATGCTTCATATAATTTTGAACTTGGCGATGCCATAGGCGTCCAGCCGTAAGAAAATAGCTGGCGTCTTCTGAACCCTGAAGAAAGTATTTAATTGTCTTGATTTTTGAGGCGACAGAGAGTACGCCCTCTGCTTCTTTTCTTTTTCTTGTTAGATGTGATTATGTCGGGGGAAATATTTGCGTCTCTCGCGTGAATTGGGATATCTCGTTACTAAATTATTATGAAGAAATCGACAAGTGTACGAACAAATTTATAAATCGAGGATTATTCATGGATTCCATACCAAACGCGGATAACGGAGGTCTTGCTAGACCTCGCCCCACTGCTGAAGAATCACCGGAATTCCGTCAACATTTGTGCCCGTGTGATGATGAAGAAGACGCGTTATTTAAGCGAGAACACCATGCGATTACATTCCGCGCTAAAGAACATATTCTTCTTCCAACATTGACCGAGGATGTGTCAACCCGTTCGCTAACGATAGATAGGTTGAGGATTCATGTGTGGGAGCACATGGAAATACCAACGACTGGCGCCCGGTGTGATCTTTATCGGCTTTGATGGAAATCTCCCGGTGGAAGGATATCGGGCTTATTGCGGTGGTATATTCCGGGTACCGAATGCGATCATATATGGAAGTGGGGTGAGTGAGGAGTATTGGCTCTCTTGATGAATCTTCGATAGCCGGAATCTTAATATCGATTAATCTGAAGGTGAGGAAAGTAATGGAAGACGATGCCGTAAGTGATTAAACTGAAAAGACTTTTTCAACTGCGAGTCGAAAGGATTACGTGAAGAAGATGAAAGTGCTTTTATAGGCAGTGGATCATCTCCCGATAGTTTTGGGTGGCCGAGAACAGCGGCGATGATCATGCCGTGTTCGCGACATTTAACAAATACGAGCAATCTAGAACATTTTGATGGCGATGGCTGCAGAAGAGAATGAACTAGGTGCTAATGTGCTGTGAAGTGAACGAAGGTGAAGTTCCGTTGGCAAGTTATTCCTTTAGTTCCATGCAATAATGCAGATCGCAGACAATGGGATTCGGTGGTTTCATGAGTGGATTCGCCATATGCTGCGTTGCTTTACGAAGCAGCATGGGAGCACTTTGAAGTATGCTCAACTGACAGCCGATTCCTTGGTGGAAGTAATCACTGATTAACTTCGATAGATGACGAGATTGGCATGAAGCGCTTATTTAGTTTCTCGTAGAATAAGCATGAGCTGATTTCGCAGGCGGTCCATAAATTCGGTGACTCAAATTGACACCTTTGCTTTGCTCGATGAAATGTCTTATCTTACGGCAGCTAGCTTAATATGTAGTGAAAACTTTGTTACATTCAAGGCATATGCGACTGTCGTCTTTCGTAAGTCTTTCGAATATTTGCTGCAATATTGGCCGTCTTTATACGCTCGATCCCGAGGTACTTCTTGCTTGCGATTAGTGGTTCCCTGAGATTCATTGCATCGCCCTGTCACGATGCCCAATCAGTATCACCTTCCGCCAGGCGGAAAAATAACCGGCGACAACTATCATAAGAGATTACGAGCGATGAGTTCACTATGATCAAGATTTGCAAATAGCGTGGTGGAAAACCTTCTAGCAATTTTGAAGAAATCTGTTGAGAAGTCCCCGGCTAGTGCACGGCAAATCGAAGTCCAGGCAAGAGCGAGGGAAAAGAGCGAAGAATAAATCAGCTGGCGAGAACCAGCGTCGCTCTAGCGGCTTTCCGATATCTTCGATTCTTCCAATAACAGTATGTGTAAGCGCGCTATTTGGTTTGTCTCAGAACGTGAATTTATGGCGAAGAAACGTATTGTCTTTTTTGAGGCCGATACCGACGCCCTTGCGTGCCAGAAGACGACGATTTCTTCGAAGAATCGGCGGTATGAGCCTCATGGTGTGATGAAATCGGAAGAAAGAAGAAGTTGACAAGTAGTGATTCCTGCGGCAGCTTAACTGGCTCTTTTGAAATATTGATGGT
>JAJJWW010009047.1:0-93395 GCA_023531295.1 Papaver armeniacum
CTTATCACCAGGAGCGGCTCATTTCCCATGTTCCATGACGCGGGTATATTTTCCATCAAGATTATAGCTTCGTATTTTCTCACGCTAGCATTCGGTGGTGGCATCTTGATTTCTTCCTGAGTTACCCTGACTTGATGTCCTCTATGATAACTTTGCACGACTTCCATAAGTTTCTTGTGGGTGATCAAGTCTTTGTATTTTATTATTTCATACGGTTATAGAAATTTCTCTATCTCTCAAATTCTTCCCGATCACGACTTCCCATGGCTACTAACTTTTGTTGTCCATCACTCGTCATTCTTTCTTGCTGCCCTGAGGTGCTCGCTCTTTGTGTTTATCAATTTAGGTAACAAGCATTCGCCACACTTGAATTCGTGTTCGCAGCCGGGTATGATTCCATCTCATTTTGCTTTTCCTCTAAAGCAATGTACTCCTCTGAAGTTCTACTGACACTCGGTCATTGTGATTGTATTATTGATTCTAAAGACTGAATGTATTGATTGGTTGCGAACATAGCGTTAATGAATGATAAAATGAGATATCTCTTATCCACGACGACCGCCATATCACATTTTCTTCCACCTCACGGTCGAGATGTTTCAAACTTTCGCCAACCCTTTGTTTTAACTCAAATACATCTTCAATACCGACCGCGGGAATTATTACTTATGTACTCCCCTAAAAATATAGCTTGTAAATGGTTGAATGATGTGATTGTGTTTCTTGGTAAACCTTCAAACCATTTGAGTTTCTCTGTCAAACTTGATGCAAAATACTTGCACAATATAGCATCATGGTTCTCCCACTATAGCATACATCTCACATAAGCTTTGATGTGTTGTACCGCGCAAGTTGTTCCATCAAAAATGCTGGTTAACGCAGTTAAATTGCACTTTGGGGGTATTCCTCCTAGTTGTACTTCTTGTGTGAACGGAGTTTTCGCAGCTTCTTCTATGGCTTCATCCAACTGTCTCTTACCTCCTCCCTTTTCTTTATTTAGCATTCCTCTCATTTCTGCTAATTCTCTCAATATTTGTTCATTTACATCAGAATTTGGATCCACTGGTCTTTTTAGTTCGCCTCTCTTCTTCTACGTTCATGTCTATTTTGACTTTCTTGATTATCATCCTCTTCTCGTCTTTCTGCGATCTT
Source organism: Papaver armeniacum (assembly GCA_023531295.1). NCBI lineage: Eukaryota > Viridiplantae > Streptophyta > Magnoliopsida > Ranunculales > Papaveraceae > Papaver > Papaver armeniacum. The sequence goes on from JAJJWW010009047.1 coordinate 1,153, forward strand.
CGCCTTCGTTCCTTTTCATGAATTCGCACACCGTTATATCTATCATTTTCTCTTCCTGCTGCTGTCGGCTTTGCTTTGTACTCTTTCATACTCTTCATTGATATTACCATTGTTCTTTGTAGGTTGAGAATATCGCAACATCAATACCTCGCGAAATCCATAAGCGATAGCATTGCGAAGGTGCCAAAGCGAGTAATATAAATGATTGATGGATGACGATAGCGAGGAACATGAGAAAGGAGTGAAGACCTAGCGAGATTTAGGAATGTCGAGGTTATACATTTGTACACTTGCGATATTTCGCAAGTCATTCCCGAAAATAAAGGACAGCTTAGCTGTCATCCATTATGTAATACCCTATTGTTGATGGTGGTTTTTAAACAAGGGGTAAAATCGTAAAACCCCATGACCTAGTGTTACCCGCAACACATTAACTAAGAGCATTTAACTCGGGTGTAAATAATTAATAGGGGTATTTTTCAAAATACCGGATTAGGGTTTTCGACCCCAGAACCTAATTCCAAAACCAAACGGCGCCTTTGCGCAAGACCATGGCAATGCCAAACCAAGCCGCCAGCTGCGCACCATGGCAACAATGCCAAACCAAGCGCTGCTAGCACCATGGCAACAATGCCAAACCAAGCCGCAACTGCGCACCATGGCAACGACGCCAAAACCAAGCGCACTGCAGCGCACCATGGCAGTGGCCTAAAACCAAACTACATATCGCACTCATTGGCAACCATGCCAAACTAGCCCCGCTATGCCATTGGCACATGCCAAATATAGCGCCCTAGGCTTGCAAAATGTGCAACTAGGTCAACATGGCCGTACGTGCCATTGGCACATAACAACGCGTACCACAAGCCATATTTCCAAGCCGCTATGCCATTGGCGCATGCCAAATATAGCGCCCTAGGCTTGCAAAACGTGCAACTAGGTCAACATGGCCGTACGTGCCATTGGCACATGCCAACACGTACCACAAGCCATATTTCCAAGCCGCTATGCCATTGGCGCATGCCAAATATAGCGCCCTAGTCTTACAAACCATGCAACCTAGGCCAAGTCGGCCACGCATGCCATTGGCACATGCCAACATGCTCGCTGGTAGCTTTTCCTACCAAGGCCACGGCCTAATGGCCACGCATGCCATTGGCACATGCCAACATGCTCATTTTGGCTTTTCCTACAAGGCCACGGCCCTAATAATGACCCCACGCGTGCCATTGGCACATGCCAACATGCTCGCCGGTAGCTTTTCCTACCAAGGCCACGGCCCTAACGGCCACGCATGCCATTGGCACATGCCAAACACACACGCTGGTAGCCTAACTTGCAAACCGTGCAACCTACCACCAAGGCATCCGCACATGCCATTGGCACATGCCAAACACACACGCTGGTAGCCTAACTTGCAAACCGTGCAACCTACCACCAAGGCATTCGCACATGCCATTGGCACATGCCAAACACACACGCTGGTAGCCTAACTTGCAAACCGTGCAACCTACCACCAAGGCATTCCGCACATGCCATTGGCACATGCCACACACGCCACTAGCATCTCGGCATTGCCTCTTACACTCAACGTACAACCTACCACCAAGGCATTCCGCACATGCCACGCACGCCACTAGCAGCTCTGGCATTGCCACGCTTGCGCTCGAAGTACAGCCCGCAACAAGGGCATTCCGCACATGCCACGCGCGCCACTTGCACTCAAGGTGCAACCAACACTCGAGATATCAACACAAAGCGGGGATGCTTTCGGGGTTTTGGTTTGGCGGTCTGACTTGCGGCGTACACTACGCTCACATTAAGAAAGCGTGAAAAGGAATAAAGCGGTCAAATAAATGAGGAAATAATGGTGAAAACGTTTTCACCCATAAACACCTTGCGGTTACCACCTCCTCTCATTATTTCACCCTTTACTCTCTTCCTTCATGAGGCCAGGGGTACATTTAAATCTCGACTTGTATAAATAGGTCTTACCTATTTCCACCGGACAACAAGTCTCGGTCGGAGAAAAATACTACACTCTTAGAAAGGCAACTTTGCAAGCTCTCCCAAAAGCTTTCATCTCTTGCAAGCTCCCAAGCTTTCACTTTACGATACAAGTCGAGATACTACTCTCCCAAAATTATTCGGTCTCAACACCTTTCTTTTCTTCCCTCCCCAAATCAACCCTTCTCCTCCACTTTGTGACCGAAGCAAGTCGGAACGGCCATTTCTTGGTTTAGGCCGGACTTGTGCAGTTGATCTCTCGAATCTATAAAGTGCTCACGTGCGGCACATTTGTTTAGGGTTTGAACCAGTTTCTCACTCACCTACCGAATTTACCAAAATCGGCGGAAACGATTTTCACCCATAAACAATTGGCGACCACGACGGGAGGATTGATCTATCGGCTACAATGTCGACCGTCGATCTCGTTCTTCGACCCAGATGTCAAGATGGTAGGGAAGGCGACTCAATCGACTCAACTACCCGGACGAGCCCGGTTACCGAGTTGCAAAAACTACACGAGAAAATTGGGGACTCGTTGAAGATGCTACCGATTGGGGACTTGCGACTCGGTCGGTCCGACTCAACTGCCGAGACAACCCGGTTATCGGTTGTTAAAACTACACCGCAAACCCGGGGACTCGCAAGACGCTACCGGCAATTGGGGACTAATGTGGCGATGCTACAAAGCAAAGCCGCCTTAAAGACAAGCCGCCTCTTACTTGGAGAGAGGCGTGTTTGCAAGTGAGTAAATTTAGATTGGGCAAGATATACGATCTGTTTTTAGATTCTTAATAAAACCGCCATATTATTGCGTCTTGTGCCTATTGCTAGCACACACTTTCATAAAAGCAATATTCCTTTCCCAAAACATAATCGAATTATATTATCAAAACCATTCATCCCAGAAATAATCCAATATCCTCAAAAGCTAACATTTATCTATCAACCCAAGAAATCCAGGAAGACAAAAACCATAAACCAGGCGCTTTGTTTGCCTTTCAAAAAAAAATTCACCTACCCGTACATACCTACTTTGCACAATAACAATTACTGTCACTATTATGAGACGTTACTACGGTGACATTTGAAGAATTATTTATGATGAAGTATTTCCACAAGTTTATGAAAGGCATACCTATGGCTACGGTTTACACCAACACAAGAAAATAATAAAAAAATTTGAAAGAGAAGCATTTGGAGTACATTTGGGATATGCTTGCCCACTTTGTCACTACCGCTACCGCTAACACCATGACGTGATAACAAAGATACGAGGTAAAAGGGGAGCCAACCCATTTCATAAGCATAACACTTTTTGAATTTGAATAAGGAAAGGATTTCTGTTTAAGCTACGTATGGGAAGAGGCAAGCTGGGCCGCGGGAACAAGTCCAAGCCACGCCAAGCCAGACCGTGCCAAGCCAATGGTCACACCATCCCCAGAAATCCAAGCCGGCGTCCACACCAAGTCAGCGCCCATTCCAAGACGATCCGGCGCCTACCGGGACGCGTTTCCGGATGCGTGACGCGCTTGCCGGAGCGCATGCGCATGCCGAGCGCTTGCCAGGCCGCACCGAGGCACACATGCGCACGCGCATGCCGGCCCTTGATACCACACTTTGTGCTAACGGTTTGCATCCTTCAGCGCTAACATCTTGCGCCCTTCCAGCACCATCCTCGCCCTTTGAAAGCAGCGCCATGGATCCATCGCCGTGATCAAAACCATGTCATCTCACGCACGATACACTTACGATCACGGAGCAGAGCCACTTCCGCCACCCCAACGGTTCTTCAAGCATGAAAGCTCCAACCGTCACGGAGAGGCTACTCCACCATCGGGGCAAGATCTTTGGAAGATCAGGAAGAAGCCGACCTCCTTTTAGGCCTTGTTGATTCGATGAAAAGACGAAAGATACTTGACGGGGACGTGCGTTATAGATGAAGAGTCTCGCGTTGCTCTTGAATGCCAGTATAAAGGGATAATCAATCCAATTTCGTCACACGTGAAGATCGGGAAGGACTTCTCCAAAATCGAAAGCAATGGAAATCAACAACTCTCACGAGTTCACGGAGACCCTTCTTCTGTCGGGACCCTCATAATTGGAACTTCGCCCACAAAGTCGTACGAGTCTATGATGAAAGCTTGATTATGTGAGATTCTATATTTCTCCAAGGCATAGCATCAAGACATATTTGCATCTCTCAACCGCCTTGCATCGGGAAGCAAGGCGTTTCCAGCCCGGGAAGCCGTTCCGAACCCCAACCTCTCCTAGAAAGCACGATCGACGGATGTGGCCAGGGACTCCTAACTTCTTTTCTCTTGAGGGATGTCGAGTTTGGCCAGGCGTGTGTGGCCTCCGACTTCAAAATGGTAGCCGTCAAGGCTCGAGGTTTTCAAGATGTCGTTTCAACGTTCTCTCTAGCTCATCAACGTTCTCTCGAGTAGCTCCGCATCAACGTTCTCTCAGTAGCTACGCATCAACATTCTCCGGCGGCTTCGCTTCAACGTTCGCTTCAATGTCACTCCTTCTGCAAAGGGTCGTACGCCATACTCCCCATATCAAGGAACATAGTCACAGCCAGCCAATCTTCGTAGTCATGGACACCTTTTAATCCATCTCGCCAAAACTTCGTGATCATGGACGGTTTGCTCGCTTACGCATCCGGCCAATCCTTTTACGTCCACGGAAGCTCATAGAATATCGGCCAACCTACTTTGTTACCACGACAATGTAGTTTCTCCCGATTGCATGTCCTACCAAGAAGCTGTTGCCCCTCATTCGTTGATACCGGCCGAGCTTCAAAGAAGACAATTACTACAAATATGGAAACACGTAAACCATACTTGAGAGCGGAAGATATACACGGGATCCCTTCACTGTCAAGCTACGAAGAACAGTCCACCAAAAATCCGTACCACAACAAGGTCCTCTACTCTTCAAGGGTGCAGCGCAGAACATCATCACCTCTCTGTCACAGAAGCGCCTTCAACACTTTACGAGGCCGCGGAGGATCCCGAGCATCGGACGATGCACTATCGAGAATATGTCATCATGTAATTTACGAGCATCCCAGTGTCACATCCGGAAGAGTACGGAAGGTTACATTCACGTATTCATCCATTCCATCATATCAAACCAAAGTATTGGGGACTTCTCACTTTGCATCCCATTTCGTAAGATAGAGCCCTAAATCGGCGTCCTCCAAGTCTGCGGCGATCAACAAGGACGGATTCGAAGGAAGGGGAACGACTAGGTCATCCTCCTCGATAACGATGACGCATGCTCCAACGGGATATCTCTGCACAAAAGGGAAATTTTCCATTTATACAACAAGCGGCGGTAAAATGTACGACAGTCCGCCAAAGAAGAAAACATACCGAGAGAAATTCAACAAGAAGAACCTTTTCTCAAGCGAGGGAGATGATGCGGTTGCGTTGGGTTTGAATACGAGAACCTTTAAAAAGGAAAGGAAGCAATGAGGGACCTAACGCTTCCAGATTTTTGGCATGAACGATGCCCTAATCGAAGCCGCGCGTGAAGGAAAGGCAAAATAAGGAAACTTTGCTATCTGTAGAAACACCTACTCCCTCCTTGTTCACACCGATCCCATCAAGTCACGTCAGCAAGCACACTCAGTTTCCCTACCTCACGCCAACTTCCCAACGTCGCCCAAGCTGCCTGGCCCCACCAATTGCACCCGACTTCCCAATGGCCTCCCAAGTCACGCTTGCAAGCACGCACTGACTTCCACACCTTGCGCCGGTCCCACCCGGCTAGCACACTCGGTTTCCCAACTCACGCCAACTTCCCAACGTCGCCCAAGTTGCACCGGCCCCACCAATTGTGCCCAGCCTCCCGATTTGTGCAAAAACGCGAGGCAAGGATTCCAAATCCTATTTATAAAAGGTCAGACAAGCCTCCTCAATTCTCTTTACGGTTGCTTTGTTGATAGTTTGTCACCATCTTATGCTTACCTCGCAACAAAGCCCCTGTTCCGAGCTAGCGGGGGACTTAATGTTGATGGTGGTTTTTAAATAAGGGGTAAAACCGTAAAACCCCATGACCTAGTGTTACCCGCAACACATTAACTAAGAGCATTTAACTCAGGTGTAAATAATTAATAGGGGTATTTTTTCAAAATACCAGATTAGGGTTTCGACACAGAACCCTAATTCCAAAACCAAGCCGCACACTGCGCACCATGGCAACAATGCCAAACCAAGCCGCCCACTGCGCACCATGGCAACAATGCCAAACCAAGCCGCACACTGCGCACCATGGCAACAATGCCAAACCAAGCCGCAAGCCGCTGCTGCGCACCATGGCAACAATGCCAAACCAAAGCCAGCACACTTGCGCACCATGGCAACAATGCCAAACCAAGCCGCAAAACACTGCGCACCATGGCAAAAACCAAAACCAAGCCGCACACAGCACGCACCATGGCAGCGCCCGCTTAAAAACCAAACTACATATCGCACTCATTGGCAACCATGCCAAACTAAGCCGCTATGCCATTGGCACATGCCAAATATAGCGCCCTAGGCTTGCAAAATGTGCAACTAGGTCAACATGGCCGTACGTGCCATTGGCACATAACAACGCGTACCACAAGCCATATTTCCAAGCCGCTATGCCATTGGCGCATGCCAAATATAGCGCCATAGGCTTGCAAAACGTGCAACTAGGTCAACATGTCCGTACGTGCCATTGGCACATGCCAACACGTACCACAAGCCATATTTCCAAGCCGCTATGCCATTGGCGCATGCCAAATATAGCACCCTAGGCTTACAAACCATGCAACCTAGGCCAAGTCGGCCACGCATGCCAATGGCACATGCCAACATGCTCGGGTTGGTAGCTTTTCCTACCAAGCCCACGGCCCTAATGACCACGCATGCCATTGGCACATGCCAACATGCTCATTTGGTAGCTTTTCCTACCAAGGCCACGGCCCTAATGGCCACGCATGCCATTGGCACATGCCAAACACACATATTTGGTAGCCTAACTTGCAAACCGTGCAACCTACCACCAAGGCATTCCGCACATGCCAAACACACACGCTGGTAGCCTAACTTGCAAACAGTGCAACCTACCACCAAGGCATTCCGCACATGCCATTGGCACATGCCAAACACACACGCTGGTAGCCTAACTTGCAAACCGTGCAACCTACCACCAAGGCATTCCGCACATGCCACACACGCCACTAGCGACTCACGGCATTGCCACTTACACTCAACGTACAACCTACCATCAAGGCATTCCGCACATGCCACGCACGCCACTAGCAGCTCTGGCATTGCCACTTGCGCTCGAAGTACAACCCGCAACAAGGGCATTCCGCACATGCCAATGGCACATGCCACGCGCGCCACTAGCAGCGCCACTTGCACTCAGGTGCAACCAACACTCGAGATATCAACACAAGAGCGGGGATGCTTTCCGGGGTTTTGGTTTGGCGGTCGACTTGCGGCGTACACTACGCTCACTCTAAGAAAGCGTGAAAAGGAATAAAGCGGTCAAATAAATGAGGAAATAATGGTGAAAACGTTTTCACCCATAAACACCTTGCGGTTACCACCTCCTCTCATTATTTCACCCTTTACTCTCTTCCTTCATGGGGCCGAGTCACGTTTCAATCTCGACTTGTATAAATAGGTCTTACCTATTTCCACCGGACAACAAGTCTCGGTCGGAGAAAAATACTACACTCTCGGAAGGCAACTTTGCAAGCTCTCCCAAAAGCTTTCATCTCTTGCAAGCTCCCAAGCTTTCACTTTCTTATACAAGTCGAGATACTACTCTCCCAGGTGTTCTGGTCTCAACACCTTTCTTTGCTTCCCTCCCCAAATCAACCCTTCTCCTCCACTTTGTGACCGAAGCAAGTCCGGAACGGCCATTTCTTGGTTTAGGCCGGACTTGTACAGATTGATCTCGAATCTATAAAGTGCTCACGTGCAAAGCACATTTGTTTAGGGTTTGAACCAGTTTCTCACTCACCTACAGATTTACCAAAATCGGCAGAACGATTTTCACCCATAAACACCTATATAAAGAGACGAACATGCCTATTGAGAGGGAGATCTTTTTCGAGTGTTGAGCAAGTCATTAAGAGAGAAAAAATTTAGAGTAATTGTAATTCTTTAGCTGATTTCCATTTCATCTTGTAAACATTTAAGAGTTTAATCAATAAAAATTACAATTGTTCATCCTAAAATGGTTTGATTGTATAGATTCTTGTGAGGGGTGTAGTGTAGGATTTCCTGCAACTACATATTTCCTGCAACTTCATCTCCTTCTTCTTCGCTAGCATCGCTATCAGAAATATCCAAAGAAGGAATGTTTTCAGGGGCTTTGTCAAGAAGACAAGGGTATGAAGAGTGAGGAATGTTGTGATCATCACAGACTGTCTTAATAGTCCAGTTATTTAAAGAAAACAAGATCATTTTTGAAAGTGCACTGTGATAATTTGTAGTTGCTTCTTCAACTTGGAGTATTTATCATTACGAAGAGAAATCCTTTGCAAGTTGTCCTTTCTCGATTCAAGTTCTTCAATTCTTTTCAAATCTCTTCTCTCACTCTGCCGAACATAGGACAATGAATCAAAGAACTTAATGATGACTTCATAAAAAATAAACAATTGAATAAAGGAGAATGGACAACAACCTTCTCTATCGTAAATCATATCCCTAATCAAGGTTGTATGCTCAACTTGAAGACTAACATTGACACCTAAATTATTTAAGCGTCATCTAGAACTTTCGCAGACCCAAAGCGAATTCATCGTCCTTGTTTATGAGAAGAAGGGAACGAATTTGATTCTCTCTTTTCGCTAAGTAAAGTATTTTGGCGAATGGATTCATCCCGTTCAACTTGAACTTCAAGAAGAGTTTTTTGAAATTTCGCTAATGCTTGGGCACCTTGATTAGTGATGCGATCTTTGTCATCTATAAGATCACTAACTTTCTTCCTTAAAACATTAATTTTCTCTTGGGAATCAAGGTATAGACGTTTAAGTTGGTTGGCTAAACCCAAACTAGATCTATGATCAAGTTCTAAGAGGCGAAATTTGGATTGAAGTTTGTCTAGAGGAAGAGATCTAATTTTGTCGTTTGAAAAACTATTTAAAGAATTGTTGAGGTGAGCAAGAAGGGCATCGTTATCCATAGGTTCAGGAAATGAGTGGAGAACAATGGCTTCATCAGAAAGATTATAAATGTCTCCCGAAAATATTAAGTCGGATAAGGAAAAACAACTAGAGAACAAGGTAAAGAAGAAAAGAAAAGTCTCATACCATAAAGTTGTTGATTAGCACTTTGAATGCTAGATATTTTATTCTTCTGAGTGGAAGATTCAACTTCCAGTTGTTTGGTCTTTTCGCGAAGAATAGAGTTTCATCTTGAATTCTTTATCTCTCTTCGAAGAGCAATGACTTGATTTCCAACTCTTCATTTTCTTGCGAAGTTGAAGATTTTTCTTTTTCAAGAACATTACGCCTTTTCTCAAGATCCGAGGCAACAACAAAGGAAGCTCTCCCAGACTACAAAGAAAAATAAAGAAATTATCAAGAGATGATTTAAAATCGAAGTTATGAAGAAATAAAGAAATACAGACATACCAAGACACCAAGCGCATTTAGGAAGCTGGGAGTCACTGATCTGGAAACCCCATGAAGAGAATCATTACCCTATAGTAAAGAGGCGTCACAAATACTTGCGAGAGCTTCGCAAGTGCCTGAAAGACGATCATCTCCTGCATGGAATCAGAAAAGATACTAGACAGTTGCGCCATAGGAGATTCAGTTGGATGATTCTCCTTCGCAAGAGAGGTGTCAATATCATCATCTTCTTCATCAGAACTCTCGTTGGATTGAGAACTTGAGCGAGAAGAAGACTGGATCTTCCGTTTTTTAGAAGGTGGAGCAGCAGATTTCTTCTTGCGAAGAGGAATTTTACCCTTGCCTTTAGCTTTCGCAGCTTCAGAAATATCTTCTTCTTCTTCAACAACTTCAACGCCAACCTTCGCGCACGAATGAAGATAAGAAACAGAGGCAACAATATTGTTAAAAATAATGAAGAAAATTATTTCTTACTTCATCCGCGTGATCGATCGGAGAATTGCCGGAGTACTCGCCTTAGGGTTTCTCTCATAGCTTTTTCTCAACTTAACAATCTGAAAATTTCTGCAAGTTAGTAGATATAAGAAGGAGTAATAATTACAAAGGCGAGTGAAATTCGGGAAGCACACCTCTTTAGCTTTCTCGGGCCAATTAAATACCCAAGGTTGATAATTGGCGAGATTTGAGGGAGTACATTCGAACCTCGAAATATAAGGTCCATTCAACAATAGTGGAAAGACACACCATTTGTCGTCTTTGGAATGGCGAGGAACATTGTTCTTCTTGGAATGCCAATCGATATCCTGCATAAGTAATTTGTCGATGGGGATATTTTCTCTTCTTTTCAAACGTGCACCCAATGAGACCTATCATTCTTCATATTTATCACTTCATAGTTTTCAAAGAAGTTCTTTACTGAATACTTTTCAGCGAATATCTCTAGGTCTGCGAATTTAGGATCTCTGACTTTATCGGGATAAAGAGATCCCTTACCAGCGCCACGGTTAGCGAACCCAACCATTAGCGGATACAATCTCCGCTTAGTTGGTAGACAGCTCGCGAGAATTTCTCATGAGCAAGAATTTCGTAAAACAAAGGAAGTTCGGGATTATAGAGAGGAATGGGAAGGCCCGCGAGAATTTGACCTAGCGATATTATGATCTTTTGATTATCACAACGGTGATCGAGAAATAATTTGGCCGAAAGAACAGATGAAGATTCTTGATCGGGAATGGTGGATAATGTGAAACCCTTTTGCTGTAAATCCTTTTGAGCCTCTCCCAAGAGAACTTCATATCTACGACCAGGTGGAGCCATTTTTTCAGAGTATGGGAATGATGAAGGAGATGAAGATCGAAGAAAAATCTACAGTAACAGAAGCGAAAATTACGGAGAAAAATTGAAGAAAAAATTGCAGAGAAAATGTAAAAAAGAAGAAGAAGAGGATGAGAAAACTATATATAGAGAGAAAATTCTCGAGAAGATAAACGCATTTAATGCGAGAAGGGACGTGAATGGTTGAGAAATAACGGTTGAAAGAGACGTGTCAAGAAATGGGTGGAAGAAGAGACACGTAAAAGTACGGAATCATAAACGACAGATAAGGATGAACAGTTGCGGCAGTTTGAAAATATAGTTTCTCATGACATTCTCTTCTTCGCAAAGAAGACATGAGAAGAGGCAAGATGTAGGATCAGAATATCGCAACATCAATACCTCGCGAAATCCATAAACAACAGCATTGCGAAGGTGTCGCAAACGAGTAATATAAATGACGCAATGGATGACGATAGCCAGAACATGAGAAAGGAGTGAAGACCTAGCGAGATTTAGGAATGTCGCGAGGTTATACATTTGTATACTTGCGACACTTCGCAAGTCATTCCCGAAAATAAAGGACAAGCTTTAGTCATCATCCATTATATATTACCCTATATAAAGAGCCGAAACAGGCCTATTGAGAGGGAGATCTTTTTCGAGTGTTGAGCAAGTCATTAAGAGAGAGAAAATTTAGAGTAATTGTAATTCTTTAGCTGATTTCCATTTCATCTTGCAAACATTTAAGAGTTTAATCAATAAAAATTACAATTGTTCATCCTAAAATGGTTTGATTGTATAGATTCTTGTGAGGGGTGTAGTGTAGGATTTCCTGCAACTACAGTTGCGATTTTGTTCTCGCCTTCTTTCTCGATTGTCATGATTGTTCTGGCGAATTGCCTCTTGTAATTCCTGTTCTTCCATTTCTATTCTCAATCTTTCTCTATCGCAAGCTAGACGTGCTTGTTCGGCATAGTGTCTTTCAATTTCATCTTCAATTTCTTTTTGATTCCTCCGTGCTTCTCTTCCATGCAATATTCTTCTTCCTTCTTCCCGATTTTCTTCATCGCCTGGATTATTTCGCCCCCGACGTTTCCTATTTCCCTGATTTCTGTTATTTTGCCAATTTTGAAGAGTCTCAGGACGTGGTATATAACGATCTTCCATTATCTCTCTTCTTTCGCAATGTTCTTCGCTTGGATTTTGCACTTCCTCTCGATTTTCTTCATTAGCATTTTCTACAGGTAATGTTCTCCTCACTTCTTCTCTAACTGATCTTGAGCTTGACCTTGTAGTGCTTATCGACCTTCTATTTTGTAATCTCATGTTTTCCATTCTCAGCTCGTGATTTTGTCTTGTCAAGTTTGCACGTTCTTCCGCTTCTAATCGTCTTTCCTCATGTATTGTTTGTCTTCATGCCTCTAATGCTGCGATTTCTTCATTTCCATGAATTATTTCTCCAATCACTTCCTGGTCTCTCTCCTCTCGTCCATTGTTGACCAATTGTTGTTCTTCTCCCCTTTCATCCATAGAGTCTGATCTCCAAGTATGCACGCTCACTCTATCATAATCCACAGTTCTATTCGGTACTTGTTGAATTGGCGGTTGAATTTGATTTTCTTCATTATTCCTTGTGCTCATTCTTGAGGATTCCCCCATTTCATTTCTCCCTTCTCCAGCAAGTCTCCTACTCCTTCTAACAGTTGTTGGTTGTTCTAATGCATGTCTTCTTCTAGCCATTTCTCAATTTCGGTAGATTGTTGAAAATTATATGAAATTCCTTCCCTATTACTCCAAATTCTTCCAAATCACAATGTCAATCTTCACTCAATCCCTGTTTCTACCGCCAATATGTAGTTGCAGGAAATCCTACACTACACCCCTCACAAGAATTTATATAATCAAACCATTTTAAGATGAACAATTTTAAATTTTATTGATTTAATCCTTGAATGTTTACAAGATGAAATGGAAAATGGGTTAAAGAATTACAATCACTCTAAACTTTCTTTCTCTTAATAACTTGCCCAACACTCGAAAAAGATCCCCCTTCAACAGGCCTGTTCGGCTCTTTATATAGGGTATTACATAGTGGATGACAGCTAAGCTGTCCTTTATTTTCGGGAATGATTTGCGAAATGTCGCAAATGTACAAATACATAATCTCGCGGCACTTCCTAGATCTCGCTAAGTATTCACACCTTTCTCATGTTCTGGCTGTCGTCATCCATTGTGTCATTTATATTACTTGCCTGCGACACCTTCGCAATGTTGTCGTTTATGGATTTCACGAGGTATTGATGTTGCGATATTCTGATCCTACAATGACCGGTTACCTTTTCCGTCGGTTACAATTTCCTAGGGTATAAATCCTTCTCTTAAACCCTTGGTTTCTCATTCTTCCTTCTTTTTCCAAAATAACGTTCTCTCTCCTTCTCACCGTTGTTCTGACGTCTTCTTAACCTCTGATCTTTTCGAGAGATCTCAATCCTTTTCGCTTTTGTTTGATCTTCCATTGCTGCAGTCACCGTGTTTTCGCTGTTCGTCTTCATTTCTTTCAGTTTGAGTTCTACCTTTTCTGCTTCTTTAATGGCTTCTGCTTCTTCAAGTCCTTCTATGACAGAACAAAGGTGCGTAAGTTATACCTTTTCTGAAGACGATGGTGTTCCTCTCGATTCTTTATTTATTATTGATAGTCCTTCCCATCATGATTCTCGCGCCCTGAATTCTTTTTTCTCTGATGGTTCTCCTTAATCTTTATGTTGGAATGATAAGAAGGCTGCCAAAGACTTGACGGACGAACAGTTCATTCAACAATTGAAGAATGACTTCAATCTTCATGATTACAAGATTACTCTTATCGGTACAGAAGGGAGTTTTGAAGATAAGTGATGTCACCAATTTCTCCTTCTTGCCCGAGGCGACTGTCATTACCAAAGGTCAGCTAGAGCTCGGGTTGCGCTTTCCTCTGTATGACCCGAGTCGTCCATTTATGTATGAATCCCTCTCTAAGATCCGCCCTCATCGAACCTTGGCTCAGTAGAATGGTAATGCTTTCCGCATCATAAATGAGTTCGAAAGGCGAAGTCTGGGCGGCTGTACTCCTACTGGTTGGTCGACATATGATCCTTCCCAAGCGGGCGATTATACTCCTGCCAGTTTTGCTGCCAACTACCGGAGTTGGACTTCTACTAATGGAGACCTTGCTGGTTTTGCTGCTAGCCCTCACCGCAACAAGGTTATCCCCGAGGGCTTTAAGAAGCTTCTTTTGGACGAGGATCCAGGGGAAGATTACTAAGGCGACTAACAAGCATGCCCGTCATACCGGTGACGTAGCTTGGGATCGAGTTCCGTTAGGCATCTATGGTCCTCTTTATAATGGCAAGTTTTCTCCTCCTACCGAGCCCTATCCTTTACGGGTCGTCAATGTTGATCGGGTAAGTTCCTCCGTCTTGGTCGATGTCGGCTCATGTTTTCAGCAATGTTTTAATTTTTCCTGCTTTTTGTAGTTCAAGTCCCAGACCGCACAACCGGAAGCTCCGTTCCTCGAAAGAGAGGTTCTAGCACAGGGGCCGAGGAGGAGACAGTGAAGGTAACAAATATAATGCTTTGTTTACAGTACATGTACTTTCCCCTATTTGTTGCCTTGAATGTATCTGACGAAGGCTCATGTGCAGAAGTCAAAGGTTGAGAAGAGTGGAGCTGGAGGTATAGTTCTTGGAGATGGTGAGGACCCCGAGGATCGGCTTCCTTTATCTCATTTCCTGGGGAAGTCGCCTCAAAAAACCGCTGATGTTTCTTCTGCCATTGTAGGTGGTAAATCCATGGGGAAGGGTAAGGAGACCAAGGGCGACTTGTCTGCCTCGGGAAAAACTGTGCCCCAGCAGTCAGCTGGTAAAGGGATTTTTCTTGCTGATGGTGTTGTGTATCTTGAGTCCGATGGTGATGATGATGAAGATATTTTTGATGGAGAGGAAGAGGCCGATAGTGATGAAGAGGAGCCGAAGCAAATGGAAAAATTTGGTGATGGTGGAAATAATGTGGTTTGCGTGGCGAAGAGAATATTACTTCGGGAACGAGTTGTTGGAGCCCATTTCTCCTGTGGTTCCTAACAAGGCAAGTACCACCTCCTTTACATGTCTCGGGCCCTATGTGCAATTCTTTAGGGGCTCTCCTTTATCCTGACTTTGGCTCCTTGTCCGATGAGGAGATGATCAGTTCCGTAGCTTTGTATCTGCTGGTCTAAAGGGCACATTTGATCGAATTGTAAGTTGTTTAGTTTATCCATAGGTTTGTAGAGTGAAATGATCACTAATGTTTACAATGTTCCTAGGTGGTCAACAAGGAGTTACTGGATGCTTCTATTCGTCGTAGAGAGCTAGCGGAGAAGGAGGATCTTCGGCTTCAATTGCAGCGTGAGCAAGGACGGGCACGAGATCTTGAGAAACGATTGGCCGATGCCCAAGGTATTTGCTTGAAACCCACATCTTCGTGATTGATTTTTTAGTGCCAATATATTAATCTTAGTATTATCTTCTTAGCCGAGATGTCTAGTATTGATGCCGACGCCTCTTCAGAGTACCGTTTGTTAAAGAGAAAACTAGACATTGAATTGGATCATGTTGAGAATCTACTCCAAAGAATTGTGAATAAGGATGACAAGATAGATCGACAAGAGTCCGAACTTGAACAACTTCGAGATGAGTTACAGCGGTTTCAAAGATTTGAGTATGTGACCGATGAGATGGATAATCTCCGAGCAAGCTTATCTCGGTTCCAAGGGATTGCTGCCGATAAGACGTTGTTGGCCGATAATTTGGAGAATTAATGTGAGAAGTTCAGATATCAACTTAGGGATCTGCACGTCGATCGTAAGCAGCTTTTGAAGGACAGAGATACTTTGCCGAGATGTCTAATCAAGAGTTGAAAAAAAGCTCAGACAACTCGAGAAGGTATCCCAAGATTTAGAGTGGCTTCAAACGAGATGTCGTGTTTGCGACTGACACATGATCGACAAAAGGCTGATTGGCAAGATCATAAGAAGCACTGCCCACCAATGAGTTCAATGAGCAGCATTACAACGATCTAACAGCGAAGATATCGGCCCTTGAGTATAGTTTACTTAAGTCTGAGGATACTATGAAAGAAGTGTTTCCATTGCTTGAAGGTGTTATTGTGTGTAATATGTTTTGGTTGTAGTCGTTCATTTGTTGTGCTTCCCTTGTCATAATTCTAATCGGTGTCTTTGCCCCTGTAGCGAGCAAGAGAAAGTGAAGTTGTTGGAGGAGGAGAATGTCCGAGGCGAAGGCGAGGGAGAGCCATGCGCTTGGGCAAGTATCCCACGGTGAGGCGGCATCGACTCAGTTGACTCAGAGTATCGCTGCTGAGAATGAGAGGTTCAATTCCGAGCTAGTTGTTAAAGTGAAGGAAGGTGTTAAAGCGGTGATGGATAAGAAGAGAGTCGATGCTGCTGCTAAAAAGGCTGATTCGGGATCGGTTCCTCCAAAGGCATAGATGGACCTTTTGTAGTGTTGCACCACTATTCTGCTCCTTATGTTGGGATGTAATTCATTTGAACACCTTTATTTTCTTTCCTAACTCTTTGTTTTATGGGGTGCTGTGTCGCCAACCGGTTATTTTCTTGTTACTTGACATTCTCCCTTATGCCGTTTTGTTCATACTTTGGTTGCTTATTAATGTTGAGCTTGTTGTTCCCTGCAACAAAGTATGTTAACGTGTTAGTATAAATTCCATTTCTGTCGAACACACTCAACAGGGAGAGTCATCGGGCCCAATGCCATGTACCGATTGAGGTATCTCATCACCGTCATTTCGATCTAGTGGTCGGGTATTAGTATTTCCTAAGCTTTATTGGCTCGATATCCGCAAGGAGCTATCAATTAGCTACCTTGGGCAAGTGATTTCGGCCACTTGCGATAGGAGCAATGTTGTATGCTCGATTTTTGAGTACTCATGCCCCGACAATCGTCCCCTGGTTTCCAACCACCAGAGCCCTTAGACTACCTCGGCACTTGCACGCAGCGCCACTGCCCCAAGTTCGAATAGCCCGTCTAGTGTAAGGCACCTCGGCACTTGCACACTGCCCATCCCCGAGTACAAATGCCCATTCGAGTGTAAGTCACCTCGGCACTTGCACACTTTGCCGTCGCCTCGAGTACGAATGACCATTAGACGCAATTGTCATAGTTCCTACCCCACGTGGATTTTTAAGGATACGAATGACAAGATATCATACTGTTTCGCACCTCTCATGGGCGATACGACTTTAGGTGTCTAGTGTTCCACGGCCGCGGTTGGTGTTCCGTCGGTTTCAATATCTTATATTCCCCTTCTCCCACCTTTTCCACAATCGTGTATGGTCAGCCCCATTGTGCCGCTAATTTTCCTCCCTTCTTGTCACGTTCGTAACTGGGTAGTTCTTTCAGTATTAACTGGCCAGGCTGAAATTCTCTCGGCCGAACTCGCTTGTTATATTCACGTTATAGTCATCTTTGATAGTTTTCCATTTTTTGCATGGCCATCTCCCTAGTTTCTTCTAAGTCGTCGAGCTTGGCCAAGATCAGATCTTCCGAGATGTTTCGTCTCCAAGCCTCAGTTCTTGTCGTAGGTATCATTGTTTCTATAGGGAGAATAGCTTCGGTGCCATACGTTAGCATAAAAGGTGATAGACCAGTGGCGTCTCTGTGTATATTCATGTAAGTCCATATAAAGTTGTAGAGCTCCTCACACCATTCGCCGTATTCCCCTTCCAACTTCTTTTTAGGTTGTAGGCTATGGTTTTGTTTGTAATCTCGGCCTGCCCATTACTTTGTGGGTAAATGGGTGTCGCCTTGCTCTTTCAAATTTTGTAAGTGTTGAATAATAGGTCGATATTTTTGCCCTGCAATTGTTTCTCATTGTCCGATACAATTACAGCTGGTACATCGAAACGGCAGATAATGTGCTCCCAAATGAAACAGAATACGTCCTTGTCTCGAATATGTCTCAGGGGTGTCACTTCTACCCATTTGGTGAAGTAGTCAGTGGCCACTATCAAGTATTTTCTTTGTCCCGACCCGACATGTAGTGGCCCCACGATATCGATCCCCCATTTGGAAAATGGCCAGGGACTAATAACTGAGTTCAGGGTGACTGCTGGTGCATGTATCTTCTTACCAAACTTCTGGCACTCATCACAGATTAAAGCCATGTGCTTAGCATCTTCATTCATGTAAGGCCAAAAATATCCCATGGTCTTTGCTCGAGCCGCCGAGGCTCCTTAGAAAGCTATGATTACCCGCTGCCCCATAGTGCAATTCATTCAAGATCGTGTGCCCCTCTTCTTTGCTTAAGCATCTCAATAACGGTCCTAAATAGGATTTTCTGTATAAGACACCATCTCGCAACTCATACTGCATTTGCTTTGCTTTTAATCTTATTGATCTCGGGTCGCCCTTTGGGTAGTTCTCCTGTTTCCAAGTATTAGTGAATGGGTTTACGCCAATCCCCAGCTTCATATCTATCGGCCGTGGCAACTTCTACATATTCCTTGAGGTCCATTGGTTCGGGTATAGATGGCGTTAAAATTCGCATAACTCGAATGCCTTCCACGCACGGGTCTGTTAGCATCGAAGCAATGTAGGACAGTGCATCGGAGTGGCGATTATCTTTTCTGCAAATGTGTCGGAACTTAATGTTTGGTATTTGGACGATGTAAAATTGGGCGAGTTCCCAATACTTACGCAAAAAGCCGGGTCATGTATGGCGTAATATCCATTGACTTGTCTAATGACTAGTTGAGAGTCGCTAGTGAGCCTTACATGGTGGATTCCCATTTCGACTATCATTCGCAATGCATGTATTACCGCCTCATATTAAGTAACATTGTTTGTTGTCTTAAATTCGAGCCTAAACGAGTGAACCATCTTCTTCCCCTTTGGCGTAGTGAAGATGAGTCCTAAACCGGACCCATCTTTGTTGGACGAACCATCTACAAAAACTTCCCACCGTGCATGTATCGAAGAGATCGGACGGATGTTCTCGGTATTCTTCCATGCCCGGGATATCCTCGACCTCATCCTCCTCGTCAAAGGAAAATCGGCCAAGAAGTCGACTCTTGCTGCGCTTTACTTGTCCTCATTTCGTAGAAGACGTCAAGCTGCTTAATTTGAGCACTCCATTTAGAGATCCGTCCAGACCTTGATGCGTTATCAAGTGCGATTCTATGGACGACCGTAAGTACACGGATCTTATGAGCCGGAAAGTGCGTCCGTAGCTTTTGTGTCGCCCATACCAAAGCGAGAATTAGTTGCTCGATCTGGTATAATTTTTCTCGTTTGGATTCATGGTCTTGCTTATGAAGTATATAGGCTTCTCTTCTGTCCCAACATTTTTAACCAGGCTAGCACTTATTGCATAACCCATTGCCCCGAGGTATAAGGTGAGCACTTCA
Organism: Papaver armeniacum; assembly: GCA_023531295.1. Lineage (NCBI taxonomy): Eukaryota > Viridiplantae > Streptophyta > Magnoliopsida > Ranunculales > Papaveraceae > Papaver > Papaver armeniacum. The sequence goes on from JAJJWW010009047.1 coordinate 20,559, forward strand.
TCGGGCTCGGGTCGTTGTAAGTGATTGGCGAGCTCGCTAGGTATTGTTTTATTTTTTTTGAAACGCTTCTTCACATTCCTCACTCCACTGAACTTCTCTTCTTTTCGGAGTGTCCGAAGAAGTCTTTGCATTTGTCGGAAGAACGAGAAATGAATCGCCCGAGTGCAAATAAGTTGTCGTTTAGTCTTTGTACGTCTTTCACCGTCATCGGAGATGGCATTTCTACCACAACCCTAATTTTCTCAGAATCCGCTTCTATGCCTTCGTCCGTAATTACGTAACCCAAAAATTTACTCGAAGTGACCCAAAAAGTACATTTAGCAGGGTTGACTCGCATCTTGTATTTCCTCATAGTTTGAAAAATATCGCGTAGGTCGCCTAGGTGGCTGGATGCCATCTTGCTCTTTACCAACATGTCGCCAACGTAGACTTCGATGGTGTGATGAATCTTGTCTTCAAACACGTCCTCCACTAACCTTTGGTAAGTAGCGCCCGCATTTCTCAATCCAAATGGCATTTTGGTGTAACAATAAAGTCCTCTAGGTGTGAAGAATGACGTATGTTCTTGATCCTCAGGGGTTAATGGGATTTGATTGTACCCCGAGTATCCGTCCATTAGTGTGACTGCCTTATACCAGACTATTGACTCTACCAGTTGATCGATGCTTGGGAGAGGAAAGCTATCCTTCGGGAAGGCCTTGTTCAAATCACTGAAGTCGATGCAGATCCTAACTCCCCCGCTTCTCTTCGGTACAATCACCATGTTAGATATCCATTGTGGGTACTAAGCCTTTCGAATGATTCTCGCCTTTTGTAATTTTTTCAACTCGACCTCCACTGCTGCTTGCAACTCGGGTGCAATTCTCCGTATTTTTTGTCGGATTGGCTTGAACTTAGGGTCTATCCTTAGATAATGTGAGCATACGTATAAGGTCAATTCCCTCCATATCATGCATCTGCATCTGAGCGAACACGTCCATGTGTTCTTTCAACAATGTTATGAGTTGTTGATCTGCTCGTCGTCAGTAAGGTTCCGATTTTACTAATCTCGGCTCTTAAGTACCTAAGTTAACTTCTCGGGTTGGCTCTAAAGTTGAGAAGTTAGGCCGATTCTTCGACCAATGTCGCCTCCTTTGATTGCTATAAGACCTCCTTTTCTCCTTCTTCATAAGTTGTGATAGCATGTGATAGCACCTTTTCTAGTTCTCCTTTGGCCTTGGCTTTGTTCTTTTCCGGTCTGTCGCCTTGATCGTCTTTCCTCATTTTGATGGATATCCAGCGCATGCATTGTCTTGCTGCTTGGGGATCTCCCAATACTTCCACAACTCCTCGATAAGTTGGGAATCTTAACCTTTGGTGGTACGCAGATGCCACTCCTTTGATACCCGCGAGCCATGGCACTGCAGAGATCGCCTCAAATGGTGACACGGCGTCCACAACACGAAAAGTAGTAAGCGTGTCCAGGTATCCTTTCCGTCCGAAACTCGAGTGTGACTTCTCCCTTTGGTACCGTAACGGTGCCGTTGAAGCCGTAAATTCGATAAGTTGAAGGGATTAAGATATCGTCTGATAATTCCATCCTCTTGAAAGTATCATAGAACAGGACTTCGACCGAGCTTCCACTGTCCATTAGGATCCTCTTAACTCCCCATTCTTCAATAAGTAAGGTGATCACTAGTGGGTCTCCATGTGCTTGGCCATTCGAAGGAACATCTTTAGCTGAGAAGGTGATCGGTTGCATCATCCATTGTTCCATTGGTAATGTCTTTGCTACACTAAAGATTTCTTTCCCTGCTCGATCCCTCTTACGAATCCTGGAAGTGATACCCATCCCGAGATCAAATCTTTGTGTGGCCGAGTGTGAGATAGTCTTGCGGGTGGCTGGGTTCCCCTATCGATCCTTACTTGGTGCAGGGGAACATCATTTGGATTTGGTGTTGGCTCTATCTTGACGAAATGTCGTAAGTACCCGTCTCGGATCAAGTGTTGAACGATATCTTTTATTTCTCGACATTTTTAGTTGAGTGCCCTCGATCTTGGTGGTAATGACAAAACTCGGGATGGTTTCTTGTTTCGTGAGCTGGATGCCCCTAGTCTTCGGGTATCTGATGTCGTTTTTTTTTTCCTACTTCCTTGAATATTTCCTCTAATGGTGCATTCAGGGGTGTGTAGGTTCTTGGTTCATGTCGTGGCTTCTTTCCCTTCTCGACCCATTCTTTCTTGCCCGAGACTTGTTGTGGGGCTACCTGCCTTTTCTCGGGTCGCCTCAGATCTTGCATAGGGACAGGCTCCGCTGTCGTGATGGCTTCTTGGATTCCTCTATCCTGTGCTCCTTCTTGTATCTCCTCCAAGGCTATGTAATGTTCCTGCATTTTCCTCATCTCTCTTAGCGTCTTTGGCTTTTCTGTGTACATTGCTATCCAGATGGGGTCTGACTTTCCCAATGAATTATCAAATCCAAATATTTGCTGCTCGACTGGAATCTTCCCAATATCAGTACATAATTTTCTCCATCGATCTGTCAGAGATCTTAGGGGTTCTCGAAACCGTCGGGCCAGTGTGAATAATCTGTTTACCCTTGGGCGAGCAATCTTGTTATGCATATAGGTCTCAAGAAATGTTTACAATAGGGCCCCGTAGTTGCCAATGGATTCATCGGGCAAGGTGTAGAACAAGTTTTCGCATCGCCTTCCAGACTTGTCGGAAAGAATTTACACATGACTACGTCGTAGCTCTTCCATTGCAGCAAAGACATGCTATACATCTTGATGTGTTCTCCTGCGTCTCATGTGCCGTCAAACCTTGATGGCAAGGTGGGAAGCGTACACTTGGGGGGAACGGCGTCTGTTCAAGTGCCTTGGTAAATGGAGTCTTTTGCGCTTCGCTAATTACTTCCGCCAACTTGTCGTCTTCCTCATCGCCTGCCAACTTCTTGACCATCTTCTCCAATTGCTTAATCTTAGCTTCGGTTATCGCGTCGGGTCTCCTATTTTGTACTTCTTCCTCGGTTGAGGAGCTCTCGGGTGGTTCGTACCCACCCCTTGTTCGGCTAGGATCGGGTACACGTTCTCGTCCGGGAGGCGGGGTCCGAGTACGTCTAGATCGGGTATGGTTACTAGAGGCCTCGGCTCGAAGATCCACGCGACCCAGATCTCTGATTTCCTGAGCTGGTATTTCTCGTGCTCTAAAGCAGATTTGTTCTCTGTAACTCCCTCATGAAATCTTCTTGCCTTTTCGATTGGCCAAGATCGCGAGCAATGTCGGGTTGGTACTCTCGTGGTGGAGTGACCATTCACATGGTTCCCTACTATTAGTGGCGGCGCGAGTTGGTGGAGCTCTTTTGGAGGAGCGATTGTTGGGGCGGGTGCCGGTGGTGGAATATCCCCTGTTGGGGTTTCCCATCTCCAAGCGCACGTGCCTAAGCCTCTCTCCTTCTTGTTCAAGGAGAATCGATACTCTTCATGTTGCCTTGCTCGCCTTCGGTCCTCTCGCGTAATTTGTGCTTCCTCATCGTCCTCGGTGTCCGATGCGGTCCTTCCACTCTACCATATCTCCCGGCCTCGGCTGGCTCAGGGTTGATCCGCAATCCTCTCGGCGAGAGATCATCATCTCGGCCCAAGTCAACTTCCTCATCAATAGTTGTCATGCCACCACCTGGTGCCCTAGATTTTTCTGCTGGTGCTATCGGCTACTTTGTTGTCGAGGATCTGTTACTCCTTCCTGCATGCTAGTGCCAGCTACTGTACGGTTCCTCAGAGTTCTGCCAGTAACCGATGTGCTTGCCATCGGCTCGGGTTTGGCTGATATTCTTCGGCTCGTCCGTCCCTACATTCGTCAGCAAAACAGACAGCACCTCACTTTGGATTGTTTTCGAAAAGGTTAAGAATGAAGTACAACAGATCTGAACTTCAGCGGGAAGAAAAGTTCGGACAAGTACGATTCCTTTTTGCTTGTGTCTTTGAACTCAACAAATTAGGGGTTTTGACTAACAAGGCGAATTTGTGAAAAGGGGTTATGTCACGTCGCTTTAGGTACTTTCCTACGCATTAATCATTATTTGTCCTACATTCCAAGTGCCGGAAATCATTAATCTTCCAGTACAACTTATCGGAAAATTTCTTTCTTGACCTTCTTTTGTCTTGATTACTTAGTCAATTGTTTTGCCGATTGTATCAACTACACCATTTGCCAAAAGTAAAGTTTCTCGACTTGGTTGGACTTGATGGTCTTTGTAAGACTCTTGTTCTAGGATTAGGATGGGACTATTATCTAAGTACTCATCCTGCCCCTTTTCGATCTTTGCTTTGGAAAAACCCTAACTCAATGGTTTTGTTTGGTTTTGCCTCTCTTTCTTTGTTGAGTTTAGTTATCCCCGACAAGGTGTTATTCGTGAGATGAAGTTTCACTCTAGCTTCTACCAAGCATCAAGAATGATCTTTTGGGAGCTTCAAAACTTTCTAACAACCCATCTTAACAACTTATTGAGAAAACACTATAAATCGCGAGTTAAAATTTGAAATTTGTAAGGAAATTAACGTCAGAGAAAGTGTTTTGAAAAGAAATCACGTAGTTAAAACTTAAATGATGGGGTAATCGAAAAGAAAGTGTTTTCAATAACTTCGTTCAATCGGATGGTAAAGGTCTTGCTTTTAACAATAGCAAACTATCTAGACTTCAACACGAAACGAGAGATCTAAAAATTTTCATAGAGAAAATCTAAGAAAGTAAAAACTTCATAAAAGACTTGTTTTTAAAACTAGATTTTAAAACTAGATTTTAAACTGAGAACCACATGAGTCTTTTACTTAGCATCAACTAACATCAGAAGATGTCTTAGGAGCTTTGGAATCTCTCTTAAATGATTAGATTGCAAGGTATCAAATGATGTTACACGGTCCCCTTAGTCGGCGCCAGAATGTAGATGTGGAAAATCCTACTTCTACATCCAAGAAACATAAACATACACACAAGGAAGCAAACAAGCAAGAGATGTACAAGAACACAAGATATACGTGGTTCGGTATGATTACCTACGTCCACGGGGTGAAGGGTTGATGATCTTATTACTTGAATTGGGGTTACAAGGATGTTTCTAACTCACAAGTTCTCTCTTCCTCACTTACAAGCTCTTAGTGCTCTCTCTCCCCTTATCTGAATACTTGCCTTTAACTCTCTACAAGGCCCTCTATTTATAGCCGCAAGTGCTAATACATCCGAGTTAAAGTGTATCTCATGGTGTATCTTCTTTGATGTTCTCTTCGGCTCGGGTTGATGTCCATGCCCGATGTACTAGACCGAGCTTGGTGATGTTTCCTCATGTCGCCTCTTCACCTCGATGTTAGTGTCCTTGGAGAATGTTGTCGATGTCGCCCGTGATACTCTTTGCCGAGTCTCACTCTGACTGAGTCGTCCTTATCTTCTCAACCACTTGGTCAGTACATTTATTGCTGATGTATCTGATGGCTGTCACGTCCCTACTTTATACGTATTGTCTTCACGGGTTCATTTCACCTCTCTTTTCTCGCGCCAAGGCTGAGTGGTGGGATTCAGCGCTTCACGCTTCTTCTGCATTAAATGTCTCGCCTCCTAGGATTGCTCCACCTGTATCTGTGGATTATTTACACCTATGTAGTTGTCCTTAAGAAAAACTATCATGGTTTCTGTGCTTCAAATTAGGGGTTTTCATGGTTGTTTGAGCCGTCTTTGTCTTTCCATGAAGTTGCATGTCCGAGTTTGATTTTGTTTGTGTTTTTGTTCGTGCTTGAACCATCTAAATACTACAATTTTCAAACGTGTGAAACAGTCGCATATGGCTCTAGAGTCTCGTAGATCAATTTTAATGATATTGAATTTGGGACCAATTGCAAGCAGTGATCTTGAGAATTTGATTTCTTATGTTAGTTCATTGATTAGTATGACGTCAACTTAGTAGTACTTTTACTTAGTCGGCCAATGTTATTTGACGGTTGTCCTTTAATTTTTCCGCTTTATAGTTCACACAGATCATCAGTTCCCATTTAAGCTAAAAAAAATTTTGACAAACATTGGTTACGTTGTAATCTCTGGCACTAAAATAGTCCATGTATGTTTTCAGATTTATTTTACGTCATTGTTTCTAATGTTTGTTCCTTTGTTTATGTTAACTATGCATTGTTGATATTTTTAATTGGTCGACCAAAGGGAGACCTTCTATAGGGTAGCTCATATGGATTTTGTCCGTCACACTTTTATGGTCCTCAAAATTGAGTTCCAAAAAAAAAATTTGATTTTCCAAAATTGATCAATTCTAGATCGTTTTGCTTCAAATTTTTTGCAATAAACAGATCTTAATCATAATATATCTCATAAATCGAAAAAAATATCGAAAAATATCATCCATGATCAAATAATTTCTTGATTGAAATTTCATTGAAAAAAAAAATGTTTTCTTAAAATTTTGATTTTTCAATTTTCATAAATAGTATGTCGTTTTTCTTCGAAAATCTACCCCAATATAGTTTATAATCACTTAATTTTATATGGGTTGAAAGGAATTTTGATAAATTTGATCAAAATCGAAAAAAAAAATTGTTTGAAAAAAACCCAGAAAAACGGGTCGCGCGCTGTTGATTCGGGCGGGAAGAAAGGCTCCATGGGTTATTTTGTAACACATATAACTGTTACAAATTCCGTGACCGAGACCGTTACTAAGAAAGGCTCATGGGTTATTTTGTAACACATATAACTGTTGCGGATATTCTTTTGAACCGTAGTCAAATAGTTTATAATTAATATATCTGTTGCAATTTTTTTGTTTTTCTTGGGCGACCCCAACTGCTGCAGCAGTAATCTAGTATTTCTTATTGTTCCTCTATCAACAACCAAGGATATGTAGCTAGAAATGAAGATGAAGTTGTTTAAGAGCATCTCCAATAGAGGGTGAATCTTTTTGTTTTTCATGACACGTAGAATTTTAGACCTCCAATTAACATAAATCCATCTCGAATGGTTGGATCCTACAAACTAGGAGGGATGGAAAAATAAATATGAAGGTATTAAAGAAAGTCTTATTTACACTTTCACTTGCACCTCCACGTCATATTTTCAATTATTTTATTTTTTAGAAATTAGTTAAAGTTAAGATAAACGGTTAAGATTTTATCATATAAAATATTCTAAGGATTAACCCCTCACTATTGGAGATAGTTTTTTAACTAAGGGGTCCTATATTTACTATATGTGTAAAATCTCTTAAATAGAGGTCTTAATTAGACTTCCACATTTTAGAATACCTCGGTACTACTACTGGCGCTAGTTCACCATCCACCGCCACCACAAAAAGTATTAAAAAAGGTATTTTAGAATACCTCTGTACCACTACTAGCACAAGTTTACCATCCACCACCACCAGGTACCAGGACTTGATCCCTCCACCTCAGGGATGCAAAGCATTACCCATTCCACCAGGCTAAGGGAGTCCAGGTGAAATTCAGCACACACAAAACGGTATTTGTCCTATTCCAAAAAATGATCCTCACCAAGCAAGGTCAATTCGACTTTACCCCTAGTTTGCAAGACAACTGACAACCAAATGTAACACTGTTTACTTATATCCCTTTATGTAAAGAAATCATGGGGAGCTTGTATACTACTGACATACAAAAAGAGTAATAAACACGAAGAGAAATTATCATAAATTGATGAAAATTTCGGAGTCCGAACTAGTTAAATGAATGTTAATCAACTCAGTAATAGAGGGATTATTAAATAAAAATTGAGGAAATTTGAAATTTTAAACTCAGTAAACATATTATGAACCAAACCTTAATACCTTTTAGCCCAATACATGTAATTGAGCAAATTCAGAAAATTGAGAACACAAAGAACAGTATAAAACAGATCCAACCGATTCTCATCCAAGTTACTTCCACCCAACCACTCATTACCAGCGTGTCGACTCGCCGAGTTAGTAATGGAAACGAGTATGGAGCTTATGAAGTACCCCATTGAAGTAGAACACCAAGCCAAAGCAGTACACATACTTCTCATACTTTCAGGCGCTTCAGAATAAAAAAACTCCAGCATTCCTCCTAGTGTACACATATCTGACACACCAAGTAGTAAAAACTGAAATCCTAACCAGAAAATAGATAACTTTACATGGTCGTTAACGGAGTAATTCCGTCTTTTAACTTCTACTACTGCAGCAACGGCCATGGATGCTGACGCTAAGGCCAAACCGAGTCCGATACGTTTGAGGGGTGGAAATATACTAGTTTTTTGTGGGGATGTTGAGTTCTTTTTCTTTACCAACTTAAGAACCAGATGTTCATATACAGGGATTGAAAGTAGCATGAAAGCTAGTGGAAATATTGATAAAGATGGTGGCGGTAATTCGAAACTACGTGTAATTTTTCGGTTCATAACTACTCCTTGATGGACTGAGAAGGTTTGAAGCTGCGCCAAACAACAATTCATCATAATAGTGCTTGCAAAGATCGGTAGGAGACCAAGAAATGTCTTGGTTTCTTGGACTTGACTCAAACTTATTGAATCATTGCTCAGTGCTTTGTTCAAGAACCTGTAAAAAAATTAGTGCAAGAGAAATTAAAGATTAATTATTATAGTAAATAAAAATTGTATGACATGCAGTTTAATAGTAAACTTACCTGAACTTGGCATATGAACTTCCGCTATAAGGTTCATTCTGATTCATTGCAGCTGGCTGTTGTGCTTTTCGGTTCCGAGCCGCATAGAAAAACACCTTGAAAATCCTAGTGATCGGACTTCCACTAGGAAGTCTATATCTGTAAATAGGGTATCCGGAGGAGAACAAAAGGATTGCAAGACTGAGAACTGCGGCCGAGATACTGAAACTCCATTGCCAGCCTTTATTTTCTTCAATATAAACCATAATGGTACATGATAATAGTCCACCAGTGCAAAGTGAGAAAAAGAACCAATTAAAGAAACTTGATATGAGTCTCTTGTTACTATGTGCAAGTTGGTCAGCACCGTGTGCAGGCAATGATGATTTTATCCCTCCAATGCCTATGGCCATGGCATAAAGTCCGACGTAAAGTAGTGCGGCTTGGGATTGAGATGGCGGCTTTCCTGTGGTTGGCCGCAGTCGGGCATTGTTTGCTTGGATTGTCAGCAGGACTAATCCCTGCATTGTAAAATGTAAAATATCAATCTAGAGCTAACATTTGATCGCATGTGCATTACAACACGAATCCCAGAATTTTCAAGATTACTAATAGGGGTTGCCAATTTATTTGGGGGTGTACCAAATCCTAATATTTTTGATCGATATTTCGTCTATACCTTAATTATTTGATTTAAAAGATTCAATGAGATTATTAATGAGCGATTATGTGAATTATACTTACCAATAACTCAATGGAGCCAGAGAGAAGAAATGTCTTAAACCGTGTGAAGAAAGAATCACTAATGAAACCTCCCACAACAGTAAGTAAGAAAGAAGTCGCCATAAAATTAGTGACCATATTTGCAGCTTCGGCACTTGTATAATGCATTGATGACCGGAAATAACTCACAAAATTTGTTGCATTTGATAAAAACACCAAATTCTCCAGGACCTCAACAGCTGCATGTAATTAAACACACAAGATATGAGAGAATGATATATTTTTTACCTTATTTTGCTCAACTGATGTTATTCGGCAAGATACTCCTTTAAAGTTTAAACCATAATATTGATCAAAAAAAAATTTAAAAAAATGGCCTAATTTACCACAAACAATTGCAGCACTCTTGATTCCCTTATGCTTGGCTTCTTGTACTTCTCTTCCTTTCCAATCAACAAATTCATCGTTCTGATCTTCTGTAATATCATATGCCTGCTTTTCAAAACACGAGCACTTAAACAACTTTTCGTACGAAGTTTTAAAATTTCAGAACGGACTGACTTTTAGTATAACTAGAGAATAATATACACAGGTGATTGAACATTTGAATACTAAGTATATAAAAATGAATAAAAAGTGAAATAAAATAAAAATTATTATGTGAAAATTACCATGAGTTAGAGGGAGACCCAAGAGTGTCTTCAGTTTCAGACACTGAAGTTGAGTGAATAGCACAAGAGAAAGAACTAAGAAGAGATAACTGCTGATGAAGAATGAGATCAGATCAGGTTTGTGTCATTTGGATTATGAATAGAGGTAAGTTGTTGTTTTCATTTTTTATATGGGGTGTAATTAATGCTGAGATAAGAGGTTCATGGAATTAAGCCAAACTTCATAAACTAGTAAGACCAGGTGTCATAGATTAATTTTCCTTTATTTGTTAGGTTCCAAAATGCATTTAAGCTCCATATAATGGAGAATCAATTGGTAAACGATACAAATATGGATAGGAACTGATGGATACACGAAAAGCATTAGTAAGATCAGTGTTATCATGTCTACGAGTGCACAGTGAACATAAACTTTTAAGCATTTAGATTTGTTATTATTGAGATTTGAGATATAAATAAATAAATGTCAAATGTGAGTGCTAAAAAAACGTATGCTCATTCTGTTGTTATGCATTTGTGCACGTGATAAATAGGTTAGTTAAAGCTGGCAGAAGAATGACAATGTATCTTGTCAGTTTCATTGAATACTAATATATTTGCAACGTTTAAAACAGGAACGAGCTAGATACTGCAAAGGTGACGATTTTCTTTTTTACTGTTGCGGTTTTGTATGCTACCCAAGAGGTCCAAATTTTTATAAACTTTGAGATTGTAATGCTTCATTCTGTTGTCACACTTTTCTTCCAATCTTCAATATTCCTGGACATTCCCATTTTAGTCTGAGGACTTGGCTCATAAGACGTGTGGTGCACTTCATTGAGACGTATGTCTTTTTTTCTGTTATTTTTTTCTTTCAAATATTGACTAAACAAACAAACAGAGGTAATTACTCAGAGCATTTCCAAGAAAGGGTGAAATTTTTTTTTTTTATGACACATACGATTTTAGACATTCATTTACATAAAATGCATCTCCAACAGTGGGTCCTATTAAGTAGGAAGGATGTCAAAATAAATACGAAAGTCTTAGAGAAAGTTTTATTTAGACCTTGGGAATGACCTTCATGTCATCTTTTTAATTATATTTTAAATTTTTATCTTTAAATAAATTTTTCTAAACCAATAAGAAAAGGGGAATCAATTTAATCATTATCCAAAAATAACAAATCTTAGAAATATGACCCCCACTATTGGAGATAGTTCATGAGCAAAGAATTACTATTTTTGCCACAAACAAATCACCCCATAAATAAGGATCTAAATAAAAATTCCACGTAGGATTTTTAGCACCCACTGTTGGAGATGCTCTCACTTTCTTGCAAAATTGGACAAAAAGAATTTGGTCAAGTTGTCTTGACCTGAGTAAGCTAATCACTCGTTGACTCTGAGTAAGACCCAAAAATAAATATATTTTTTTTTTTTATCTGTAAAGAGTTTGATTCTCGCAAGTTTCGAACTCTAGACTAAAACTAAAAACCGAGTATATTTGGTCTTTGGTTTGTTCTTCATGGAACTATACTCAAGTTTCCTAAAGACACGTGCTGCATCAAACAAGCAAACACAGCTCAAGTTTACACCTGACTTTATGCAACCACCGCAATAGATTTAAAAAAAAAAAAATTGACCTCCTAGTTTGGCAGTTTGTCTTTCAGTAGGGCTGAACATGGTTATGGTTTTTCGACTTCTAGGAAGAACCGAGGACCAAACCTGGTCAGCCAATTAGGAAGAACCAAACCGAACCATTTACTAATGGATTGGTTATGGTATAAAAAGTGGAAAACCGATAGTGTTGGTTTTGGTTTGGTTTGACCTCTAAAACCGAACCAAAAACCATTGGAAAACCGATTAATTTTTTAAACTTAATTTCTATCGTTGATTTACAAGTATTAGATTCTACCCATTGATTTAGAGGATAAATAGAAACCATAAATCTAATATTTCATTATGATACTGCCCAATTATAAGGCATTTATAAGTTACTTGTTGAATCAGGTAGTCAGCATTTATAAGTTGCGCTGCTTATTATATGTCCAATCAAAATCAAAGACCTTTGGATGGGCAATAAGCAAAAACCCTCTTTTTCTTTCTCCTTCTCTCGCCGCCTCCCTTGTCCACCCCCAACTACATTGGCGAACCACGTTGCTACTCGACTTTCTTCTTCGGAGTCTTCCTTCTTTTTTGTTTGTCAATAACTAAATTAAGATATATTATATATTTTCTTTTGATCTCTAGATTTAGAGTAAGCTTTTAACTATTCTTGATATTTTTCTTTTTTTTTTTTGTCGTAAATTTGTGTAAACCAATACTATCAAGCATCTACAATTTTTTTGTATACTATAAACACTACCGAAAGGAGAACAAATTTGTGTAAATTTTCTTTTTTTTTTGGTTTGACATAATTATTTGTTAACCAAAAACTAATAAATTTTGACAAACCGAAAGCGTAGTTTCAATTTCGAAGCGTAGTTTCCATTTGGAAACCGAACCAATAGTTAATGGATTGGTTTGGTTTAGATTTTTAAAACCAAATAATATTGGTTTCTTTAACTTTTTTGGTTTGGATAGAAACCGTTATAACCAAAACCGACCATGAACAGTTTACCCTACTTGGCGTCCAATTTGGCCCTTCAGCAAAGTTGGCCGATGTCAGGTTTAGAAGGCGGAGTTTGCGATCGCACTCGAGTACTCGACTTCCTAAACAATTCATTCAAGATTCCTTTTTATAAAACAGAAGAGAAAACAAATTTTAAAAACTCCTCCTCTTTCTTGGGCTCCGTTTAGTATATCCTTATCTTGGACCGCCGCAACTCTATTAAACCGACCTCGCCTAAATTTTCTTGCAGTCTCCCATTCTTCATCGAACTAGGGTTTACGAAAATCTCTACAGAAATCTTCTCAGATGGGGAATAAAAGCACTAAATCGTCACTTTCAAGAGGATCTTCTTCGTTACAGAACTCTTCTTCTCAGTCTCAGATGGGGAATTCGTCAATTTCAAGAGGATTTCCGTCGTCGTTTTCAGAATCAAAGTACTCAAAAATTGCAGACAACTACAATTCTTTAGAAGAAGTTACAACAGCATTAGCACAAGCAGGTCTAGAATCATCAAATCTGATCGTCGGAATCGATTTCACAAAAAGCAATGAATGGAGTGGTCAAAAATCATTCAACAACAAGTGTTTACATTCCATCAACAAAACCACCCGAAACCCTTACGAACAGGCAATCTCCATAATCGGAAGAACTTTATCGGCGTTCGATGAAGATAACCTAATTCCTTGTTTTGGATTTGGTGATGTTAAAACTCAAGAGAAACATGTATTCAGTTTTTACAAGGATAATAAAGTCTGTAATGGATTTGAAGAGGTGTTAACGAGGTATAGAGAATTGGTGCCGTTTGTAAACCTCTCAGGTCCGACGTCGTTTGCTCCGATCATTGATATGGCGAGTACGATTGTTCATCAGAGTGGTGGACAGTACCATGTGTTGTTGATTATTGCTGATGGACAGGTTCAGAAGGAACAGGAGCAAGAGACTATTAACGCGATTGTGAGAGCGAGCCAGTATCCGTTGTCGATTGTTTTGGTTGGAGTTGGAGATGGACCTTGGGAATTAATGAAGAAATTTGATGATAATATCCCTGCTCGTGCTTTTGATAATTTCCAGTTTGTGAATTTTACTGAAATTATGTCTAAAGATTTGCCGGAGACTAAAAGAGAGACAGAATTCGCTCTTTCGGCTTTGATGGAAATCCCTTCTCAGTATAAGGCCACTGTGGAACTTGGATTGTTGAGTTCTAGAAATAACAAGACTGTTGAAAAGGTTGCTCTTCCTCCACCTTTCTAAAGACCTTTCCCTGCAGCAGCAGCCAGCAGGAGGATTTCTTTTTCGATTGCGTCGAGTTTTCATTAACCTGATGTGGATCAACAGAATGTGCCTCTAGCCTCCAAGTACTTGGTTTCTGTTTTTTTTTTTTAGTCTATTAGTTCTGATTTCATTTAATTTTAGGTAGTGTTTGTTCAAGATAACACAAAAAGAATTGATCTGGTTCAACTAACAACAGTACAAGATTGATATTGGTGTTCTTTAAGTTTCTTGTTTTTGATTCCTCTTTGAATATATGTCATTGTTTTCGTTCTTGTGAAATGGCCCTTGTATCATGCTACTAGAATATACAAATCTCTAGATGTTAAGTCTTTTTCTTCCATAGCATGTTTCATTCAATTAAGAAATCCTCATACCAACTTTAAGTACAGAAAGAATATTACGACCTAGATATGATATAATTTTGTTAATTTTATCAGTTGAAGAATTCAATTACATACAGATTTTCTGAGATTTCTTAGTTTTTCCAGGAGATCTATCTCTAAAGATACAATTAACCTTAATATGCTCAGGCTTCGCCTAAAGGATCTCTAAATTTACTGATGCAGAGGGATCCAAGGTGTTTCAGCTCACCTCTAAGCCAGCCTAATATAATTATAAAGCCCTGAACAAGAAAGTAAAAAGTATCAGGAAATTGTATGTCAGCAAACAAGAACGCTGTTAAACTGGTTTAATACTATCTTCATTTGAGGCAAGTTTTAAAATGTACCCGAAGTACAAGGAAGACGATATAGGAGTGCAGGTTGACCATGCCCATCCATCAAGTATAACCCAATATAGGTAAGGATGAGACCTGAAATCAAGAGACTAGGCATCATCAACAAGATATTCATGAGGGTTGTTATTCTAGAGTATCAGTAGACTGAGCATTTTGGAACTAAGATGAAATGTACAAAATAAAGAGAATTTGTGCAATGGGAAGTATGGTAGTTGTCCTATTTTATCGCTTTCCTGAACAAAGCCGCCAGTGTTGTATACACCCCATATCATCGTGTTATAATTTACCATGTATACAAAAATTCCCAAAATAGAAATTTATACATAAGGTAGCTATTGATGCATCAGAACTAAACCTCCTGTAAATAGTGATTCTCAAGACCTAGGTAATTATATAATTTTCAAAGAACATGAAGATATCAACACCAGACAATAAAAAAACTTCTGAGCTTTGACGAACCAAAAACCAACAGTATGTACATGCACAATTTCTAGCTTTGAAACAAGTAATATGCACGCTCCAATATATATCAAGTGCTTATTAACTAACTAAGTACGGCGAAATAAATAAGAATGAACAAAAAGCAAACTGAAAATGAAGAAGCAAGAAGCTTACAACAACATCTTGGCAACCCATGCATATGATACATGCTGATTTGGCAGCCCAAAAGATGGCAATGCTAGACAGAATGGCAACACCCCCATAGAAAGAACTGTTAACTTGCCAAGACGAGGAAGGTTTACTTTCTTATTCCCAGAATTCTTGAATATCCTGGAAGAGAGATGCACAATACTAAGATGAGAAAAAAGCTATTCAATGGCATGTCAAAGTAGTTGCTAAAATCTGGATCATCGTTCCTCTACCTTAAGATCACTGTGACTAGGCAAGCGTGCATTCCCTGAAAAGAGAAAAAAAAACATCAGAGTAAAGTTCAGCAATCTGGTTAATTACTATTTACACAAATATCAATGACGCTGTCCACTGGTCAAGGTTTACTTTCCTTTTGCAGGGGCTGAGAGGAAAAGTTCAAATTCCAAAAAAGTCTGGGAGGCATGTCCATTCATTATACGTAACGGAGTTTGATGTAACTACGGGTAAAGACAATATAAGCACAAAAAAGTTACCAACAATTAGCAGAGCTTCGGACCTCCATTGTACTCAAGAGTAATTTCCTATGAGAATTGAAAGGTATCCTAAAACACACGAAGTCGAACTCCAGTCCTCCATATGACTTAGATTAAGTATATTAAAAGATCTGCCTTATGCACATGAAGTCCACATATAATGGGATGAAAAGCATATGAAATACAACTTTTTTCCTAACCTTCCATGAATGCATAATGTACATGTATTCGGTTATGTCGATTTCAAATTTGATTTAAAACTTTTTCGAGTATAAAGACTTGCAAATACGTAACAATACACGAAAAAGAAACGCAAGTGGTGATTAATAAAGTTTGACGCTGATGCGTTAGTTAAAGTTTCTTGCTTGTAATATTTGCATTGTGTGGCGAAGTAAACAAAAAACAATGATGTGTGCAGCAAAAGATCAAGAAGCACAAATGTTTCTATCTCGTTTCTTCTGGTCTGTTGTGCATATTAGTTACTGATTATTACTAACGGCACCTCTCCAAACATTAAATAGAACAATAAATATCCCAAGTAGACAAAGTAAGAATGTCTTATACTTAGAACATCAATGCCTCAGTCATGAAGCAAACCTTTACAATTGATGCCCAATGATGGAACCAACCATTTAGTCAAGTTTCAATGAAACAAAAAAGTAAGGAGGAAATTCTTAAAAAGCTATGTACCTCAGTAACTCAGTTCCACAGACGCAAAATAGTACGACCAGCAGCCAAATGAACCACGTCGACATAAAGTAGTATAGGAGCATCAGAAAGACTGATGCTACAATGACAAATACCACAGCACCCCTGGCATTGATATCAAAAACCTCTCAAGTCTCAGCAGCAGAAGAGACCTGTCGAATCAAGAAACAAAACAGGAGGCATTGGTTTGTTTCAGTTTCTTTTCAATCAAACATGAAATCACCTCATTAGTTAAAACATCATGAGGATTGTACTACAGTCCAGTTTGAAGCAATCTCCTATCTTAAGATTCTAGTCACCATTTTCAATGGAACCCAACAAGGAACATAAGATTTAACAAGGACATAAGCTACACAAATATTTACTTACTAAACAGTGGCATATACAAAGCAACTGGAGATGTGTGGTTGGAAGTGTACAGATGTTAGTATTACGGTCCGTGGATGAACGACTTGCACCAGTCACTGGCCTAATGTATGAGACCTTACAAGCATACAGACATGGTACTTCTAAAGCTAAGTCTCTTTATAGAAAGATCCAATAAGAAAAGAGAAAGGGGGAAAAAAGAAAAAAAAACTACGGTTATGAACCAGAAGTCTCACATGGTCACGATCAAAAGGATTGTCCATCTATATTTCCACCAAGCAATTATTGATTAACATGAAATGTGACCAAAGCGATTCAGATGGAACAGAACTAATGAACAGCAAAAATATGTCTCAACTTGAAAGAGCTAAGCATGACTTGAACGCATATGTTAAAAGTTAAAACACTTACAAAATGCAAGCTCCAAATTCCAAGGGATATAAAGAATCATAGATACGCATGTCTAACTGCGAACGCAAAAACTGTCTGCAGATACCAAAACACGATATGGATATTTTATATTTTATATTTTATCACATTTCTTTTTATCTTTTCATCTTAACTAAACATTTCTTTTTATCTTTTCATCTTAACTAAAACTGATTATTACATTCCCAGAAAAAGGCCTTTCAGTGCAATGCGGAGGCAAAAAACAGAGCTCAGTTCTTCATGTAAGTTTCAGACTAAGAGAGGAGGTCACAACGTATGACTAATGCTTTGCACGAAACTGAAAGGATCAATTAAGAAATGAACAAACCTTTGGTGTCAGCTGATCATAACTCTCATGACCTTGCTCCGAAGCAATAAACTCCGACCAAAGAGACGCACAGACAATAGTCCCAACGGCCATCAGAAATAGAAATATCACTGAATTGTCAACAAGTGGGCAGTTTGGAGAGTAAAATAGAAGCTCCACAGCCTCCACTGCATTGCAACCATATTCAAATTAGATGGAATGTTATATGAATTAAAAGGAGAAAGGTAACAAATGTTACAAATAATAGATGGGTTGAATGGAGACTAAGATGGTATATTTTTATATCCAATGGTGAATGGTTCAAGAAACACAAAATATTACAGAAAGGCCTAAACTAACAACAGTACACATCCAAGGCTAATACCTCTCTTTTCTAGAAGAACTATGAAAGAAATCCGAAAATGAAACCTATGTCCTGTACTACGGTGTTGATATTTCTAGCTTTCCATCTTAAAGACGTGCTATTGATCACATACGGATTCTATCTAACTTATTTCTCTATATGTAAGAATCAATAGGATTCGCCCATGGTCCAAGGACGCTTTCAACCACAAGTTGCATCTAATAATTATTGACAAAGCAAGACTTTATCGGCATGGCAGTAAAAGAATGGAATACCATACATATTCTTATACAAGAATACAAATGAAACTCATAACCTACCCCGTAAAGTAAGTAGCCTTTGCTTAATCTTCCAAACAACATATTCCATGCATCAATCAAATTGAAATCAAACCAAAAGATTACAACAAAAACTTACCCCACCGTCCGGCTAACTTAATACGTTCATAGTCTTTCCTGTCAACTTCGCGGTCATGACAACATGAATTGGAATGTACTGATATTTATGGAAGTATGATTTTCAGAACACACCATTTTGTAAAGATCTGCCAGAAAAATGTATGGAGAAAAACATGTAAGGGATCTAATCAACACGGCAAGATAAACAACTTCACATAACTAATTTGATTGAGCCATCAGGTGAGAAATACCTTTATTGTCATTGATCACTAATAACCCAGATGCACCATCTGATTCAGCAACTTCTGCTTTCATTGTAAAGGCACAATCTCCGCGTGTAGACAGCGCATTAGAAGTTGATAACTGAAACAGGTTGAACAAAACATTATCCACAACAACAATTGATCATTTCAAAAGAAAATAATAGAGTAGCCATTCCAAATTTGTAATGGGGATAGTATAACATAGAACATGTCGATTATCCCCATAATCCAGACATCCCATAGAGTGAAGAGTACCAAGTGAGAAAGTTCTAGAATCAGCAGAAAAAATGTCTGTCAAGAATAAATAAGTAATATCACGTAACTTTGATCAACATTTGTAAAGCTTGATTCCACCCAGATACAACCTAAATGTTTCCGCTATACAGTTAACAAACTATTACGAAGTTCAAACTAATGTATTAACATCTCATGCTGTGTGCAACATATTTTTAAAAGCTCGGTATAAAAATATCAACGAAAGAATTACATTTGAGGTTGAACTTGAACAGCAATTTGAGGGGTTTGCGAAAACGGCAGGATGTCAAAGAGCATTGTCTGCATGTTCTGGCAAGAGATCACCAAACGCAGCACCTAAGCCAACTACACTTTCAACTTTTACCCACATCATCAGCTTTACCTGAAAATGAAGTAACGGAAATACCTCAGATCAACTTAGTTGCAACCGCTAAATGTAAGGGGAAAGGAACAGATTAAGAAACATATATATATTGACTACATAGCTTAGACAAAATACGCGTACATCACTTTTCTGTGTAAAATAACTTATATGATTTAAAATACATCTTCCAAGATCCAAAACACACTCACATTGCAAGGAATTCCACTAAACAAATATAGAAGCGTTGAAACAGAAATTGAATACGCACATGCTAGGGACGAACATTCTATTGCTTACAAGTTAGAGAGCAAGTGTATTGAGCATTAAAAAAAAAAAAAAAAAAAAAAACTGACATATTAATTTGCTTCACTTCAACCCTTACAGCACTTAAAATCAGTCATAAAATTCCTCCCAACAAATGAACCTAGCGGTCAAATCCCAGAGATCCGAATCTTTAAAAGATTTAAAACTCAACTCATCTACCTATCCTAATTTATGCTCTACACATTTCAGAAAATATATACAATCTATTAAACTTTCAAGTGTTTTAGTTCAAATTTTTCTCTTTAAAAAGCACAGTCACAAATCGAAACCCTAGAATTACAAGATTTAACACGAATTATCAGGAAAAAGAAAACAAACTCAGATTAAGTAACAAAATTAAACAATATTACTACTAGTATCAGTAGTGACGGGAAGTCATACCAGCTGAAAATTGTTATTGCATGAAGCGGATTTATGAGCGATTCGATCACCGTGAGGAACAATTGCAGCAGCAGAAGAAGCCACTGTCGATGTAACCTAGATTTCCTCTCTTTTGCAGTGAAACGAAATAAGAGAAGAAAGATCTGTTAATTTAAAAGCGTTTTTTTTCAGTGTTTTCGTTTCTTTCTCAAATAACATTCCCATTTCGGAGGGAAGTCTTGTAACGGAAATCGAACCGGTTTATTCGCCCGCGTTTCTTTCCAAGTTTTTAAACCTGTTTGGCATACCGGGTGGCATGGCAAACTAGTTGCCCCACTTTAGGAAACCACGGATCAATAGAGTTTCTAGTGAACGATATTGATAATATCGCCAGTGCTACCATTAATATCGCTCGTTATTGATGGTAGTGCCAACGGCTAGTTCTTTATCGCTTAAATAGGTAATTTTTAAACTCATAATTTGCCCCAAAATTTTTGTCTAGAAAAATTTCTCTATTTCTCTCTTTCTTAATCTAATTTCTCTATTTCTCTCTTTCTCAATGTAATTTATTTTTTCAAAGTTCCCCAAATGGCACAATTTGAAACCTAACTTGATTCATCAACAAAACTTAATTTTTCTAGAGTAGTGCTTGAAGATGTTGTTAAGAAGATATGTGATAGTTATAAAGAAATAGGTAAGAAGCAAACAAGTCTTCAAGTTTTGGATATTAACCAAGTCAAAACCGCAACTAAGAAAAGACGAAGAAAAGTTCATGTCAAGGAAAATAAGGCAAAACAAATTTGAAGCCAACAAAAAAGATAAGCAAAGGAAACTCCGTTCATGAGCGCATTGATTGGAAGTTTGGTGAAATGAAGAAGATTAACAAGGTGAAGAACATTGTCCCAAATTTTTATTTTTAAAGTTTATATTTCAAACTATTATTGTCTAGTTTATGTCTTGTAAAATGATTATTAATGATTAATTCGAAGTTTAATGAATTTGAAAAATTGACTTGTATTGTTAAAAATTAAGTTTAATTTTATTCTTAATCCAATCTTACTAAAAATGCGAGGGTACCCAAATACATCACAATCTTTTACATCCACCTATAAGTCCTCTACCGAAAGTGATTTTCTATGAACAGAGTCGAGACAATACAACAAATTGGTTCACACTTCGTGTGATCGTCTATGGATACGAGATCGAGACAATACGACAACAAGATAACTTGCGAGATTGACTATGGATACAAGATCGAGATAATACAACAACGAAGTATGATACTTGATAATAGGTTCGGACTTAACCAAACTCTATAGGATCACTATCAGGAATATGCGAAGTTAGCGGTTGTGTATTTTACTTTTAATTATAATTGCGGAAATAGAAAAGTAAAAGACATAGTAAGATTTTGTTAACGAGGAAATTGCAAATGCAGAAAAACCCCGGGACCTAGTCCAGAATTGAATACTCTCAGGATTAAGCCGATATACAAAATCTACACCAACTTCATATAGTTGAAACCAAGCAACTACCCCTAATTCACTTAGTTTCCTCAGTATCCCTGCGCTTCCTTCTTCAATGAGTGCACGCACTGGAACAATTGATTTGGATCGTATTCCAAACAGTAAATGAACAACAAATCTGTATGGTAACAACTCTTTCGATTCTTTCAAGATAAAGATATCTCAAGTAAAAACGCAAAGGCTCTTCCGTTTAATCTAATAAACTCCTCTGCCTGGTTAGATCAATCTATCCAATAACTACCAAAGTAGTCAAGTTTAGATTCGCAATCAATCGATATAGATTCAAACAAGAAACTATAAAGTGATGCCGATCTCACGCAACTAATCAATCAAATAAATCATATTCTAGTTGGATCCCAGTCGATCAAGATTTGTGCACACCCAAAGACATAAGAACTAAATAAGAAATCTTCTTCGTCTTCAAATCTTCTTTAATCTTCAATAAACACCTGCATAATGCCACTTGAATCTCTTGTGGTCAATTACATACAGAACAGAGTATGTTAACAATGGGTTATCACAAGATGTCTTTAGATCTACAAACAGTTCTAAAGATCACGTCGATACTTCGATCTAGTTTGAGTGAATCTTATATCAGAAGAGAAGATTCTCAAGAATAAACAAACTAGGTGCAATCAAAGTTTCAACAACCTTTAGTCAATCAAATCAATCGAAAACTAATAACACTGCAATTATCTAGTTTCCCATCAACGGTACTCGTAGAGCTTCTTGATCCCACATAAGACTTTAAACGAGCGGTCGTAAGAGATTTCACCTAATTAGGATACTTTCCTCTCCGATTAGACGGCTCCACCAGAAACAACAAAAAGATGAAGTTTACCTGGCTCTTAGGATAGTTTGCTAAAAATAAAAATTTAGGTATTTATAGACCAAGGATTTTTGGACACCAAGGAATTTCCAAAACCGAAAATATTCTCAAGATATGCAATGAATAACAATATTCGGTTTTCCTAATTCCAATAAATGTTTTTCCAAAATTTCTGAAATCTCTCAATAGTAAATCTCCAACTAGTTAATGCACATTACTAATTTTTATTCTCTAGAGATATGCATTTAATTGCTGGTAATTAAAGCAAATAAAACCAAAAACCTTAATTAAAAGATTCTCAATTTATTTATTGCAGGATCTCCTTGAGTACTAAGGAATATCTTTGAACAATAAATGATAAGAGTTACATCTTTTCACTATAAATCCTTATTCATATTTACATGGATTTACATTCTTGGAATCGGTTATACCACACTTCCAAATAAGTTTAGAATTGGTTCACCTGTATTCCAAGACTACTATGTGACTGATTAAACATCAAGTAACATACATGGGTTCAATCGGTTCTACCAATCACTAGGATTGGTTATACCTCAATATGGAAATACTTGTGATCGGTCACACAAGTTACCATGACCGGTTCCATCAGTTACCAGGAACGCTTACATCAATTACCTGGACCGGTTACCATATTCTCATGGTAGTCTTGTGATCGGTCACAACAGTTACCAGGATCGGTTACACCAATTACCAGGACCAGTTATACCAATTACAAGGATCGATTATACAACTCTCGGTGATTGGTCACACCAATACTAAGATCGGTCACACCAATTACAAATATTGATCATACCATCTCATGGTGATTACTTAGGATCGGTTACACCAACTAATAAAAACTACTCATACCAAATCATAAGTCAACCATTGTGATTAGTTATACAGTAAAAATTTCATATATTAATAAACTCTATAAATTAATAAAAAATCATGGTCCCAACTTGGGTCAGTTATAAATAGTAATAAACTCCACATTTTAATATTAATAGATTTTTCTAGCCACACCATAAGGAATTTACCTCCATATATTAATATAATCGTTATAATCGGAAAATTATATATCTTGTTACATCAAAATTTAAAAGAAAAATATGTATCTATACTTGTTTGAGAAAAGGATGTAATTTTTTGGATTGTTATCTCATATTTTGATGTGCGTATGTGTAAGACCTTGTTACTATGTGCACCTTCTTGTCGAAGCCAAAATATTTCCAACTTATCGAACATGTTTAAAGCTTCTTGTTGAGCAATTTTTTTTGGTATACCTCCTTATATTAATAAACTCCATATATTAATAAGTTTGTGAAGTCCCAATGCTATTAATATATGGAGTTTTTACTATACTAAGATACATAACAAAGTTACGATCGGTTCTATCATCTCACACATATTGGTAATCCAAAGATTTGCAATGAATAGCCGTACCAATAAGCCTAGAGATTTCCCTTTCGATTCATAAAACAAGTTTATGAATGTACTTCCTTTAAAAAAATGTAAACATTGATTCCTAGGATGAAATTTTTCACCATAACCCATTCACATAATCATAACAGTATATACAAGATTATGTTGATGTCATATCTACGAAGTTCAAAAGATAAGTGTTATACTTTGTAATCAAATTCCCTAATATTATGATCATACAAATATAACCAGGTCACATCACTAGAGTATCATACAATATGTACAATATATACAGCTTCGCAGTTATGTTTTCAATATAGCACGACTTGAAAGATACGTTAGGAATGAAATGGTTCAAGTCAATATTACTAACCTCATCGCAGTTATGTTTTCAATATAGAACGACTTGAAAGATACGTTAGGAATGAAACGGTTCAAGTCAATATTACTAACCTCAATAGGAAGGATGATGTTGTCGTTGTAGTTCGCTTCTTCTTCTCATTCTACGGGTCTTCGTAGTAATACTTGTATGTCTCAACATTCCTAGAATTTCTAGTCTAACCTAAACGAAGTTGACTCTAGTATATAATCAAGCGACTTTAGATGAGTTTTGAGTCACTAAAATATAACAAAGAAACTTGACATACCAGCGCTTGGTGAGTTCAACTGAGCTATGCTCTAACACTTACATTTTAATTAGAGATACATTTTTGTTTAAACAAAAATTACACATGTTCTAAAACTTAATACTTAAAGCAACTTTCAAACTTAATGACTTAAGTGGACAATTAAGAAATTAAAACATAAATAGTGGATTATACTCTGGAAACACTTTTAAAATCTCCAAACAACTTCCAAATTGAAGGTTTTTTCTGTAGATGCGACGATATTCCATACGACACCTTTTTTCAAGTTCGATCATGGTTCACCATCCCTCAAGTTTTGACCTTCTTGTTGAAGTAAAACAAGATACTTACTAATTTTCGTATTCATTATAATGAAGCGATGAGACAACACCCCAACATCACAATTGTTGGGGTTCATTGTTTGTTCTTAAAATTTTCTAAATATCCTTTACCACAAATTTTGGTGACGGGATTCTTTTCCGAATATAGTCTCAGTACAAAAAACATAATTCCTGCAAATACATTCATCTTCCTCAGTAGTAAATTTTGGTCATCGCCTCCTAATTCAACTTCGCACATTGGCACGATTAACGACTCTTTGATTTTCGGTACCATGTTGGTTTGCTACGAACTCATCCATGTTCATATATCAGTCATGCTCTCTGAGGAATTGGAAGAGTGATGAAATGAATTGGAGATTGAGAATTTCTAGAGAGATTTAGAAATTATGTTGTGAGTTGAAATAAGTTAGAAATTGGGTATTTATATAAGGGTAAAATGGTAGTCTTTGGATGAAGAACTGTTAGAGCATTGCTCGGTCGAACTCGCATGCTTTGCTATCTCAAGCATGTTTGTCAATGTTAGTGATCAAAACTATAAGTCTTGATTTCTAGCCTATGTAGCTAAAGGTCTCGGACTGGGATAGAAAGTGTAGTTGGGATCAAGAAATCCATGGCAATCATCATACAAGACGAAGGACTACTCGAGGAACCGGTGGAACTTCATCGACTAAAAGGTATGTGGAGACTTGAACTTATCTATCACTCAAAAGTCCGTTTACTCTATCTCCTACTCTTGAGACAAAAGTCGTTTTGACGTATAGACTTTCATTATACACATTTGTTATTTCGAGCCGAGTTTAAATCGTCTATCTATTTCTCGAAATATGTGTTGGTAAGCTTTCGCTTTAGCCGAATTCATCTTTACCTAGTGACGAAAGTCATGTTATGTTTCAATCATCTTGGAAATTACTCTGACGAAAAAATGATTTGTGAATAACGGCTATATAACGTTCTCTGAGAATGTTTCAATGATTGAAATGAGAGTTTAGATTACACAACCATTGGTAGGATATAAGCATTGTTGTGGAAACACATATATGTATAAGTCCTTATTCCTTGAACCAAAGTTTGGGAACTTTGTTGATCAAGAGAAATGGAAGTGGCGTGAGCCAAGTCCGCGAACTTACGGAAGTTCTCGACCCGAGAATTTCTGTTGGAGTTTGTGAACTCCTTCCATTAGCTTAAGTCCGCGAACTTGAGTAGGTTATGTCTAAAACCGGTTGTTCTTGAACTAATGTTTAAATAAACTAAGGAATGATTTTGCAAACCGTGGCTATAAAGTTCATGAACCGATTCGAGTGAATCAAACCGTGTTTTGCTTTAATTGTGTCTTGTTTAGTTACATAAGATTTCCTTGCAATTGAACAACTCTCTAACTAGTTCATTTGAGTCATTTGAACTAGTTATGGTGAAGAAGAATATGGTTGATATGAGAGTGATCATATGGCTAACCATTTGGTTGACTATTGTTGAACCAACAAATGTTAATGTTTGGGTACGGTTCATAAACCCAAAATTGAACATTTCATTTGTGTGTAACAAGCTAAGTTTTCGATCCAACGGTTAAGAAATATTAGCTTGAATCTAATCAGGTTTTCATCTAACGGTGAATATTGAATGCTTTGTTACCAAGCTAACATTGATTGCAAACCCTGATTTGAAAGACTATATAAGGGAGAACTCTAGCAACTGGGAAACCTAATCCCCACACCTTACGTGTGATACTAGTTGCATAATCTAGAGTCGATTCTCCTTTAACCTTTAGTTTTCTTCTTCTAAAACCAGGTTAACGACTTAAAGACTTCATTGGGATTGTGAAGCCAGACCGATACTACTTTTCTTGTAGTTGTGTGTTCTGATCTTGTTGTTTCTATCATACAAGTACAATTGGAATAATTGGCTTGAGATTTATATCTCCAATAGGCAAGATAGAAAAGAAATCACAAACACTTTGTCTCATCGTTTGTGATTCCGCAATATCTTTTTTCACTGCGTCGATTAAGATTATTGTGAGGTGATCAATAATACTAGGTTGTTCTTCGGGAAAATAAGTCCGGGTTATTGATTGGTTCATGTTCACCTTGATTTATCAAAAGAATGAACAAAACTCGTAGGTATATTCGTGGGAGACGGATTTATCTATTCTGTAGACTTTTCTGTGTGATACAGATTTGTTTATTAAAGTATTCGACTTTGGGTCGTAGCAACTCTTAGTTGTGGGTGAGATCAGCTAAGAGAATCAAGTACGTAGCATCCTCTGGGATCGAGGCGTATGAGCATAATTGTACCTTGGATCGGTGTGAGATTGATTGGGGTTCAACTACGGTCAGACCGAAGTTAATTTGGAGTAGGCTAGAGTACGTAGAGGCTTAATACGATTTTGTGTTCAATCTGGACTTGGTCCATGGGTTTTTCTCGCATTTCGGTTTCCTCGTTAACAAAATTCTGGTGTACGTGTTATTTCTATTCAAGCATTATATTTGTTTATATAATTGAAATATCACAGGTTGTGCATTGTTCAATCAATTAGAATATCCGACCTTTTGGGTTGTTGATTTAAATTGATTGACACTTGGATATTGGTCTTTGGTACCATCCAAGTTATCTCTCTTTGGTAAAGACTCATGATTTCTATTTGCTTGAGTAAAGATCAAATCGAGAGATTGAGATATAAACTCTTTGATATACTTTTTATCTAGATTGAGTCCGATTTGTCTAGTTGATTCTCTAGAAAGTATATTAGAGTTTGTCCATCTGATTGCTAAGCGAAATATTGGGTGTGGTTGTTAGACCCCCGCTTTTCAATTGGTATCGAGAGCGAGGAAAACACGTTCAAGACCTTATAAGTACGTGTTTGTATCGATATGACTCTATGGACAGAGGTGTTATCTCTATTAACGTACCACTAGTCTTCGATGGCTCTAATTACTTATGGTGGAAAATTGCTATGCGAGCTTTTCTTCAAGCGCGTGATTTTCAATCATGGGTATATGTTGTTAATGGTTATGATCCTCCGTCAGTGGCGAGTTGGTGATGTAAATGTTCCCAAGAATATTGGTGAATACACCTATTTGAGGTACTTGCTACAAAGCAAAATTCTGACGGTTTGAATGCCATCATACATGCCATTACCCCAAATCTTCAGCACCATGTGACAAACGGCATTAAGTCGCAAGAAGCTTGGGATATTTTAGAAACCGTTTTTGAAGGTAATACCAGTGAAAAGGAAGCTAGGCTTCAAAACCTTAATTCCGATTGGGAAAACCTTCGTATGGCAGATGAAGAAACATTTGATGAGTTTAATCACAAAGTGTCTGAAATTATTAATGCATCTTTTGCATTGGGTAAGACTATTCCTGAAAAGGACATTGTGATGAAAATTCTCAGATCGCTGCCATCAAGATACGATTCTAAGAAGCATTCCATCGTTAAGGGAAATAACCTTGATAATCTCTCCAGAAATACGCTGGTTGGGAAGCTTAAGATCTTTGATCATGAGCATTCATCCAAGACTAAGGATGTTGCATTCAAAGCACTAAAGGACACTAAATTACTTGATAAAAGTAAAAAAGTGTATATCTCTGAAGATGATCACTCTGAGACAGATTCATCATATGAAGATCTTGACAAATCAGTCTCGATGATCACAAGACATTTTAAGAATCTTATGCTAAAGAGAAGTAAACGGTTTACCAGAGATAAGCCTAAGGCATCAGTCAAATCTCATAATCGTGTTCCTCCTAAAAATAGGGATATTGATGAAACTAATGACGAGGATATGCCTCAGTGCTTTAAGTGTAAAGGATTTGGTCATTTTGCAAACGAGTTCCCAAATCGTAGAAAATACACTTTGGGAACAAAGGTCTTGTTTGCAACTCTTGATGAAATGTCTGACAATTATGATTCTAATGAAGATGAGAAATCAAGTGTTGCACTTCTTGGTGAAAGTATCGATTTTGATAATTGTAGCAATACATACATCAATCTTGATATTCTTTCAGAAGATAATCCAACTATTCTGGATGATAAAGTTGATCCATACTTTGGAAACTTTGTTTATAATGTTTCAGGTTCCACTATGTGCCTAGCTGCATGCACATCTCAAAAGCCCGACTTCTATCCTAGATTGACGTGTTCGTATTGTTCTCAAAGGGGTCATGAACTTTCAAGGTGTTACAAGTACAAACACCAACTTAGGCACATCAACAAACTTCAATGAAGAGCAAATTATTTAACAATGAAGCTTAAACTTGCTCAGAAGACCGTTGAGGTATGTAGGATTTTATCTTCATCTAAGAAGTTAGTTTCCAAGGACAAACCAAGACCATTAGAGAAAAAAGTATGGTCGAGTCGGTTTGATAGACAGAAGTCTGAGGATTCCTCTCATGAGGAAAATGGTGGACAAATTGTTGTTCACCGCAACGCAATTTAATTGTGTTGATTGATAAAAATCTTGCACATGTGCCTGATCAAAGAGACAATGATTTTGTACCTCACGGGCTTTAGGAAAAGTTTTTTTTCTCTTTTCTTTTTCTTAGTTTTGATTTTGTGTCTATCAAACAAAAAGAGAGGGTTATGATTGTCAATTATACTCTTTATAGGGTTGAGAGTTGGACGTGTACGAACCTGTTAAAGGTTTCGAAACCCTACAGTCCTTTTCCTTCTATGAAACTCCTTTTTATCCCAAGACTACTTGTTGAGACTGTGATTTCCTCTCACAAACCCATACGCATATGGATGCTCCAAGTGTCATGTCTTCTGATGGAAATGATGTCAATATGATTGTCAAGCCATCAATCATGAAGGAAAACGAAAAATCTCCGTTAGCTCCAACATTGAAAAGAAAAAAAAGGAATGTGAGGAATCCAAGAGTCGTTCCTTCAAACTCTCAGAAGTTTTCTGATGTTCTTGAAGTGTTGAAAGAGATGTGAAAGTAGATTCAACAAATAAAGGCTTTTGTGTATAAGACTCGTGAAATTCAGAAGGCCCTGGCTCGACATCATCAGCCAAGAAGGTTTATTGATATAAACGCCTACCTTAAAGAACCTTATGTCCCAATGGTTGTTGAAGACAAGGAGTTCGGGGACGATAAAGAATTCTTCAAAGGTTTAACATCTAGTAAATCTTCTATTTTTCTTGTTTTTGTTTAGAAGAATAACTAGAGTTTGGAATAGCCATTATTGTGATTACACATAGCTATGTCCAACATTTTCATCTTCATGTTTTTAGATTTATTTGTTTAAATTCTAAACTTGTTTGGAAGATGAATTTTGCAGTATTAATCTTTATGGTTTTATATATTGCAATTGTTTATGGTATATATGTGTGTTTGAGTCCGTGAACTATGATTGTCCCATATCTTGTCAAAAGTAAAGTTTTTCGTAAGTCGATATTCATATATTGATAAAGGAATGAATGGACTTTTGACAAAAACAAAAGTTAAGCCTATATTGTCAATTATTGATGGAAGATAGGTTAAAATCTTTTATTTTCAAGGATTATGTCTATTGTATGTCATGGTGCAAATTGTGATGAAAAATAAAATGAATCCTTGTGTATTCCTGATAATTGATCTTCCCGATCCATATTTTTTGTGTATTCTTGTGAGGCTCCGTAATGTGTCTTATGTTGAGCACTAAACAATCAAGGTTGGTTATTTTTATGATTAGCCTTGTTGTTGTTTCGTAAGATACTTTATGTCGAGCATATTGGACTAAATTAATCATCTTGTTTGGTTATTTAGTTATAACTCCATAAGTTTTCTTATGTTTGAGCGCTTTTGAGTGAGTTGATTATTTTCATGATTAACTTAGTCATTGCTCCATAGATTCTCTTATGTGAGTATGGCCAATTAAATTGATCACTTTTGTGATTAGTTTGGTTGTGTATTTCAATTAAATTAATCATGGGTTCTCTTGTGGTTAATTTGATTGAATATTTTGGATTCAAATTCATACTTGTATGTGATTTGTTATGTCCAAAGAAATCCTTCTTTTCTTTCGAAATTAAGGTCGCTCTTGTTGTTCTTTCGGGAATGACATATTATGGGGGACAGTTCTTCTTGAACTTGCGCTTAATTGCCATATCTTTGTGGGGAGTGCGGTTGTGGAATATTATAGGGGTTATCTTGTATCTTTAAACTCCTTGATGAATGCATTTAGCTTCGGCTTTATGATTGCATCTAAATAAGATGATGTGTGTTTCTTTATTTTGGTCATGAAATGTCTCTTTCGGAAATTTCATTAGGATCCGTTCTTGTACCTTTGCCAATTTTATTGACAAAAGGGGGAGAATTAATATGTAGTTCACTACAAATACATATGGTTTTCGGATCATTATGTAAGGGGGAGTGGTTTCCATGTGAGATGGAGTATTGACTAAGGGGGAGTGATACATATCGCCATAGTATTGTTGTTGAAGTTATGATACAATTGGACTTTGATGCTGTGTAATGATACTATGACACTGTATAACAATAATTGAGAACTATTGTTTTCTCTTTGTTATAGCTACGGATTTTCAACATCGATGATGCTAAACTTACAACCTTTAGGATCATTGGAGTACTTGGAAGTGACGAAGATTTCAAGTAATGTTGAAGATTAGACATGTGGAATAGGAGCTACAAAAGTTAATTTATTTATTTTTTGTATTACAATGTATTAATAGTTTTGCCACTAAAATTAAAAAAAGGGGAGATTGTTAGAGAATTGCTCGGTCGAACTCGCAAGCGTTGCTATCTCAAGCATGTTTGTCAATGTTAGTGATCAAAACTA
Source organism: Papaver armeniacum (assembly GCA_023531295.1). NCBI lineage: Eukaryota > Viridiplantae > Streptophyta > Magnoliopsida > Ranunculales > Papaveraceae > Papaver > Papaver armeniacum. Next base: position 51,965 of record JAJJWW010009047.1, read on the forward strand.
TAAGTCTTGATTTATAGCCTATGTAGATAAAGGTCTCGGACTAGGATAGAAAGTGCAGTTGAGCTCAAGAACTCCATGGCAATCATCATACAAGACGAAGGACTACTCGAGGAACCGGTGGAACTTCATCGACTAAAAGGTATGTGGAGACTTGAACTTATCTATCACTCAAAATTCTATTTACTCCATCTTCTACTCTAGAGACAAAAGTCGTTTTGACGTATAGACTTTCATTATACACATTTGCTATTTTAAGTCGAGTTTAACTTGTCCATCTATTTCTTGAAATATGTGTTGGTAAGCTTTCGCTTTAGCCGAATTCATCTTTACCTAGTGACGAAAGTCATGTTATGTTTCAATCATCTTGGAAATTGCTCTGACGAAAAATGGTCTGTGAATAACGGCTATATAACGTTCTCTGAGAATGTTTCAATGATTGAAATGAGAGTTTAGATTACATAACCATTGGTAGGATATAAGCATTGTTGTGGAAACACATATATGTATAATTCCTTATTCCTTGAACCAAAGTTTGCGAATTTTTTTGATCAAGAGAAATGGAAGTGGCGTAAGCCAAGTCCGCGAACTTGCGGAAGTTCTCGACTCGAGAATTTCTGCTGGAGTTTGTGAACTCCTTCCATTAGATCAAGTCCGCGAACCCAGTCCGTGAACTTGAGTAGGTTATGTATAAAACCGGTTGTTCTTGAACTAATGTTTAAATAAACTAAGGAATGATTTTGCAAACCGTGGCTATAAAGTTCATGAACCGATTCGAGTGAATCAAACCGTGTTTTGCTTCAATTGTGTCTTGTGTAGTTACATAAGATTTCCTTGAAATTGAACAAATCTCTAACTAGTTCATTTGAGTCATTTGAACTAGTTATGGTGAATAAGAATATGGTTGATATGAGAGTGATTATATGTCTAACCATTTGGTTGACTATTGTTGAACCAACAAATGTTAATATTTGGGTACGGTTCATAAACCCAAAATTGAAAATTTCATTTGTGTGTAACAAGCTAAGTTTTCGATCCAACGATTGAGAAATATTAGCTTGAATCTAATCGGGTTTTCATCTAACGGTGAATATTGAATATTTTGTTACCAAGCTAACATTGATTGCAAACCCTGATTTGAAAGACTATATAAGGGAGAACTCTAGCAACTGGGAAACCTAATCCCCACACCTTACGTGTGATACTAGTTTCATAAGCTAGAGTCGATTCTCCTTTAACCTTTAGTTTTCTTCTTCTAAAACCAGGTTAACGACTTAAAGACTTTATTGGGATTGTGAAGCGGTGATACTACTTTTCTTGTAGTTGTGTGTTACGATCTTGCTATTTCTATCGTAATGAGTACAATTGGAATAATTGGCTTGAGATATATATATCCGATAGGCAAGATAGAAAAGAAATCACAAACACTTCGTCTCATCGTTTGTGATTCCGCAATATATTTTTTTTGCGTCGATTAAGATTATTTTGAGGTGATCAATAATACTAGGTGTTGTTCTTCGGAAGATAAGTCTGGGTTATTGATTGGTTCATGTTCACCTTGATTTATCAAAAGACGGAACAAAACTCGTAGGTATATTCGTGGGAGACGAATTTATCTATTCTGTAGACTTTTTTGTGTGATACAGATTTGTTTATTAAACTCTTCGACTTTAGGTCGTAGCGACTCTTAATTGTGGGTGATATCAGCTAAGGGAATCAAGTACGTAGCATCTTGCTGGGATTAGAGGCGTAGGAGCATAACTGTACCTTGGATCAGTGTGAGATCGATTGGGGTTCAACTACAGTCCAGACCGAAGTTAAGGCTAGAGTCTGTAGCGGCTTAATACGGTGTGTGTGTTCAATCTGGACTAGGTCCCGGGGTTTTTCTGCATTTACGGTTTCCTCGTTAACAAAATTCTGGTGTCTGTGTTATTTCTATTATGCATTATATTTGTTTATATAATTGAAATATCACAGGTTGTGCGTTGTTCAATCAATTAGAATATCCGACCTTTTGGGTTGTTGATTTAAATTGATTGACACTTGGATATTGGTCTTTGGTACCATCCAAGTTATCTCTCTTTGGTAAAGACTCGCAGATTTTTATTTGCTTGAGTAAAGATCAAATTGACAGATTGAGATATAAACTCTTTGATATACCTTTTATCTAGATTGAGTCTGACTGTCTAGTTGATTCTCTAGAAAGTACATTGGAGTTTGTCCATACAGATTGCTAAGCGAAATATTGGGTGTGGTTGTTAGACCCGCGCTTTTTCAAGATCTGATAAGCGATGTTCAAATCAGCGAGCGACAGCTTGACTAACGTTGTCGCTGATATGACCAATGAGCGATATTTAGACCATCTAGTGATGGACACTCTATCGCTCGCTGGAAATTCTATCATGTATGCGTATATGTTATATTTCACGTATATGCACATATGATTGGCACTTTGGCATACTTATAGTGGGTACATATATGGAAAAATATGATGTTTGCCATGTGCATAGGAATACGCCTAATGACCCACATATAGTAAAAGATTTAGCAAACAACAATCGCAAATCCCCAGGCATACCAATGAGGGAAACTGAAATCCACACGGGAACGCGACACAAAAGATCGCATGATACATCAAACATCGGTCTCTAAAGGCATCACTAACAAGGCCTAACCGTCGAGATAACAAAGAAGCATAAAAAATAAAATGCCAACATAAAAAGATTTGCCGCCGAGGGATTATTCTTTCCAGGGTTTTTTTCCAAGTTGGTGACACGTTATCATTCTAATTGGTTCGGAAATGATATGTTTACCAAAGGATTATACCGAGAGATAATCCCGACCGAAACAGAAAAGGGTGTGGGCTCCACCCTTTAACAGACCCCTGTTTTCTCCTCGTCTGCCCCACTAGAAATCTGTTTCAGTTAGGATTATCTCTCGGTATAATACCTCGGTAAACATATCATTTCTGAACCAATTAGAATGATACCGTGTCAAAACTGGATAACTAGGAGTATTTTACTTGGTATCAACTATACGAAGTTGCGGTAACCGATTTGTATAGCGACTTAATTTTGAAAGTATTCAAAACTGGACTAAGTTCCAGGGTTTTCAATTTTTGCAGTTTTCCTCGTCAACAAAATCTTGTGTATTGTGTTATTTACTTTACTTCCGCATTATATTGTTTGTCTTTATAATTAAAGTAAATACATGTTTCGAATATATAACTATATACCAAGCTAACATCTTGTTGAAGTAATCTTTTGGTAGTTATTCTTTCTGTAAGATAACACAAGGTTTGTCTGTAGTAAGTTGATATGAAAGATTGTGGTGTACATTTACCACTACCACCACATACATATGAGAAGATTGTAGAACAATTCTTTTTCTTTTTCTTTTTTTTTCAGTTTTGTTTTTCAGGATATGCTATACCATCTAATCATACACCATTTGTTGCATTATCATCATCTTCTAGTGCATCACCATTATCGAGCATAACATCTTCACATGCACCATCGTCTCTATTGGACCACCATCAATGAGAGAACTTCCTCTTTCTACCAGCTTGTGGATTCACGATTACAAAGTCATTCGTCCTCTCAGCAGTAGTGGGGGATTTGCTTCACAGAGTGACTCTCGGTAAGCTAGATATATATTATAAAACTTAATGATTCGTTATTTAATTGTATTACTTGCACTTTGTGTGCACAGTTAGTTATCGTATCCTTAGTTATATAATGTGTTAGCATATTTTATTGGGTCATCTAGCTTGTTGGGCCGTCTTTCTCTTCTTCGTTCCTCTTCATAGACTCAAATAATAGCATTTATCCATACGTGCTTGATTCAGGGTGTTAAATACTAATAAAAATACATATCAAAAGAGCATTATTTATTTTGGTACAACAAAATTCATAGAGTGCGGTAAAAAGAAGAAGAAAAGGAAATTCCAAGCGAAAATAAACTTTTAACGAGTTTTACATACCTATTTGGATTTGGGAAGTGAGTAAGTCATCATGAAACACTATATTGTTTTTGTTGTCACATTCACTACCACTTTTTCTACTCTATTAAGATGATATAGAATTTTTTTCGACAAGAGGAACTTCAGATAGATGATCTATATTAGAATATGCGTAAAAGTAATGTTTCTTATATCAATTTGTATATTTTCTTTTTGCACGAGAAAGTGTTTCGGATTTAGTAAGAAATATGCCACTTTGTTTTAGATATCATTCGAAGACAAGAGTCGTATATTATACAATAAATTTAACAACAAAAAATATTTATTTTGTAATATATGTGATACATATTATATATATATATATTTGTGTGTGTGTGTGTGTTTTAGGAAAGTTATACTTTCACTTTTTGCTTAAAATGGGGCATATTAAAGAAGCGAAAGTATCACTTTTCCTGAAACATAAGGAGTATTTGCCATTAGTAATTAACATAATAGTACTAAAACAAAATTAGATTCTTTTAAAAGATAGAATTTAGTTAATATTTTTCTAATTTGTTGTAGTAAAACCTTTATGATGGTCAGTTATTCCCAACCCATCCTACACTAGTTTCCCCCACCGACTACCTGATGTAGATGTCGGTGGTCGGATGTCAAGTGGGGTGATTGTGAGCATTGTTGTGGGCGTATTCGCCGCCCTAGGGATTCTAGGATTCCTAGGATGGTTGAGTCCTGCTATTAGGAGGGAAAGAATGGATTTGAGGAGGGGAAAAACTAAACTAATTCACGTTAATGTTTGGTCAAAGCAAAATCTAGTCAAAATAAATATATTTTTGTTAAATTCCAATCCTACCATCGTCACTAAGCTATTGTTCTTAATCACTTGCCCCTCCGGTTTATCTTCGTCGAAAAAACCTAATTGTTCTATGACAACCAACTTATTTTCTATGTCAAAGTTCACCCAACTGTGATTATAATCTCAATATTTTTTTGTTAGCTTTGGGTGAATCGAGATTCTAAGTTTAAAATTCTTGATTTTTAGAACTTTTACGGTACAAGTAAGCACTAAAAATCAATTTTATGTGTGCACTATTATGATTTGATTAATTTCATAGTCATCATCGTATATATCACTATTAATGAGATCATAAATTTGGAACTTATGCAGAGAGTTGTTCAGTTGTGACAATATCTAAAACCACCATTAAATACGTTAAGGGGTTTGACGTCGATTTAGCCATTTGCATAGTGTTATTTGCACTTGTTGCTTCACTTAATTTCATTCCAGAGTCTAGGTTACGTTTATAAGAAACTTAAAAGCATTCAACCATTTTTGGCTAGTTCTGGTGTTCGTAGGGAAGAAGATACGATTTGGTGATTTTTTTGTTAATTAGGTGTTCGTTTGTTTCGTATACTTTCTAAGGACGTTCTGGACATTTTATCTCTTTATTCAAGAGTCAATCCCTCCCCTGAAAGTCCAATTCCCTCACCTTAATCCTTCCCTCCTCAAATCCATTCTTTCCCTCCCAATAACAGGACTCTTATTTTATCGCCCACGACCATCTTCCAGGAAATCCCCACCACATTCTACTTGCCATTAACACATTCCAGTAGTTTTTATTCATACACCATCACATCAAGGACATTGATGGTTGTTACTTGGTTTCTCTTAAATGTAGACCACACATTTATTAACTATAATCCATTTAAAATAAGTGCTTAAGCTAACCAAACATACATTTATAATCATTCTGCAAATCCCACAAAATTATATATAATTTTATTTTGCATAACAAAACAATAAGATAATGATTAAATCCCTAAATCAATATCAACAATAACAACAAAAAGAAGCTAATTATCTATTTAAATATATGTAAGATATTTGACATAATTAATATTTTTGAAGAATAATCAACATCCTTAATCAATTTTTGTCTAATCATGATTGAGAAGAAAAAAAATCATCTTAGAGAATTTTTTTTTATAGATTATGTTTATGGAGTTCTAGGAGAATGGTCGTAGGAAAAGAACAAAACCTTAGTTAATTCCATTTCGATTGATATTGTTATGGAATTATTTTAAGAAAACAATTAGAATATACACCTCGGTCAACTTTAATGTAATCATGATTAAGTAAAAATTAGAATTAGAGTTTTTATTTTTATTTTTTTAGTAATTAAATAAATATAATATTATTCATATAAATATAATATTATTTAATTTTTTTTTTTATAAAATAATAATAAATATTTATTACACGAGCTTTTGGTTTATATATAAGTGAGCCAACTCCTCTTTGAATTTGTGAGAATACTAGAAGAACAATGATAAATTAATTTTACGTATGATTAAGAAGAAAAGTTAGGGTTTGTTTTGATTTTGATTAAGAGGGAAATTTAAGTTGATTATTAATAAAATATTAAAACTTGTTTGGTTTTTCGTTTTAACTTTTGACTCTTCATTTTAACTTAAACTTTTTGGGTTATGGTTAGTAAATGTGTGGGCAATATTTTAGTGAAGCCTTACTTGTTACTTATTAGCTTGTATTCCAGAATTGATTCAAGAAATCATGGGATATGAAAAGATTCTCGAACAGTGACCAATCCCAAAGAAAAGTTAGTAACTAAGAACAAATTAGGCCAAGTTAACGGAACGCGAATAAACCCCATGGTTCTAATCTTCTTTGAAATCAAGTTCAAAGGTTGCTTGATTACTCAACCCTTGAACAACCATAGGTTCAAGATAAGATACCCACCCTGTTCGTGCACCCTACCTTTACCCTCCGTCCGTTTTCATCGATAATCCATCGTGAATCTGCATTCCAAGTTGTATGCAAACTGCCATTGAAGGCTGAACATTGTAACCGAAAATGCGCGGGTATAACAAACACACCCAATTTTTTGTTCGGCAATCTTCATGGACTAAACTCCAATATAATTCCGAGAATACCAACTTAAAAGTGAAACTCAATCAAGAAATATATCAAAGAGCTTTATCTCTTTCTCAATACAATCAGTAAACCAACTAGATAGAAATTCGTGAGACTGATTGGTATGAAAATAACTCGGATGGTACCAAAGACCAATGTCTGAGTGTCAATCAAGTTTTATCCAACAAACAAGGTCAGATTTATCAAATATGATTGAACTACGCACAACCTGTGATATTTCAATTATATAAACAAATATAATGCGGAAAAGAAATAACACAGACACCAGAAATTCTGTTAACGAGGAAACCCCAAATGCATAAAAACCCCGGGACCTAGTCCAGATTTGAACACCAAAGTCGAAGACTTATAAACAAATTTGTCTCCCACAGATATGTCTATTCTGGTTGTTGTTTCCATCTTAAGATAAATCAAGGTGAGCAAGAAACTCAACTAATAATCCGGTCTTATACTCCCGAAAAGCATCCTAGAAATATTAATCACCTCATAATAACCCAATTGATTAACAGAAAAAGTTATTGTGGAACCAAAAGAGTCTGAGACGAAGAACTGTTGTGATTTCTTTTTATATCTCACCTATCGGAGATAAATCTCGAGTAAATCTTAGAGAAGATAAAACTCAATACGATAGAAAAAGTAAGATCAAAATACGCAACTACAGAGAATATAGTTGGTTCTGGCTTCACGAATCCCAAATGAAGTCTTCAGTCGTTAACTTAATAATGGTTTTAGAAAACCCTATGTTAATGGAGAATCGACTCTAGTTTGCAACTAGGACACACGAGAGTGTTGGGAATAGGTCTCTCAGATGCTAGATTTCTCCCTTGTATAGTCTTTCAAATCAGGGTTGCTTACAATCAAATCTAAGGTAACTTACTTATAAAGAAATTGATATTCACCGTTAGATGAACTCCTGATTTAAGATTCAAGCTAATTCTGCTTAGAGTTAATAAATCAATCTCCGTCGTTAGATGGTATTAGGTTGATACACACGTATTAAATATACCTATATTTAGATATGGATGAAGCGCACCCAAACGTGTATACCTTGTTGGCTCCTTAATAGTTAATTGAAGTTAGCTACATGAACACTTATAGTTTAGCCACATTTATCTAACACTTGTAAATCAAATATGATGATCAATCAATCATGATAGATAATTAATTTAATCCAAATTTGTTTTAAGAGAGTTGTTCAAATGTTCATCATCTTATAAAAACATATATGAACCAATTGAAAAAAAATTGAAAAAAAATTGGTTTGGTTTGTAATTGTACAAAGTACTAATACAAGAACCAATTCATGAACATAATGTCACGGTTTGAAAAACAAGTTCACACACCTTAATTCATTAAAGTTCCATGGACTTTAGTTCACAAACGAACCTGAGTTCATGAGTATGAGAATCATACTTATCGATTTTAGAACCTAACCATTTTGTTCATAAACAGAGTACGCGAACCACAGTTCTGGACTTTGGCATAGTCATGTCGTTCGCAAACATAGTACGCGAACCACAGTTCCGGACTTAGCCTTGTCTATCCGTTCGCAAACAGAGTACGCGAACTACAACTCCGAACCTTGACAGTTAAACCCGTTCTCAAACAAGAGTTCCGGACCTGAACTAGAACTTCACAATTCGTATGTATGCACACAGTGATATATACAGACATTAGTAGTAGTTCTAAAGCTCTCGTTTAATCATTGAAACATCCTTAGAAGAACAATGGTAATCTTACACATACCATTAGCTTCAAGTAATTTTCAAGTGATTAATCGATCAATACGAAACTTCCCAAGTTAACATCAAATGATTGTCTTACACAAATCATGTAAGATGTTCAAGGTAATTTTTACATGATCATCTACTTAATACTTAATATTTAGTTTCCAACAACTAAATTGTCTCCAACTAAACTCGTCAAGTAAATGATGAAGTTTAAGCTACAACTAAAAGCTTCCAACACATATTTTGAGAAATATATAAATGAGATAAACTCGGCTCGAAATTTCAAATGTTTATAATGTAAAAGTCTATATAGCTATACGAATTAGTCTCTTTAGAAGATAGAATATAATAGACTTCTAAGTGATAGATAAGTTTTAGTCTCTACATACCTTTTGTTGATAAAGTTTCTCCAATCTCTTCAGTAGATCTTCTTATTCAATTGGTGAACGCCGTGAAGTTTAAAGCTAAACTACACACTTTATCTCAATCCGAGACATAGCTATTGTGATTGCAGGAAATCCTACAATACATCCCTCACAAGAATTCATAACATTCAACACATCTTTTAAGATCATCAATCACACTTTTTATTAATTGAGTTTAAGAATTTTACAAAGGGGAAATAAAATCAAGAATACAACTATCGCTCTCGACTTTCTCTCTCCTCAAAACTTTCCCTCTACTCTAAAAAGATCTCCCTTTCCTTAAGCCTATTCGGCTCTTTATATAGGACATTACATAGTGGATGACAGCTAAACTGTCCTTTATTTTCGGATCTAGCTTGCGACACTCTCTCCAGTGTATGAATGTTGAATCTCGCAGCATTCCTAAATCTCGCTAGGTCTTCACATCTTTCTCGTGTTCAGGCTGTCGTCATCCGTTGCGTCATTTTTACTACCAATCTGCGATATCTTCGCAGTGTGCTTTTTAACGATTTCGCAAGGATACTGGTGTTGCGATATTCTGATCCTACATCTTGCCTCTTCTCATGTATTCTCTGCGAAGGAGAGAATGTCATGAGAACTAGTATTTTCAAAATACCGCAGCTGTTCATCTTTTCATATTTTTCTGTATTAATATGATTCTGTACTTTTACGCAGAATTTATTACACGTATCTCTTCTTCCACCCATTTCTTGACACGTCTTTTTCAACCGCTATTTCTCAACCGTTCATGTATACTCTTAGCATTAAATGTGTTTACCTTTTCGAGAATCCTTTTCTCTATATATATTTTTCTTATTCCCCTCTTCTTCTTTTTTACTTTCCTTCTTATTTTCTCTGCAACTTTTCTTCAACATCTCTCTGTAACTTCCGCTTCTGCTGCTGTAAATCCTCTTCTTTCTACTTCTTCTGATCTTCAATTTTCTCTCCATTCCCATACTCTGAAAATGCCTCCAGTCGGTCGTAAATATGAAACTTTCTCGGAAAAAGTTCGGAAAGATTTCGAAGAGAAGGGTTTCATATTAACCACCATTCCCAATCAAGAATCTAAATCCATTCTTTCTGCCAAATTGTCTTCTGATCATCATTGTGATGATAAGGAGATCATAATTTCGCTAGGTTAGATTCTCGCTTGCCTTCCCATTCCTCTCTATGATCCTGATCTTCCCTTATTTTATGAAATTCTTGCTCATGCGAAATTCTCGCGAGCTATCTACCAATTGAGTGGGGATTATATCCGCTTAATGCTTGAGTTCGCCAACCGTGGTGCTAGTAAAGGATCCCTTTACCCAAAAGAAGTCAGGGATCCTGAATTTAAGGACTTAGAGATATTAATAGAAAAATATACAAGAGAGAGCTTCTTGAAAACTATGAAGTAATAAACATGAAGAATGATAAAACTCATTGGGGTGCTCGCTTAAAGAGAGAGAGAAAATGTTGCCCACGACAAAATACTTATGCAAGACATCAACTGGCATTCTATCAAGAACAATATTCCTCGTCACTCTAAAGACGACGGATGGTGCGTCTTTCCATTGGTTTTGAAAGGACCTTATATTTCGGGTTCAAATGTGCTTCTGCGAACCTCGCCAATTATCAACCTTGGGTATTTAATTGGCCCGAGAAAGCGAAAGAGGTATATTTCTTAAATTTCGCTCAGTTTATAAACAATATTTAAATATTTAAATTTCACTCCTTTTTATACCCATTAATCTTGCGAAATTTTCAGATTACCAAGCTAAGAAGAAGCTACAAAATAACTGCTAAGGCAAGTACCCTAGCGGCGCTCCGTTCGATCACGGATGAAGTAAGAAATACTTTCTTTTATTATTTTTAACCGCAAAAATGTTATACTTAGCGAAAGAGAGAATCAAATTCGCTCCCTTCTTCTCATAAATAATGACGATGAATTTGCTTGGGATGCGAAAATTCTAGATGACGCCAAAAATAATTTAGGTGTTAACGTTAGTCTTCAAGCTGAGCATACGGCCTTGGTTAGGGATATGATTTCGACGAGAGAAGGTTGTTAATTTTCTTCTTTATTTGATTGTTTGTCTTTCATAAAATTGTCATCAAGTTACTAATTCACTATCATATGTTCATGAGAATCGAAGAGAGATTTCTCAAAAGGATTGAAGAACTTGAGTCGAGAAGGAGCAGCTCGCAAAGAATCTTTCTTCTCGAGATGATAAATATTCTAGACTGAAGAGCCAACTAAAGATTATAGTTGCGAATTTTAAGAATGATGTTATTCTTTTTCGCAATCAAACTATTAAGACAGTCTGCGATAATAACAATATCCCTCATTCTGCATATCCTTGCCTCCTAGAAGAAATCCCCAAGAATGTGCCTCCTCTAGATATCTCTGACAGTGGTCCTAGTGACGAAGAAGAATATGATAGAGGCGAAGAAGAAGAAGTATCTGATGAAGACGATGAAGAAGAGGAGTCACACAAGAAATAATTATGTTTCCTTCTTTCTCTTTTTGTAATATCTGTACATTCATTCTTTTAATCTCCAATCTTTGTAATCTTTTGCTGCAAACTTCTTGAATCTTCAAGTGTAAGTTCTATCTTTTGTTCCTTTCTGCACATATTTAAAAAGCAATTCTTTTTTGCAATATAATTGATCAATATATTATCAACCTTTCATTTTATGAGTGCGTAAATATATCATATGAAGACAAATAACATATTCTTATTCTAAACATTCCCATACTTGTCTATGTTATTTGCATTCAAATGAAAGATTAAGCAAGTTACTTTTGAATAACGACATGCCTCAGTCTCGCAGCTGTTTCTATTGAATTTTCGCAAGTAGGTATTTCTTGGTTGCTTTCAAGATTTTATTTTTCCCTTTTCTTTTATGTGGTCTTATTTTGCCTTCCTAGTTAAAGGTCTTATTGTGCCACCTCTTGTCATTGCGATAAAATCGCAGGATGTCTTTGCATTTGCATGCAAAAACCCATTGATCTTGTCTTATCATTTCTCTAGTATTTTTGCCTCTGCAGGATGTTTTTCATGCGACAATATGACAGGTCTAAAACATAAATCCCCATGACATTGCCGTCTTGCGACGAAATCGCAGGACGTCTTTACACTTTCATGTATTGACCCATTGACCTCGTCTTATCTTTCTCTTTTGTATTATTGCCTCTTCAGGATTGTCGCACAAATATGACAAGCCTAAATTTTATAGCGAAAATAAAGCCTCATGACATTTGCGTCTTAAGACACTTATCAGCTCCCTAATGGAGGGTGTCGCCCTTATCTTCCCCCTGGTTGCCCCTTCAAGGAGGCGTGCCTCTACCATACAAGGTTGGCTCCTCCCATCCGGTTTTAACAACAACCAGTTGTTTTTGCAGCCTCTTATCCCTTTTGCCTATAGGTCTTATGGTTACGAGACTGCACCCTAAGTGGGGTTTTCTTGGCCGAGTGCAAAGATACGTCAAGACTTGCCAAGAATGGCCATGGTAGTTCCGGACGCCCGGGCACTCTTGGCTCAATCGTGTACCTCGGCGCCTTGATTAGATCTTTGCGCTCCTTAGAAGAGACCCTCAGTCGTCCAACCTAAGTCATTAGCTTAGGTTGGAAATCCAAGGTATCTCTCCTGGATGGGCTTTATTGACCTCAAATCTCCATGACTCAGGTTCCAGGGGCGGTGTAACCTTTTCGTTGAGCCATGCAATAGGTACCCCCTTCTATGACGCACTTTAGGTCTTACATTTGCCTCTTGCGAAATTTTGATTTCGCGAACTAGGGTGTACGCCATAGTAGGTTCGCCTCTGTCTGATTATTTTGTTGATTCTTCTTCATATAAGCTCTTTTATAATTTCGCAATCTCATATTTATCATTCATAAAATATATTTTCTTCTTCTGCATATCAGCTCTTTCGCAATCTCATATTTGTTATTTATTTTTTATTTATTTTTTTTGCAACGAATCAACCATACATTTTTCTTTCTCCTCCCAATTTTATTTTGGCAGTCAACAAGTAAATTCATTCTTTAAGTCTCTTACTTCTGCTACTTTTTGCCTCTGCATTTTTGAATTTTTCTGTTATTTTCTTATATGTTGCGAAATGTTCGCAGCTTCTTATCTTCAACATGCATTGGCTTCGCAGCGTTTCTTCTTCTCTCTGTTCTATTGCATCTACCATCAACCTTTCACTTTTTTGTTTTTCTTTGATGTTGTGTTTCCAATTCTTATTCTTCACATCTCTTTCTTCGCAAGATTCTATATCAATTTCATAACACTTTTTTCCTTCAATCCAATCTCCTTTTACTATGCCGATACCACTGGGATGAGGGAACTTGATACACTGATAGAAAGTCGATGCTACACCTAGAATCCCATGTAACCAAGGTCGTCCAATCAATGTGTTGTATGGTGATTCCACATCGACTACACAGAAAATAATTTCAGAGGACAATCCTTTCAGTGGAATTCGCATGCTGACTTCTCCTTTAGGTTTATTGGCAGTACCATTAAAACCATAGATCTTGTAAGTTGAAGGTATTAGATCTTCATCTTTTCCACCCATAGTTTTATAAGTATGATAAAAAGAATATCCACAGAACTTCCAGTATCGATTAAAATTTTGTTGATTGCCCATGTATTCTCAGCTTCATCATCACTAGGTTTTGGGTTAATCTCTAACCTTACCACTAATGGATTATCGTGCATCTTGCCACCCTCAGGTACTTCTTCTGCGGTGAAGGAAATAATCTGCTTTAGCCATTCTTTCAGTGGCGATGTTTTCGCAATATTCATTATTTCTTTATCATCAGCATCTCTTGCGAAGACCCTGCTGAGAGTGTTATCATGAAAGTCTTCAATTGTTTTGTACGAATGTACAATCGAGTGACAGAACAAATTCTTTGCCTTTGCTCCAACTTCTATTACAAATGTTTCTCCTCCTTTTGTTGTATTTACCCTGCGAATTTCTGGTGGTGGTGGTAATGGTTGAGACTGAGTTTAATGATTTAGTTTCCCTTGATCTATCAATATGAGAATGATTCTTTTTATATTCCTGCAATCATTTGTTGAGTGTCCATGAAAATGGTGATAAGAGCAAAATTCATGACTTTTGTCGCTTGGAGGTGGTTCACTTCCCATGCTCCATGGCGCGGGTATGTTTTCCATCAAGATTATAGCTTCCCATATTTTCTCCACACTAGCATTTAGTGGTGGCATTTTGATTTCTTCCCATATTATCTTATGACTTCCCCGTCCTCTGTGACGGTTTTGCCTCTGACCTACATAAGTTTCTTGTGGCTGATCAAGTCTTTGAATTTTGTTATTTCCACCACGGCTATAGAAGTTTCTTTCTCTCTTGAATTCTTCTTGATCACGACTTCCCATAGCTACTAGCTTCTGCTGACTATCTTCCATTATCCTCCCTTGTTGTCCTTGCAAAGTGCTCGCCACTGAATTTATCAACTTAGGTAAAAAACTTGCATTCGCTTCTTTTGAACTTTTGTTCGCAACTGGGTATGATTCCATCTCATTTTGCTTTTCCTCAAGAGCAATATACTCCTCCCGTAATTCTCGCAACTCGGTCATTGTGATCGTATTCTTAACTCTGAAAATTTGAATGTATAACAGATTGGTTGCTAACATAGCGTTGATGAATGATAGAATGAGGTATCTCTCACCCACACGACCATCCATATCACTACACATTGTTTTCCACCTCATGGTTAGATGTTTCAGACTTTTGCCAACCCTTTGCTTTAACCCAAATACATCTTCAATGCCTGGTTGGGAGGAATTGTTACTTATATACGCCCCTAAAAAGGTAGCTTGCAAATGATTGAAAGATGTTATAGTGTTCTTTGGGAAACCTTCAAACCATTTCAAGGCCTCTCCTGTTAAACTTGATGAAAAATATTTGCACAATACAACATCATGGTTTTCCCATTGCAGCATACATCTCACATAAGCTTTGATGTGTTGTACCACACAAGTGGTGCCGTCAAAAATGCTATTTAACGCAGGTAAATTGCACTTTGGGGGTATTCCTCCTAATTGTACTTCTTGTGTGAATGGGGTTTTCGCAGCTTTTTCTATGGCTTCATCCAGTTGTCTCCTTCCTCCTTCTTTTTTGTTATTTAACATCCCTCTCATTTCCGCTAATTCTCTCAAGATTTGTTCATTTACACCAGAATTTGGATACATTGGTCTTTTTAACTCCGCTTCTCTTCTTCTGCGTTCATATCTGTTTTCATTTTCTTGTTCATCGTTTTCTTCTCGCCTCTCTCTGCGATCTTCTCTTTCATTCCTTTCATGAATTCGCACACCGTTATATTTCTCATTTTCTCTTCTTTGCCGCCTTTCATCTCTCATTTGTACTCTATCATATTCTTCATTGATATTATCATTATTGCGATTTTGTTCACGCCTTCTCTCTCGATTATCATGATTTTTCTAGCGAATTGCCTCTTGTAACTCTTGTTCTTCCACTTCGCTCTCGGTCTTTCCCCTCTCGCAAGCTAGACGTGCTTGTTCGGTGTAATGTCTTTCGATTTCATCTTCAATCATTTGTCGATTTCTTTGAACTTCTCTCCCATGTAATATTCTCCTTCCTTCTTCCTGATTTTCTTCGCCATCTTGATTATTTTGTCTTTGACGTCGTCTATTTCCATGATTTCTATCATTTTGATTCTCTCTTTCGCAACCTTCTTCGTCTGGATTTCGTACTTCCTCTCGAGTTTCTTCATTAGCATTTTCTACAGGCAAATTTCGTCTCATTTCTTCTCTAACTAATCTTGAACTTGATCTTGTAGTGCTTCTTGATCTTCTACTTTGTAATCTCATGTTTTCCATCCTTAACTCATGATTTTGCCTTGTCATATTTGCACGCTCTTCTGCTTCTAATCGCCTTTCTTCATGTATCCTTTTCCTTAATGCCTCTAATGCTGCAATCTCTTCATTTCCATGAATTATTACCCCAATTACCTCTTGGTCTCTCTCCTCTCGTCCATTGCTTCCTAATTGTTGCTCTTCTCCCATTTCATCCACAGAATCAGATCGCCAAGTATGTACAATCACCCTATCATAATCCACAGTTCTATTTTGTATTGGTGTACGTTGAATTGGCGGTTGAACTTGATTTTCTCCATCATTTCTTGTGTTCACTCTTGAAGATTCCACCATTTCATCTCTCCCTTTTCCAGCAAGTCTCCTACTCCTTCTAACGATTGTTGGTTGTTTTGATGCATGTCTTCTTCTAGCCATTTTTCAATCTTGACAAGTTGTTGAAAATTATATGAAATTCCTTTCCTATTACTCCAAATTCTTTCAAATCACAATATCAATCTTCAATCCATGTTTCTAGCGCCATTATGTGATTGCAGGAAATCCTACAATACATCCCTCACAAGAATTCATAACATTCAACACATCTTTTAAGATCAACAGTCACACTTTTTATTAATTGAGTTTAAGAATTTTACAAAGGGGAAATGAAATCAAGAATACAACTATCGCTCTTGACTTTCTCTCTCCTCAAAACTTTCCCTCTACTCTAAAAAGATCTCCCTTTCCTTAAGCCTATTCGGTTATTTATATAGGACATTACATAGTGGATGACAGCTAAACTGTCCTTTATTTTCGGATCTAGCTTGTGACACTCTCGCAAGTGTATGAATGTTGAATCTCGCAGCATTCCTAAATCTCGCTAGGTCTTCACATCTTTCTCGTGTTCAGGCTGTCGTCATCTGCTGCGTCATTTTTACTACCAATCTGCGATATCTTCGCAGTGTGCTTTTTAACGATTTCGCAAGGATACTAGTGTTGCGATATTCTGATCCTACATCTATAATTAGACAAGAAATCAAATATATAGTTTTGATCAATTAAACTTGACAAACAAGCTTTAGATAGCAACGCTTGCGAGATCGACCGAGAAGTGCTCTAACATTAACACTGAACAAATACCTATATATATAGTGAAATGCTTATAATATATATATATATATATATATATTTAGTACAGTGAAATACTTAAAAAATAAAATGAAGTTAAGAATATATATATATATATAATAGTGAAATACTTAGAAAATAAAATGAAGTTAAGAAGAACAAAAGACTTCAATTATGTTTGTTGTTCATGGTGATCATATTGTGATAAGAAGAATTCGAGACTAATAAACGTCCTTTCTTTCTCTCTTTGGTTTTCCTTCCCCTTTCTCTCAAAATGTGTGTTCTTGATATTTGATACGGTTTTGGTTATCTTTCTATCTTTGGTCTTCCTTTGTATTTTCTCAAAACGTATGTTCTTGATATTTGTTTGATATAGTTTGCTTAGTTTGATTATTTTTTTAGGGTAAAAAAGAATATATATTGATTGCAGTGGAGGTCTTTGTCATATATATTGCACTGCAAAAAAAATTAATAATGTTGGAGTGACAACAACAGTGGCCCGAAACTCTAAGGATAAATGTGTGCATCGTACGACTTCATGTTTTCGAACTTATTCTCTACAAAAGGCCGAAGTGGAGGCTTATAATTTAGGTGTAAGGCCTAGGGAGATGCAAACGAGAGATATTATCATATAATGAGATGTAAAGACTGTTGCATATGCCATCGATGGGTCGCTGCACCAGAATTTCGCTTCATATATTCGGATAGAAATCTAAAAGGAAAAAGACTCGCGTTTTGAGTTTCAAACTATCAAGTTCAGTAATGTAAATAAACATATTAAAAATGTTTATTTCCAATGTTTTTCTGATGTTAAAAAATAAAAACCAATTAAAAAAGTAGTAATTTCGGAAAAACATCCGATTTTTCTTCATCTCATTAATATTTTGATTTTTTCAACGCAAGCCAAAAAAATGGATTCAGAGAGTACCTTTTTCTTCCTCATTCTAATTTATTTTCTAACTATCTTTTCCTAATTATTTTATTTTGTAACTATGTTCTTAATGACTTTGAATATTTTCCCTTTTATTTATAATTATTTTCTTACAAGCTTTTATTCCATCACAAACCAGTATTTTGTAATTATTTAAAAACAATGATATCTAGTTAATAAGGACTAATATTAATATTTTTATAATAATATGATATAACCGTATTTTGATGAATGATTTCTATGTCGAAATACGAGGTGGGGATTATCTTGTCCACTGTTAGCTAATTAACAAACACGTTAATAAAATAATAAACATGTTACTAGATTATACAACATTAGAGAATATTGGCTTCCAACTTTTCTTCGAGACTATTTTCTTTTCCTGGGATGGTGGAATGATCCAACCACAGGATGCTCTGAAAACATTAATACATTAGTTAATTCAAATACAACAATTAATAAGCCAATTTTTTAAACAGGTTAGTACAAATTTTTCGTTTAATCAATGGTTTCTTTTCATGTGAAATAAAATGTATTGGAATATTTCAAGTTGATATTGTTATACAAGACCAGGGACGGAGCTAGAACTTTTGTTTAGGGGGACAAACCAATATATACTGAAAGTCGTGAACTACAACTACGGGAAAAATCATCATTTACAACCTTTGTATTAGGGTTGTAGTACCCCTACTACAACGCTTTTTGTGTATTGTGTAGGTGGGGTATTGTAGAAAGTCCAAGGTGTTCTACAATACTTGACTAAGTGTTGTTAAGGGTGATGTGATTCATGGTTCCACAATATTTTGCCAAAGTTGTGATTCTCTTTCGATTTTTTTTGAAAGCCTAACACAACCCTTGCTTGTTGTTGTAGGATTATCTTGGACAACACAAGTAGTGTATCGTAAAAACATGTAACAAAACACTTGTATAAGTTGAAGGTCTATCTTAGACAAGCCTACGATGTGTATCGTAGAAATATGTAACACAACACTTGTATAAGTTGAAGGACTATCTTAGACAACCTAGGATGTGTATCGTAGAAATATGTAACACAACACTTGTATAAGTTGAAGGACTATCTTAGACAACCTAGGATGTGTATTATAGAAATATCTAACACAACACTTGTATAAGTTGAAGGACTATCTTAGACAACCCAGGTGTATTGTAGAAATATGTAACACCTCTTATTACTATGATGAATAAGATTTGCACGACACTTGTTAGTGTTGTAGAACTATGTTGACAGCACCTAATTTGTGTAGTTGAAACATGGAACACAACTCTTATCAGAAGTTGTGTGCATAAAAACTTTTTCGAAAAAAAATTATAGTTAAACCGAACTACCGAAAGTATTTCACATTCACATTAAGCTTCCAGTGTAACACATTTACATTAATTCAAATGACCATTTATTTGAATTATAATGAAATGAAACCTGCATCCATAAATCCAAATGACCATTCATGAAAAAATCAAAAGTATTCATTGAACAATTCATAACTCAATTCATCGCTTAGCACTTAACTTAAAAAAATATCCAAGTCTACAAGTCCTAGCTAATAGGTTCTAATGTGTCTTGAATACAATTGTAGTTTAACCAAAGAATCCTGAATCTCCACAACTTTTAGTCTGCTTTTTGCCCAGTTGGATAGATGCAGGTTGGAGGTTACTTAGTAATTAACACCTGTGGAATTTCCAAGAGATTCAAACAAGTTAGTTTTATCGAAAAGTACTCCAACAAAATCCCTTCATAAGAACTAAGAACAAGACAATGCAAGTAAAGATGGATAAAGTAACCAATGGGTTTCCGGGAAAATATTAATAAGAAGTGTGTCTCCATACTTTGCGTCACAAGCACCCATCCAAAAAACAAACCCACTTGACTACATAATTAGATATACAGAACAAGTGAATTACCTTTCTTTCGGGACTTTCCATGGACCAGTTTCTAGTGTAGAAGCTAAGATTTTGTTCCCGCTTACATATGATGATAATCATCCAATTGGTTTACCAAGTTCTACATTGATAGTGTGCCGAGAGCTCTTGCAGTTTTCTTTACAGCCGATAAAACGAGGGCCTGATTGGAAAACCAATAACCTCTTGGCAACCTCATCCGAAGGGCGTAGCATTTGTTGAACTCCGAAACAAAAAAGAATGATTGTATAAGCTCCTGAGATCATCCTCAAGCAAACTATGGGTCGTTCATATTATGAATAAACTGATCCCATTTCGTACATCAAAGGCATGGTCTAAAATATTCTTCTCGATAAAATGATTCACTCATTTGAAAGGAAAGTTTGAACAATTTATCCGATAATGTGAAAAAGCAACATATGCACTAATTCACACTAATAAGAATAAGGAGCTCACCATGTGCAATGGAAGGTGTTGAGATCTGTAATAACAGAATAAAGACAACCTTCTTCTCGAAGGCCCCGCCATTTAAGCTTCATGTAAGCCTGTGCAGAGTCGCCATCCGTTCTCATCTCCACCGGTCTTCCTACGACAAAACAAGAAAGGTCAAACACAACTTCTTCACCCATACTGAAATAAGCACAACATCATTGCACAAATCAATACTAGCTCCCTTAGCGATATCATTTTCCTAGAAGTGGTTATCTAACTAAGTGGCATTGTTGCCGTAACTCTTGAGCATGTAAGATTAGGGGAAGAATCAACTATAAGTTGAAATTAGTAATCTAAAGAACGAGAGAAAGAGAGAGACAGAGTGAGTTACCTAAATTCCTTTTTCTTAACCTGTCGTTGCCTCGCAATCATGTTTTCATGTGCTACTGACTGAGAATTGGGAACTATATGTAGCCATGCAAAATCCTCTTATCTTCTCCTAAATTCTCGGATTACACATGATCGCAGTAACTCTAATTCCAAAACTTTGTACCTACAAACATTTTCCAACATACCGGTAAGTACTATGAAAGAGTAACACAAAACACGTAACATAACATATTCAATTCATTTTGTCTCACTATACCGAGTTGTATGCTTCTATACTAGATGAAGGAGACAACTTACATGGTCTACCAAGATGGGAATCAGTAACGGACGGGAAATTTCCATCCTAATGGGTTGATTTTCAGCCCATTAGCAAGGCTAAATCCTCAAAACACGTCACTCTCGGTCTAAAATCATGACAACAAGGCAAAGGGTTCAATAAAAGATCAAATGATACTAGGAGGCGACACTGTACTATGAGCTTGAAATCGAGTCTAAACTTTGAAATGGAGCGTTCAAAACTTAAATACAATGTAGGCTTAATAACGATTCATGACTTGTCCAAGTGTCAAATCCAAATTAAATCTACGATCGCATTGTTCAAGGGGAGCTTGAAAATCCAGGACATATACATGATGGAAAAATATTATGCCCATAAATAATTTTGAAAGTCAATGAGATCATACCACCTCAAATGAGTGAGCGAACATATTATATGTGTAAAGGTAAATGTTATAAAGGACCCCGAGCACCAAGTTCTTATAGTTCACGGCATACAAAAAAATAAAAATGAGGGCTAAGCCCCAAAGTAGAAATGGAAAGCATAAAATTTACACCATGGAGCCTAAGTGCATTAGTCACCAAAAATGAAATTTTAGAGGAAACCATTCAGTTCACGAGAAAGGCATGTGATGTCCACTTGGTGATGTGATAAATACATAGGACAAGACTTGTACACACATATAATTAGGTGAGTGGATATCAAAGAAACCGACATACATACGTACAAAGAAATTCTACTAGTATATATAGTGAGAAAAATGCATTTGCTTGGGTAGCCAATAACAAGAAGACTAATTAGATTAAGTTAACACAAAGACAACACTTCAAAAATGAACTACCACTCAAGCATCAGTCAAACACATAGGATACATAGTGGAAGTTTACGTACAAACATAAATATATATGTTAAGACCCAAGTTCAAAGAAACAAACTATCATACACAAGAAATGAAATCCTAGCATTTTCATTTTATGTACACACCAAAATACAACAAAAACATGGGTCGAAAGCCGATATTAAAACTACCCCGTAACCTTCCCCGTGATATACACATTAGACAAACAAAATACTAACTTTCAAGATTTCATGGCCTGCGGTAAGCTCTTCCTAGCTTCTGTTGCAAGCTCCTCTCGTACCAATTCATGTGGTTAGGGTTGCCAAGGAAAACAATCTGATCCAACTACCTGAATTGAAGGAAAATATCCCCAAAGATCACCAAATCCAGTGTGCAATTCAAAATAAAATTCAATCATTCAAGTGGCCGTAGACAAGTGAATGTTGTCATGAAATTCGATGAACACGTTTCATTTAAGCAGGTAATTACAGAAATCATTGACAAACCTTTAAGCAAAAAGACTTCACTTTTATGGTTGTACACATTTCAAAATGGGTAGTGGAAGAATCTCAAACGTTTCGTAAAAGTAATACAAATTAAAGGGTCAATTCAATGGAACCACGATTAGCATGACTAATGAAACTTTATATTTAAAATCCATTATTTCCTATTTCAAAACTTTGCTCATTGTACCATTTCTACAAACAGCAAAAAGAAGCTACTTTACAAACCACTTTGCAACTCGATTTTTGAATGGAAATCACACTTAGTAGTGCTTGCACAACATTTTCAATCTTTCATTAAATCATTTGTAGCATTTGAAATCACAAAGATATTATGCAAGGATTGAACACATAAAGAAGAGGATTCAAACCGAAGTTTACGGATGTAAAACTTTAAGGGAAAAATAAAAATAAAGAGAAAGAACCCTACCTCTACGGAAGACAAATCCTTTAGGATAGGAATGACGGGTTCTACTCCAATTTTGTTTTGAAAATTATTTTAACCGCGATCGATTGGAGTGGAGATCAGTCATGGAAGACAAATCCTTAATATCAACCTCTCTAGAGCTTCTTGAACATAACCAAGCCCCTACCGCCTATTTCATATCCATCTCATTCTCTCGCATCAAGTTAATACCCCAGTAACAAAGAACATTCCATTCCCGCACATATTTGACCATGGCTATCACTCGGCTCAAGTCCAAGACTGAGACTCGGCTTAACTCCATTCTTGGTTTTAAACAACAACAACATGCCCTCAACATGCTCAAGTCGAACACCGACTCGCCTAACTCCATTCACTTCTTCATTTCTTCATCACCAGTTCAGAATTTACAGCCTCAATCTCCAAAACTTGTTGTTTTTGTTCTCAACGATTGTGATTAACACCACCATTACATTCATCTATGATAGTTAGTCTTCAAAACTTCAACATCAAACCGAACCCCATGAATATCAACATTATACCTTCTTCATCCGAACCCTAACAACAAGCACACAACCACACAATTACCACCAAACCCATCTTTTTAGGATTGAAATCGAGCTCACTTCCTTTCCCTTTAATCAATTCAAATCTTCAAATCTATCACAGAATCATACATAAACACAAACCCTAGCTCGATTTTATCACCCTCCAACAAGTAGAACCCTAGTTCTTCATAAATCTTCTTCTATCCATCTCGAGGCAATCAATCGAACCCATCTCTATTTTTCAGTTGAAGCTCGAAACCCTCATTTCGATTTCCATCCTCCCCGTGTTCTTCATCTGCATATATGCTTGAATTAACTTCAAAAACCTCTTGTCTTCTCTCAAACAGAACCCACAGACCCTTGGTACCATTTTTATCGCACGAGAATTCATCCAAATCACCCATAGAATTTCACTATTTATATTGTCAACTCGGACTCTAGCTCAGCTAAAAACATCAACCATTCAACCACAAACTCATCGTCCCGATTGAGCTCGTTGAGATTTTGATTTTGATTTTGAAATCTAGGTTTGTTTTTTTTCACTCAACATTGAGATTCGGGGGTTTTTGTTTTTGTTTTGAAATATAGGGTTCGGTTATGAGAATTGGGATGAGGTTCTAGATTGAGAAGAAGATTTTGATGAATCGAGAACTTCTAGAGATGGAAGAATTGAGTTCTGTGATGAAGATTTGTAGGAAACTTGAGTTAGGGCTGCCGTTGATTATTACCGAGAAGAAATTGGGTTTTGTGTAACTTGAATCGCTGATGGGGTTGATTAGAATTTGGTTCGATCTGGATTTGATGAGCTTAGGTGAAAAGATAGAAAAGAGACCAGGAGCGGAGAGAAGAGAGTGAGAGGAGGAGAATTAGTGATGGCTTTCTCTTTCATTTTGTGTGTAGGTAAGAAGGTCAAATGGATTTGGACCTTAGATAAGAAGGTCATACGGATTTGGGAATTTATGCAACGGTATAGATTCGTGTTAAGATGCTCATACAGATTGAGTAGCTTGTGTGTTTCTCTTTGTGTTAATACGGACTCATGTTTTAGGTTTAATTATCAACCTTCGACATGAAAAAAAATCCAAAAAAAATATTAATAAATTTAGGACATTGTTATCGACATTCTGATATAAAAAAATGAAAAATGTATAAGAATGAATCGGGAAAATGAAAAATGAATTCGATAATTAGTGTGTTTCTTTGTGCTTTTTCTTTGTGTTTTTGTGCTTTCTCTTTGTGCTTCCGGTTTGAATTTCGAGGTCATGAAGTAATTTTGACAAGTCATACAGGTCATGAAGTAGCTTTAGTTCACACTGGTAAACTCAGGTTATAAGATTACTAGAGATGGACCACGAAATTCAAGATGGTTCTGACTTCAAACTTAGATGGATACATCATCAAAATCGATAAACCACTAAGCTATGAGAGGGTTCTGACTTCAAACTTAGCATGATACATCATCAAAAATGATGAATATGAAGCTTAGTGTCGATTCAAACTTCAAGTTCGGTCTAACGACTTACAAACTATGAACCAAGAAGTCTGAAAGTTCACAAAACGATGAATCCAACCATTCACGGGTAAGATTCCATAGGAATATTCTCCGAAACCTTAAACACACATAAATTTGTCAACTTCGAGAAAGAAAATGCCTCCGAGATCGAAACCTGGTGAGGAGCAGACTATTATATATGAAGCTCAATGTTGATTCGAACTTCAAATGTGGTATAATGGCATACAGACTATAAACGGTGAAGCTCTTGGAGGGTCCTGACTTCAAACCTAGCATGATACATCATCGAATTCGATAAATATGAAGCTGAGTGTCGATTCTAACTTTGAATGTGGTATACCGGCATACAAACTATGAACCTTGAAGCTCCGGATGGATTCTGACTTCAAACTTAACCTCTAAGTCAGAAACTTGGTAAGAACGGCGAATTCATCCATTTACAGGTAAGATTCCTTCGAGATATTCTACAAAACCCTAAAAAAAACCCTATTTCTGCATATTATATGCGTACAAGGATCCGAGATCGAAACCTGGCCGCGAGTTGACTACTCTAACTCAGAAACTTGGTAAGAACGAAGAAACCATCCATTTACAGGAAAGATTCCTTCGAGATATTCTACGAAACCTTAAAAAACCCTATTTTCGCATATTGTATGCGTACTAGGATGCGAGATCGAAACTTGGCCGTGAGTTGACTACTCTAAGTCAGAAACTTGGTAAGAACGACGAATTCATCCTTTTACAGGTAAGATTCCTTCGGTATATTCTACGAAACCTTAAAGAAACCTTATTTATGCATATTCTATGCATACAAAGCTCCGACATCGAAACCTGACCGCGAGTTGACTACTCTAAGTCAGAAACTTGGTAAGAACGAAGAAACCATCCATTTACAGGTAAGTTTCCTTCGAGATATTCTACGAAACCTTAAAAAAAAAACCCTATTTCTGCATATTGTATGCGTACTAGGATCCGAGATCGAAAACTGGCCGTGAGTTGACTACTCTAAGTCAGAAACTTGGAAGAACGATTTAATCCATCCATTTACACTTAAGATTCCTTCGGAAAATTGTACGAAAACTTAAACAAGCCTTATTGTCGCATATTGTATGCGTATTTCGGGATCCGGATCGAAACCTGGCCGCGAGTCGACTACTTTAAGTCAAAAACTTGGTAAGAACAACGAATCCATCCATTTATACTTAAGATTCCTTCGGAAAATTCTACGAAACCTTAAACAAACCTTATTGATTCATATTGTATGCGTACCAGGATCCGAGATCGAAACCTGGCCGCGAGTGGACTACTCTAAGTCAGAAACTTGGTAAGAATGACGTATCCATACATTTACAGGTAAGATTCCTTCGAGATATTCTACTTAAACCTTAAACAAACCCTATTTATGCATATATGTATGCATAAATGTGCTCCGAGATCGAAACATGGCCGCGA
Source organism: Papaver armeniacum (assembly GCA_023531295.1). Classification (NCBI taxonomy): domain Eukaryota; kingdom Viridiplantae; phylum Streptophyta; class Magnoliopsida; order Ranunculales; family Papaveraceae; genus Papaver; species Papaver armeniacum. The sequence goes on from JAJJWW010009047.1 coordinate 78,200, forward strand.
GTTGACTACTCTAAGTCGAAACTTGTAAGAACGAAGAAACCATCCATTTACACGTAAGATTCCTTCGAGATATTCTACGAAACCTTAAAAAAGACCCTATTTCTGCATATTGTATGCGTACTAGGATCCGAGATCGAAACCTGGCCGTGAGTTGACTACTCTAACTCAGAAACTTGGTAAGAACGACGAATTCATCCATTTACAGGTAAGATTCCTTCGAGATATTCTACGGAACCTTAAAAAAACCCTATTTCGCATATTGTATGCGTTTAGGATCCGAGATCGAAACCGGCCGCGAGTTGACTACTCTAATTCAGAAATTTGGTAAGAACGACGAATCCATCCATTTACAGGTAAGATTTCTTCTAGATATTCTACGCAACCTTAAACATACCCTATTTCTGCATAAATGTATGCATACCTGTGCTCTTAAATCAAAACGGCCGCGAGTTGACTACTCTAAGTCGGAACTTGGTAAGAACGAAGAAACCATCCATTTACATGTAAGATTCATTCGAAATAGTCTAAGAAACCTTAAAAAACCCTATTTCTCGCATATTGTACGCGCGTCTCAGATCCGAGATCGAAACCCGGCCGCGAGTTGACTACTCTAATTCGTAAATTTGGTAAGAACGATTTAATCCATCCATTTACAGTAAGATTTCTTCTAGATATTCTACGAAACCTTAAACAAACCCTATTTCTGCATAAATGTATGCATACCAGGCTCTTAAATCGAAACATGGCCGCGAGTTGACTACTCTAAGTCAGAAACTTGGTAAGAACGACGAATCCATCCATTTACACTTAAGATTCCTTCGGAAAATTGTACGAAACCTTAAACAAACCTTATTTCTGCATATTGTATGCGTACCAGGATCCGAGATCGAAACCTAGCCGCGAGTGGACTACTCTAAGTCAAAAACTTGGTAAGAACAACGAATCCATCCATTTATACTTAAGATTCCTTAGGAAAATTCTACGAAACATTAAACAAACCTTATTTCTACATATTGTATGCGTACAAGGATCCGAGATCGAAACCTGGCCGCGAGTGGACTACTCTAAGTCAGAAACTTGGTAAGAATGACGTATCCATCCATTTACAGGTAAGATTCCTTTGAGATATTCTACGGAACCTTAAACAAACCCTATTTATGCATATATGTATGCATACTGAGCCCGAGATCGAAACATGGCCGCGAGTTGACTACTTTAAGTCGAAACTTGGTAAGAACGAAGAAACCATCCATTTGGGTAAGATTCCTTCGAGATATTCTACGAAACCTTAAAAAAACCCTATTTCTGCATATTGTATGCGTACTAGGATCCGAGATCGAAACCTGGCCGTGAGTTGACTACTCTAAGTCAGAAACTTTTAAGAACGCTAATTCATCCATTTGGTAAGATTCCTTCAAATATTCTACGAAACCTTAAACAAACCTTATTTCTCAGATATTGTATGCATACAGGATCCGAGATCGAAAACGGCCGCGAGTGGACTACTCTAAGTCGAAACTTGGTAAGAATGACGAATCCATACATTTATGTGGTAAGATTCCTTCGAGATATTCTACGAAACCTTAAACAAACCCTATTTCGATATATTGTATGCGTATCAAAGATCCGAGATCGAAACTCGGCCGTGAGTTGACTACTCTAAGCTCGGAAACTTGGTAAGAACGATTTAATTCATCCATTTACAGTAAGATTCCTTCGAGATATTCTACGAACCTTAAAAAAACCCTATTTCGCATATTTGTATGCGTACTAGGATCCGAGATCGAAACCCGGCCGCGAGTTGACTACTCTAATTCGTAAATTTGGTAAGAACATTTAATCCATCCACTTACAGGTAAGATTTCTTCTAGATATTCTACTGAAACCTTAAACAAACCCTATTTGTGCATAAATGTATGCATACCAGGTTCGAAGATTACCAGAGTTTAAATGACCATATTACCCTTACTAGAAATAAAGGTAATAAATATTACGGAGATTGTGAAAATTACTAAACTATCCTTATCTCAAATAAGTAAAGTAAATATTACAGATAGTGAAAATGATCATATTACCCTTCATGGAAATTTGTGCAATAAATATTATGGAGATTGTGAAAGTGACCCGACTACCCTTATCGAAAAAAAATAAATTAAATACTATTGCTTGTGAAAATGACCATATTACCCTTCTTGGAAATTAATGCAATAAATATTATGAAGACTATGAAAATGACCAGACTGTGCTTATCGAAAAATAAGTAAACTAAATATTATAAATTCTTAAAATCACCATATTACCCTTACTAGAAATAAAGGTAATAAATATTATGGAGACTGTGAAAATTACCAGAGTACCCTTATCTGAAGTGAGTAAAGTAAATATTACAAATAGTGAAAATGTATGTAATTATTTACAGAGAAGGCGTGTATGTGATTGTTTACAGAGAAGGCTTCGTCTTGCTTTGCGGCTCGATCCACCGCGCATTATTTTTGAGCATTACATTTTGTTTTACAACTCTTATGAAGGGTTGTCATAAAGTTAGTGTATTAAAGAACCACAAACTTGACAGGAACATGTAATAGTATAGGTATGGTTAGTGGTGTAGACTTCCATACAGAGGTTGAGGATCAAATCCCCCATCCTCATTTCTTTTAATGTTCTATATTTTTACTTCAACAACACTTATAAGTGTTGTTATACATTTTTATTAAAAAAAGAAAAAAAAGCCAAAACTTGTGAACGGTAAGGATGGTTGATGAGCTAGACGTCCATGCAGTAGATTCATGTTCGAATCTCCCTATAACCTCATTTTTTCCAACATTATATATTTTTACTTCAACAACACTTATAAGTGTTGTTGTAGGTTTCTATTTAAAAAAAAAGAAAAAAACTGAAACAAGTCACTACATATATGGAACAGAGTTGTTATAGCTAAATGTCGTCACCACTGTTTTGCTTAAAGAGTTGTCGTTTGTTTTCTTAGCGCAACCCCTTGTTTCCTAAGGGTTGGCAGTGATGATATACGACAACTCTTCCTTTGAAACCAGTTGTAAAACATAGGACTTTCTACGATGTTTAGAAAAGTGTTGTAAATCTCCAGTTGTAGATGTATATTTTTCCCGATTAGGCGGAATTTTTTCTCTTTTTCTTAACCTAAGTTTGGGATGCTAACACATTTGACATACTTGATAAATCGTAATATATGAATTGGCGTATGATAGACATGTTATGAAGCGTTTAATTAACCATTTCAAGGTTATCTAAACATTTTGAATTAATTTACTAGCTACATATTAACATATTTCCTATCCAATTCTTGAATTTGCTAGCTATATGGATCTCTCATTGATCATTTAATCCAAGAAAGCTATTAGTAATTAAGGGAAGAATACAAAATCTTAGTATCTTTTACCAATTTTCCAATCATCTCCCATAAATTTGTCTCCCCATGCACTAGAATTACCAAGTTACCAAACCCATATAGGTAATATCACAATATCTAGGGGACAACTGTCCCCCACTAGACTCTTAGTAGCTCCGTCCTTGTGCAAGACATTGTGCAAACATAGGCATATGATATGAGGCATGTGATATAATGTTGGATAAATATAGATTTTATAATTTAGAATATTATCTCATCCTTGGGAGACCAATTTCAAAAGATTCAAATGCAAAATGAGATCAATGACCTATTTAGCAAATATGAAAATGGAATTGTATTCCCAGAAAATTACATTCCCTTCAACCAAACACACCATTAGGTAAAAAATCTTATTTTAATCTTTGGACTATTTCTATATACGTCGGTATGATTCTCAAGCTTCCTCCCACATGGGAGGTTCGGGATCAAATCCTTGTATTTAGCATAAACTCTTAAAATGAATGGATTTAGGAGTAGTATTAGGGATCACTGTTGTAACACCCCGTGCTTTTAGCATGGCGTATGCGCAAAGATGCGTCATGGCCTAGAATAAAGCCTCATTCAAATCTTTTGTTGCTTAGTAAAGGGAACATTGACCTAGTGCTAATATTGCACAACAATTGTGCAATATGCCAGAGCGAGCTGGCAGAGAAAGTGTTGCGTAAGCATTGTTCAATATGCCAGATTGCGCAACAGCAGAACGAGTGATGCGCAATCATTGTACAACAACCATAACGAGTGATGTGCAATCACTGTGCAACAACCAGAACGAGTGTTGCGCAATCATTGTGCAATACGCCAGAACAAGTGTTGCGCAATCATTGTGCATTATCCAACAGAACTCAGAAACATTGCCAGTTATTCAGGGATACATGGCAATGGCCATGAATAGTGAAGCAAGCATGTCAATCCTCTCCCCTTTGTCAAGTTGTAGAAATGGTAAGTTAACATATATAGGGAGGGGTAGTTGGTTGAAGTTGGACTATGCACCAAGGCTTCATACCTTGCGAAAGAGTATAAATGATGTGTAAGCCTCCTTCTTATGCAAATGGGGCATATGATGTGAAGGCATCACTATGCCATGCAATGGACCCGAAATGCACAATTTTTGTGCATTTTGATGGAATGGCCTATACGGACTAGGCCATTACCATTATTGCTAGGCCACAACCTTGCAAACAAGTTGGTTTAGTTTTCCTATCCATTCGAGGATGAACTACGGTTTCTGCTTGATCCCTTTAGAGTAGGGAAGGGTACGTAGGCAGTCGAAATGAGTTGTAGCATTGCCGGTCCTGCACCTTGTGGCTCATATCATCTAAATGCGAGATGATTGCGGCATGTTGGCCTTTCGTATCATCTGGCTCGGTATTGCGATGCAAGAGATGATTGTGGTCACACTTGATGAGGCTAGTTTGCATGTCATTCACTGGATGCTCATACCGCTTATCAAGCTACACAGAGTTGGCATACTGACCAATTGTGAATTGAGAATGGCCTATAAATTAAGTTACATCAATTTGCAAGATAGCGGAGCTTGCATAAGCCTAAGGAAAGTACGACATGAGCCTGATAGATACACCCTTGGCACGAGAAAGACAAGTTGATGCGGATGAGCAAGTTCTGACTTATCCGGAGGCTAAAACCCGAGTGTCGTAATTTAACTCAAGACAGGTCTAAATTGATTGGAAATAGACCAATGATCAAGACGCGATCTATGCATCACGCTCTTGGAATTTTAGCCAAATTCCATCGTTTAGGGCCTCAAAAGGCCGTTCTTGCCTATTTAAGAAAGTTTTGTTTTCTTAATAAACCCTTTGCGTAACAAGGGTAAGTTGGAACGTGTGGAAATTTAGCTGCATCATACTCCACGGGCACGCTTGCAAGGGCAAATGAACGTGCATTTTCCTAGTTTTAAGGCCCGGTAAGTAGCATCATCATGGCGCATCGGGGAAGTTATGGCCTGCGCGCCCTGGCGCGCGCGCTAGGCGTAATTTTCCAGTCCGTCACAACTGTTCAATGTAATCAAGATAATATTAAAAAATACCTTTGGCATCCAAACGGCTAAATTATTTTACTTTAGTACCTATTTCTTCGGAAAAGGTTTCCACCTAGGCTAACAGACCGACAAAACTTCATCCTCACCAAATTATTGTTTTATTTACTATAATACGATGAGGGCAGATCCATACACACGTAAATTCTTACATTATCTCACATTTTAGATGTCATTGTTTTATGAATAAAGTCAAACAGGAAAAGATTTGAAGCTAGTATGTTGGGGATATATTCCTTTTGCAAAGCTCTGTATACCTACGAAAAATAAGCACATTCTGAGATGTATGACATCGCTATCTACTATTTTAAAAATCAGCCGTTAGATGAGTAAGATAATGAGGACTGGTATTTCAAAATACTCTCATTTTTGGTAGATGTATTGAGGTTGGTGAGAAAAATACGTCCCTAAAATATTAAATATTAGCTTTCGATTCGCTACCATTATGTTTAATTGAAAAAAAAAACGACATCCAGAATATGAGATAGCATCAGAATTATAGTGTGAGTGGATCCTTGTCTAATATATTGCATCCTCTTATATACTTCATTTAATCTTTTTACGTGTTTTGCTCGTACCCTCTTCATTTTTTCCTTTCATGACCAGAGAGACTTGTATTCATTTACATATGCCTGAGCCTTCCCAAAGATGCATATGGTATTGAGCCTTTGGGGTGCAGCCCATTCGGTTCTACAAGCTACTCTTGTGAATTTCAGTAAAGTAGTCGGGATACTCCCTCGGTAGGTGTGTATCACTTCCCATTCTAATTATGGTACTGGGACTGGAATCACTGGATTCACTGGAATTAGAGTTCGCCTAGAATCCTCAATGAGGGGAATGTGTTACAGAAATAGAGACGGCAGCTCTTTTTATTACACAGAAAGAGAAATAGAAAAAGCACCACTCCACAGATAGGCACATGACAACCACACACGTGGCCCAATGAGAGGAAGACAAAACATAAGACATTCAGTGACAGAGAATGGAGACTAAAATGTAATGATATTAGTTCTTACGCTGGAGAGGGCAAGATAGCGTATGTACAAAATTAATTAAGCTACTACATATAGATTTGTCTAGATTTCTTCCCACTTTACCTTGGGTCAACAGTAGTTCCTGCACAATTTGATTTGGTATAGTCGAGTTAATCGAGTTATATGCTAAGACAGATCTTATCGAAATCGGTCCGACAGATCTTCGCTGAATATCAACAAGCTTGAATCACTATCTTGTATGCAGGTAGCTTCAACAGATCGATCTAGGAGTCTGCAGCTGCCTGTTATCTATCCTTTCATCTCTAGATACAACTAACACTAATATGACTTCGCCTAAAGGATCTCTAGATACTGGTGCAGAGGACCCATAGTTCCAGAGGTGTTTCAGCTCACCTCTAACCCAGCCTAGAATAACTATAAGCCCTGCAGAAAAAAGTAAAATATATCAGGAAATTGGTATGTTCGCAAACAAGAATGCTGTTAAACTGGTGAAATACTATCTTCATTTGAGGCAAGTTTTAAAATGTACCCAAAGTACAAGGAACGAGATATAGGAGTGCAGGTTGACCAAGCCCATCCATTAAGTATAACCCAACATCTGCGAGGATGAGACCTGCAATCAAGAGAATATCCATCGTCAACAAGGTATCCATGAGGGTTGTTATTCTAGTGTATATATCAATAGAGTGAGCATTTTAAAAGTAATATGAAATGGAAATAGAGCAGCAAGAGTAGGAAAAACGAAGCAAAGGACCTACCAACGCCATAGCCTATCGTCAACCAAAGAAAATATCCATTCAGGATACCCTTCTTACTCGATCTGTCATATCTGCATCAAACAAGCTCATGCATGTGAAAAACAATAAATAAAATAAAACCATGACTAGAGTAAGGTTGGTGTAGTATTATCGGGTAAAACTATAAAACTCATCAACATTATGGCTAATAGCTCAGATATGTATTGGGAGGTTTTATATTCATGCAGAATGTGCAACACAGGTAGCATTTGAATAGGAGCTACAGTTTATCATAATTCCTACTCTTATATCTTTGTATAACTTTCATATCACATGAAAATACTAATCTAATTTAATAATGGTTGTCTAAATTTATCAGGTTCTCTTCATATGGTTGTTGTCTGCAGAAGTACCGTTCAGTACATTTTGCTACATCAGATATAACCAGGCCAAAAACTGATAGATTGAATAGTATCATGCTACATATAGTTCTTTAGAAAAAAAATAACAAATAATTTTGACACATAAATTAGAGCAGTACCTAAAGGCAAATGCAACAAGTAAACCAGGAAGGATAATATCTCCAAAGCCAATCATATCATATCCACCCCATGGATCAAAAAATCTAGGGATCCTCAAAAGCATAGGAATGGCTTTTCCACCACTATTGTCACCTTCAGCAACCTACAGATTCGAGAAACACATGCATAAACAGATAATGAATTAGCATTTCTTTAAAGCTGTGACATGGGATTTGGAGACTGGACTTTGAAGAAACTGTTAGCATCAAATATAGCTAACTTACACAAAGAGAAAGATCAACCAGGAGGAATATTATGGAGGGACATAGTCAGTAGATACTAAATTTTCTGCAACTAAAAAACATAAAGTTCATAGAACAGAACTCACCGCAGCCATAACACTTTTGTTGAAGATGAGTGGAGATACAAAGACCCAAAATATATCGTATACAAATGCACATGAAAGAAGTATTGAAGCAACCTGATTGGTAAAAAAGAAAAAAAAAAAAGCAATAGCTGAGATATGTGAGTTGAAGAAACAAAACAAAAATATACACTTGGTACCTTTATATTTGGTAGACGTGTCGTTTGCAGTACTGATATCATCAAACAGATCCCCTGGCAACAAAAAGAAGAAATATATAGGTAAGCAACAAAACCAAGGTAGTTGAGTTTCATGAATCAGATTTCCCTGCCAAACATTACAAAAAGCAGTTTAAAGTTCTTCCATAATAAATGTTAAGCATCTCTTTTGGAAAAGAAGGATTGTTCTCCTTACACAGATATATGGGCATAGTGAAAAAGACAACCATCGAACGGTATAAATGAGAAATACCCAGAACTCAAATTTTTCTGAACCATGTGCCGGCAGTGTGTTAAATATGATAGACTGTCAGTTGTCCTGTTTTATCTCTTTCTTGAACAAAGCCGCCAGTGTGTATACATCCCCAAATCATCATATATCATATTTACTATCCAGTCTTGATTATCAAGGGTCATGTATACAAAAATTCCCAAAATAGAAAAAGTAAATACAAAAGGTAGCTCTTGATGCATCAGAACTAAACCTCTTGTAAATCATTATTTCCAAGACCTAGGTGATTATTTAAATTTCAAAGAACATGAAAATATCAACATCAGAAAATTAAAAACTTCTGACAAACAAAAAACCAACCATATAGGAGTTATATACATGCACCACTTCTAACATTTCTAGCTTCGAAACAAGTAATCTGTAAGCTCCAATATATATCAAGCGTATCCAAGTACAGCAAAATAAGAAATATGAATGAACTAAAAGCAAACTAAATAATGAAGAAGAGAGAAGCTTACAAGAACATCTTGGCCAAACCATGCATATGATACATGCTGATTTGCAGCCCAAAAGATGGCAAACGCTAGACAGAATGGCAGTACCCCCATAGAAAGAACTGTTACCTCCCCAAGACAAGGAAGGTTTACTTTCTTATTCCCAGAATTCTTGAATATCCTGATTGAGAGATGCACAATACTAAGATGAGAAAAAAAAGCTATACAATGACATGTCAGCTGCTAAAAAAAGGGATCACCGTTGATCTACCTTAAGATCACTGTAACTAGGCAAGCGTGCATTCCCTGGAGAGGAAAAAAAAACATCACAGAGTAAAGTTCAGCAATCTGGTTAAATTACTCTACTATTTAAACAGATATCAATGACGGCCCACCACTAATCAAGGTTTACTTTCCTTTTGCAGTGACTGAGGGGAAAAGTTCTAATTCCAAAAAAGTCTGGGATGTCCATTCATTATAATGTAACGGATTTCGAAGTAACTATGCTAAAGATAATATTAGGTGTGGACCTGATGCATAGCGGAAATCAGTACAAAAAAAAAATACCAATAATTAGCAGAGCTTTGGACCACAATTGTTCTCAGAGCAATTTCCTATGAAAATTAAAAGGTATCCTACAGCACACAAAGTTGACCTCCATAACTTAGAGTTAGATGCTTTAAGTATATTAAAAGATCCGCCCTATGCACATGAAGCCCGCATGATGGTATGAAAAGCATCTGAAATATAACTTTTTTTCCTTACCATCCATGAACAATTTCAAATTTGATTTACAACGTTTTCAAGTATAAAAGATCAAGAATCACAAACGTTATCTCGCTTCTTCTGGTCTGTTGTGCACATTAGTTACTAATTATTACTAACTGCACCTCTCCAAACATTAAATGCAAAAAAATATATATATATATATTAAGTAGACATAGTAAGAAGGTCTTATACTTATGACACCAATGTCTCAGTCATAATCATGAAGCAAACCTTTACAATTGATGCCCAATGACGGATGCAGCCATATAATCAAGTTTAGAAGAAACAATCAAACAAAAAAGTAAGGAGGAAATTCCAAAAAAATCTGTACCTCGGTTCCACCGATGCAAAATAGTACAATCAGCAGCCAAATGAACCACGCAGACATAAAGAAGTACAGTAGCATTAGTAAGACTGATGCTACAATGACAAATACCACAGCAACCCAGGCATTCATATGAATAGTCTCCTTAGAAGAGTCATTTCTGACAGTCTCAGCAGCAGAAGAGACCTGAAGAACCAAGAAACAAAACAGGTTTCAGAAATTGCATCTCCCTGACTCATTTCCAGATCAACAGAGAAAAAGATAAATTTTGGATCACAAGAATCCTACTGAAACATGAATAAAAAAATAAATTCAGGCAAGCAAGTATTAGATCTATGAAGCTAACTCTGCTCAGAAGCCACTTAGTTTTTCTTCAGAAGGCATTGATTTCTTTTAGTTTCTTTTCATCAAAACATGGAATCGCCTCATTAGTTAAAACATTATGAGGATTGTACTACAGCCCAGTTTGAAGCAATCTCCTATCTAAAGATTTTAGTCACCACTACCATTTCAATGGAACTTAACCAGGAACATAAGATTTAACAAGGCAATAATAAGCTGCACGAATCTTTAGTATGTGTTACTAAACAGTGGTATATACAAAGCATCTGGAGATATGTGGTTGGAAGTGTACAGATGTTAGTATTACAGTCCGTGGATGAACGCCTTGCACTTGTCACTGGCCTAATGTATGAACCCTTACAAGCATATAAACATGGTACTTCAAAAGCTAAATATGGTTATAGAAAGATCCAATAAGAAAAAAAGAAACTCCAATTCTGAACCAGAAGTCTCATATGATCATGATTAAAAGGCTTTTCCATCTATTTTCCTCCAACCAATTATTGATTAACATGAACTGTGACCAAAGCGATTCAGATGGGACAGAACAAATAAACAACAAAAATATATCTCAACTTCAAAGGGACGAGCATGACTTGAAAGCATATGTTAAAACAGTAATAAATTGCGAGCTCCAAATTCCAAGGGATATATAAAATCATAGATAAGCATGTCTAACTGCGAAAGCAGAAACTGTCTGCAGAGACCAACACATAATATGGATAATTCATATCTCCTTGTTTCCTTTTATCTTTTCATCTTAACTAAAATTGATTACTACATTCCCGGAAAAAATGGTCTTTCGATGCATGGAGGCAATTATCAGAGCTCAGTCATTAATGCAAGTTTCAGACTAAGAGGAGGTACCAGCGCATGAAATAAGCCCAACATGTGTGATTAACAACTTTTTTCCTCGCAATATAACTAATGCCTTGCACGAAACTGAAGGATCAATTAAGAAAAGAACAAACCTTTGGTGTCAGCTGATCATTACTCTCGTGACCTTGCTTAGAAGCAATAAACTCGGACCAAAGAGACGCACTGACAATAGTCCCAACAGCCATGAGCCATAATAATATATCTGAAACGTTTACTAGTGGGAGGTTTGGAGAGTACAATAGAAGCTCCACTACATTGCAACCATATTCAAATTAGCCGGAATTTTAAAAGAATTAAAAGGAGAAAGGTAACAATGTTACAAAAAATAGATGGATTGAATGATGACCGTATCTTTATATCCAATGGTTCAAGAAACAAAAGATATTATAGAAAGGCCTAAATTAACAACATTACAGATCCAAGGACCTCTGTTCTGTACTACTGTGTTGTTATTCCTTGCTTTTCCATCTTAAAGACGTGCTATTGATTACATACGGATTCTAGCTAACCTGACTTCTCTATATGTAAGAATTAAAAGGATTCCCCTACGGTCCGAGGACATTTTTAAGCCACCTTTTGCATCTAACAATTATTGGCAAAGCAAGACTTTTAGTGGCTTGGAAATAAAAGAATAGAATACCATTCATTATCTTATCCAGGAATATAAGTGAAACTCATAACCTGCACCGAAATTTAAGTAGCCTTCCACTAATCTTGCAAACAACAAATTCCATGCATCGATTCAAATTGACATTAAACCAAAAGGTCACAACAAAAACTTACCCTGTCCTCCGGCTAACATTAATTTTTTCATAGTCTCTCCTGTCGACTTCGTGATCATGACAACAGGAATTGTTAAGTTTATGGAAGTATCATTTTCATAACACACCATTTTGAAAAGCTCTGCCAGAAAAATATATGTGGGAAACATATAAGGGATCTAATCAACACAGGGTAAAAGGAATGATCATAGAGCATTCAAAAGATAAACAGCTTTGAATAACTAATTTGATTGGGCCATCAGGTGAGGAATACCTTCATTGCTATTGATCACCAATAATCCAGATGCACCACCTGATTCAGCGGCTTCTGCTTTCTTCTTAAAGACACAATCTCCGCTTGTAGACAGTGCAATAGAATTTGATAACTGAAACAGGTTGAACAAAAGATGATCTACAACAACAATTGAACATTTCAAAAGAAAGCAAGTGAGTAACCATGCTAATTTTGTAATGGGGATAGTATAACATACAACACGTCCATTTTCCCCATAATCCAGACAGATCACAGAGTGAAGACTACCAAGTGAGGAAGTTTTAGAATCAGCAGAAAAGTGTCTGTCAAGAATAATACTACCTCCGTTTTAGGAAAAGAGATACTTTCATATTTTCATTTTTGCCTAAAAATAGGCCAAATTGAAAAAGTGAAAGTATCACTTTTCCTAAAACGGAGGGAGTAAGTAATATCACGCAACTCTAAACAACCTTTGTAAAGCTTGAGTCCACTCAGATACTACCCTAAATGCCTCCGCTATACAGTTAACAAATTATTACGCAGTTCAAACTAATGTATTAACATCTCATCCCATGTGCAACATGATTTCAGAAGCTCGGGGTAAAAACATCAGAGAAAGAATTACATTTGAGGTTGAACTTGAGCAGCAATTTGAGGGGTTTGCGAAAGCGGCAGGATATCGAAAAGCATTTTCTGCATGTCTTGGCAAGGGAACACCAAAGGCAGCACTTAAACCAATTACATTTTCAACTTTGGTACTATTTACCCACATCACCAGCTTTACCTGAAAATGAAATAACGAAAATACTTCAGACCAACTAAGGTGCACCTGCTAAATGCAAGGGGAAAGGAACAGATTAAGAAACACATATATAGCTTAGATACGAAAATATAAGTACATCATTTTCTGTGTAAAATGACCCATACGATTTAAAATAACATCTTCCCGGATCCAAAATACACTCACATTGCAAGGAAACACACTACACAAAATGAAGCGTTGAAACAAAAACTGAAAATGCACATGCTAGGGACGAAGACTAACATTCTATTGCTTACAAGTTGGAGAGGAAGTGTATCATTTGCTTGTATATCAGACAGCTCAATAAATCCTCAAACCATATAGCATTAAGAAAAACTGACATATATTGCTTTGCTTCAACCTTTACAGCACTTAGATTCTCTTAAATCAGTTCCACAATTCCTCCCAACAAATGACCTTAGCGGTCTAATCCCGAAGATCCGAATCGCTCAGAGATTGAAAACTCAAACGTTATGTCCTGGTTATTATGTAATAACCACTGCACTTCACTACCGAAGTGAATAGCAACAATTATTCCACTTATATCCTCATTCATCCTCTACACATTTCAGGAAATATATCAATTAACTTTCAAGTGATTTTAATTCAAATTATTCTACCTAAAAAGCAAATTTATGAATTAAAACCCTAGAATTACAAGATTTAACAACAAAATATCAGGAAGAAACAAAAATAGAAAAAAGAAACTCAGACTGAGTAACAAAATCAACAAGACTACTAACTACTAGTAATAGTAGTGATGGAAAATTGGAAATCATACCAGCTGAACATTGTTGTTGCATGTAGCTGATTTGTTGGCGATTTTTTCACCGGGAATTTCATGAGCAGATGATGTTAAACAGGAAATGACTAGGAGATGAAGAAAAGACTAGAAGAATTGCAGCAGAAGAAGAAGAAGAAGAAAGAAGCCATTATTGGTGTGACCTAGATTTCCTCTTTTTTCACCAGGAGTGAATGAATGAAAGAAGAGAAGAAGAAGAAGCCATTATTGTGGTGTTTTTCGCGTGTTGTACTACTGAGTACTGACTGGATGAATCACTGATGACCAGAACTTTTTCAGCCAATTTGTTTGTTTTATTGTTGTTCAGAAACGTTTTTTACTTTTTGTTTTCGTTTTCTTTCCTCGACTTTCGCATTTCGAATCGGTTTACGGGTCCCACTTTTCTTTACATTTTGGAAATCGGGCATCTCAAGATTCTCAACTCAGGTATGGGATTCAAGGTCCCCGCCCCATACCCGCCCGTAACTTTCGTATTATAATGGTTTAGACTTTTACGCAAGAATTCATATCGAATTTTTATACTTCTACCACTTAGTGAGCTTTCTTTCATTTATTTTTATACTTCGCCACTTCTTTCATTTATTATATTCTTGATCGTTGTTGTATATTCATCACTTTCGCTTCTTTGTTGTGATCGACACATTCTCTAAAAGTTAAAATAGTGAAAGAGATACAAATAATGCAATGGTTAACATGGACGAAGATAGAATGAGAAAGGAAAAAGTAGCAAAACTAATAAGTCATTTGCGAGATTCTTTTGTTCACTTTAAGATGAATTTCTGAATTTTAAATTTTAGAATGTATTATTCTTATGTTATTATTTTTGTTTAAGTTTTGATAATAAATACATATATGTATTAACACCATGTTACGGGTAACCCATGGGAAACCCGCCCATACATGAGGTATTCCCGCCCGCCCACAATTCATGTGGGTAATGGGGCGGGTATGGGTAATTTTTACTGAACGGGGCAGTGACCGGGATTGGCATACTCCGCCCATACCCGCCCTCATGACCATCCCTAACTCAGTGCTCAACTATGCCTGCTCCCCTCAACACGGCCAAGACACTCACGTCACAGATTTGAGGTCATAGACTTGAGTCATTTTTTTTTTTTTTTTTTTTTTTTTTTTTTTTCATTCATTCATTCATTGTTCATTTAGCCGAGAATTTTACATTTGTCTTCCTCTACTAGAGTAACATTAAAAAAAACAAATCATCTTCC